>CM060097.1:7829559-7983438 GCA_030522485.1 Stenchaetothrips biformis | reverse complement strand
ACTGGCAGTTTAATTTGGGTCTAGTGATAATTATTTCTGTATTTTTTACTCTCGTTTAACTTTCCCTCATTGTTGTTGGTATGAAATAATTCATATGTATTGGTGTAATTGACACTTATCAAAGAATAAAAAATAATCTTTTCTCAAATTATTTTTCAGCTAGAGGGGACAAATTGATGACTGCTATCTGCAATGTCGACACTGTTGAACCACTTCAAATATCACATGAAAATATTTCCAAACGGCTTCAGAGCCTCTTTATCAGCGGATTACTTTCGGTTTTATAAAGGTACAGTTAAGTTTCGTGCTCAAATTTTGAAAATCATTGTCCTTTATACACTATTTCTGTTGCAGTTAATATTGATTTTTACTCTATATTTGTTCATGTTACCTTTTATGTCTGAAACTAGGTCAATTTGAAAAGAGACTGGCCTTTTTGGACGGATGACAGTAGATGTGCCATTCGCTATTGTAATGTGCAGGCATGCCAAGAGGTATGAGTCATCAACTTCACACTTATTTCGCCTCTTATTTTTCCTATTAATGCTGATGTTCCACTTTCAGGATGACATACCTCTAGGTTTAAAGCAGTATAATCCCTCAATGAAACTCAATTTTTGGAAACCAAGAATGTCTTTGCGGGTAAGACAGGTGTGCACCAATAGTTCCCATATAATTGAGACTATGAAACCTCTCTGAACTCATTCTGATTTTCCTCCCCATCACTAGTTCATTGATGGAAATGAAGATTGTGAAGAACTCGAGGCTGACCTTAATGAAGAACTTGGGTACCTCAACACTACTATAAGGTGTGTAGTTGGATTTTCTCAATTTGGTATGTAGCAAAAGGAAATATTGTTCTTAGGCATGCTCTAACATCTGTTGAATTGGTTTTTTAGTGCTGCTGCTTATGAAGACTTTGAGAAATGGCAAGCTCATGATGCACTTGAGAACTTCTGTGAAGTGGATGAAGATAAAGATGCTCAATATGTAGATTTGTTGCTGAACCCTGAGCGTTATACAGGGTACAAGGGTAAAATACAGCCCATAGAATATGGAACAGTATCTACAAGGAAAATTGTTTCAGGTAATTCATCCTCTTGCAATGTAGTTGAAGCAATATTTGTGTTTACTTTAAATTCTTTGTCGTTGTTTTCCTCATTTTCCATACAGACCTGAAAACCATTATGACGCATTTATTCAGTCCAACCAAATTAAACAGTGAGTCCTTTGAATAAATTAATCTTGTCTTATCATGTTTGACTCAAGGTAATATCTTGTGGTATTTCCATAGGAATGTGCTTGGAGAAAAGAGTCTTTTATCGTGTCATCTCAGGAATGCATGCTAGCATCAATATCCATCTCTGCTCCAAATATCTGTTATCTGGTAAGATCATGATAAATGTTGCCTCTTCATCTATGTGGTATGTTTTATATAATTTCATGCATTGTTGTTGGTTTTCTTTCTTTTAGATAAGGAATCACTGATTTCACCTGGTGGAAAGTGGGGAGCCAATCTAGAAGAATTCAAACGTCGATTCAGCCCTTTGACCACAGATAACGAAGGCCCACACTGGCTTCGCAATTTGTATTTCCTTTATCTCTTGGAGCTACGAGCACTAGCTAAAGCAAGCACCGTACTTAACACATGAAGAATTTTTTTACAGGTTCTGATAAAGATGATCGAGATGTAAGAAATGCAGTGAGAGACCTCCTTTCAGTTATAGAGTAAGCATCTTTTTAATTAGATTTTAGTTCTAGAGACATTCTTTTTCATGATTTAAAAAAATAAATTGCTGTTGCTTTTTTGTATAGGTCTTTCCCCAACCATTTTGATGAAAAGCACTATGTTTACTGGTGGGGCTCAGGCAACTAAATTGAAAGATGAGTTTCGACAACATTTTAGAAACATATCTGTCATCATGGATTGTGTTGGGTGTGAGAAGTGCAAACTTTGGGGCAAGCTGCAGGTGAGATTTCCTAACATTATCATTATTTTTCAATATCAATGATAATCTGAAAACACTTCAAATTACTGATAAAATTTTCTTTGTTTTTTCTCAGGTGCAAGGTATTGGAGCGGCTCTGAAAATTTTATTCTCAGGGAAGTTTGAAAGCCTTAGCCCACCCGGCCTTCAGCCTGGCCAGAAAGCTAAAAGCCAGTTCCAGCTGCAGAGAGGAGAAATAGTTACACTTTTTAATGCATTTGGAAGGTTGGTTATTTTACACTTTCTCCTTCATATAGGACTAAAAATTTTGATGACCTATGTTAATACTCCTTACTTGTCTCCTTACAGGCTGTCTAACAGTATAAATGAATTAGAAATGTTTAGAAAATTATTAAGGGAGTAATTTTGACTCTCAGAGCTGTGACTGCGGGCCGAGAAACAAAACTGATGCATCACACTGTGATATTTATTACATTCTGCTGCAAAGCAACAGGGCCATTCTTTTGATTCGTCTATTGAAATTAGGTTTTGTGATTGAGCAGCACTGTGCTTGATTGTATGACAATGGAGCAGGATTTGCTACTTAAAAAATAATATTGTTAGGTGATTTGATGTTAAGTTTTTTCCAAAATTATGTGCTTAAGTTTAATTTATTGTCAATTACAAATTAATGTGTTAATGATGGAAGAAGTCTATTTATGTTAATTTACTTAGAACTTTGAGAGTGTACTGGATGACACATCTACCAGCTGTATACAGTATCTCAAAGTGTACTTAAGCTGACTTCACCTTAATAGCTGACAAAACTCAGACATTCTGGTTAGGTCCTAAGGTTTGGTGGTCCAAGAGGAAGCTGTAAGGCTACTATAATAGCATTTTCAAACGACGGTATGTTAAACCGCAGTTTTGTTGTGTAGACTTGTTAACTGCAAAGAGACTTGCCCCTTAACTTTGGGGTATGTTCATCAATTTTTATTTTCCTTTGACTATTTTGTCCTGGATACTCTGAGTATCCAATCCCTGTTTATCTTTTAAAAGCAGTGCAGATTTCCTTATTATTTTTATAGTATTGTCTGTGATAGTACTGTACCTTTTTAATAAAGAAGTGAAATACCAAAATAATTATGTGAAAGTTGTTCCACTAGTATGTATTCATGAGCCTCTTCATTAGTACTAAGTGTATGTAACCCCCATTCATCCAAATTCTGTTTGATATACTGTTCTATTCAGTTAGGAAACAATACTTCCATGTTATAAAACAGTGCTCCATAATTATTTTATTTAGTGTTACGAATACTTTTATGCCTGTGTGACTCCTTTCTCTTGCCTGTACATTTGAATGTGGTTGTGATTTATAGTTAGTCTGACAGTCACAGGTCCAATTGCTTATTTGTACAATATTCTGACTGTCTCTCCTTGTCAATTGTTTTTCAAATCAACCTGCAGTACAGTGCAAGCAATACTTTTTAATTTTTCCAGTTCTCATACTGGTTGTCAGCTCTTTATGGTTTTGTTCTCCATGACTGAATCCGTTTGTCTCTTGGTGTATTTTTTAGTAACCTTCTCAAAAATCTCAATGGATTCTTACTTATTTTGTGATTTTAAGCAGCGGAAGGCGGTAGCATAAATCAATGAACAACTATGATACCTGCATTGCTGAATTCAGCTCACACGGTTTGCATGGCAGTTACTCGTACAAATCATCATGTAAGCTTTATTTCATTTTTGTTTTTCTGCACTTTGAATTATTTAAAGGTATTTATTTATGTGATTTCTATCATTTGTTTTTGTTAAGTGTGAAGTAAGTTTTAAGATGTAATGCTCACGCACGTGTGTCATAGACTGGAAGTACATCTTATCAACCCATGTGATCATATTGAACAGTTGATTATTTATCTATTTGCTTCAAATATATTTCTCATGTTCAAATATTGCATTTTGTGGGATTTTCTTGTGCCCTCTATTCCGCTTTCCATCCTGGCCTTGGCTGCAATGCTGCCCTGACTTCGACGTCAGGAAGGATGACACAAGAAGATTTCAAAAGTTTCAACTCTGGTAGTGCTTATATACTTCAGGTACTTTTAATTATGTCTATTTACAAAACTGGATAGAAAACCTTAACTTACATTCCGCTTTGATTCGTGCACTTAGCAACTTCTTACATTTTTGGTAAAGAAATCAAAAAGGGCAATAAATAAATAAATACAATACTGTGGTCCTCACGCAGTCCCGGGCTCGTCTCCGCTCCGATGACTCGTCCGTCCTCAGACGCAGATCTTACCGGCCAGGTAGTGCGCGTGCAGGGCGGTGCAGGCCATGGCCGCGATGTTGGCCACCGCGATGGTGGTGTGCACCTTGCGGAAGGCGCGGTGGATCCTCACGTAGTGCGGGCACTGCGTCAGCGGGCCCAGGTCGTAGCGGCCCACCTCCTCGCCCACGCCTAGAGGGTGACAGCGAGGAAAACCACGGTCAGGATTAGAGTCCTAAGACTTTAGGACTACGACGGGTCCTGTGTAGCGACTCAGGAGCTCAAAACGCGTCTGGAACTTTGACCGCCTCTGCGTCGGTCTACTGGCCCACTGTGCGGCGCTGACACTCACCCTCCACGGTCTTCTCCATCTCCGTCTTGGCCGTGATGAGGTGCAGCATGGGCGGCGTGAGGTATAGGCGCACCAGCAGCTCGAGCAGGAAGCACAGCACCATGCCGCCGACCTGCACCACCACCTCGGCCTGCCAGCGCGACGCGGACGGCTGCAGCCACACGAACGTGGCGAGCGTGACCAGGCTGAGGGCCGCGTTGATGGCGAAGTAGAGCGGGAACAGCACCTTCTGCACCGCGGCGAAGTGGTGGCGCGGCAAGCTGAAGAAGAGCGACAGGCCTGCGGGCGGGGGAGAAGACGGCTCCGGATCACCGTTCCTCATTCTTGTGGAAGACGCGCTGCACAGTGGGTCCAAAGACCGTTGAGGCGGCCAAAATTTTAGACCTTTTTTGAGCTCCAGAGGCGCTGAATGGGACTCAAATCGAACGTGTGACCCCACCAATGGATTCCTCGTTCGGAGAGCAATCCATTACTGGGGTGATAGGTTCGGTTCGAGTCCCGTTCAGTGCCTCTGGAGCTCAAAACGCGTCTGGAATTTTGGCCGCCTCAACGGTCTTCTGGCCCACTGTGAGACGGGTGACCAATCCTTTGGAAAACGCGCTGCGATCGCCTACCCGACACGAAGGTCATCCAGAACTGCGAGCCGAAGTGCGCCGCGAAGGCCACGACGTAGGCGAGGTAGGTCCAGGACGCCGCCGTGCCGCCGGCGTCGCGGCCACCGGACGTCGACGTGGACGTCGCGGACTCGCGGGGGAAGAGCAGCGCCGCCACCACGGCCACGGACACGAACGCCACGAGGTGGGCAGGCTGGGTGGTGCGGGACAGCACGCTGCAGCAGAAAACACAAGTCTCAAGAAGAGGAAAACTTTGATCTAATTTGCAATTGACACTTTGAATGTGTACATCCGCGAGCTGCTGTAGTTTCCCCTCTCTTACCCTTCCTTTGCGCCACGCGACCCTCACTTTCACTGGCCGACCCGACAGGGCCTCTGGGTGACCTGTTCCGATAAGAGATAGCGACCTACACGCGGGGCGGCGTCCCCGGCGGAACGCATTCCAGCCACCAAGACATGTCCTCGCGCGCGGAACACCCAGAGCGCTGTTGGGCATCGCTCTGCGGTCAGGGGGACAGCAATGGGATGGAACCTCGGAGCGGTGATTGTGTGTGACTCGACTGCACTTTGCCCCCTTTCTCAATTCGGCATTATGGCATCCAATGACTCACCCACCGTTCTCTGGGGGCATTCAGGACTGTGTGTCCCACAACCGGATTACAGCTCCGTGTTCCGGTGTCCCACACAACAAACCAAACGCCAAGGTGCCGCGCCCATCCACGTCCTCGTCAAGACAGGCAAGACGGACAGCATGACCTCCCACGTGCGTCGCGACATTGGAAGGCACATTTTAATCCACGCCACCTGGTGCACGGGGAGGAGAGGGGGAAGGAAACGATGTACGAACGCCCGGCAGCCCCCCCCCCACCCCTCCCCGCGCTGAACTGTTTCGCGCGCAGTTTGCCATGTACAGCGCAGAAGGGGGCCGCCAACTGTTAACCGGATAGACGCAACGCGCCATCCTCCCGCACAATGGGCGCAGGCAGGCAAAATTCTAGACGCGTTTTGAGCCCCAGATTCGCTAAATGGGACTCGAATCGAACGTGTGATCCCACCAATGGATTCCTCGTCCGGAGAGCAATCCATTGGTGGGGGTCACACGCGTTCGATTCGAGTCCCATTTAGCGACTCTGAAGCTCAAAACGCGTCTACAATTTTGGTCGCCTCAACGGTCTTCTGACCCACTGTGCGGAATAATCGACTGATTATACCGCCTCACCTGTAGCAGTGCGACTGCTGCGCGGCCTCAAGCGCGTCCCCGAGGCGCTGCAGCAGCAGCCTGAACTTGGCCGTGGCGCTGGCCAGCAGGTCCAGGTCCTGCTCGGGGACGGCGCTGCCGGCCGCGACGGTCTTCTTGGAGGCGGCGGCGCTGCGGGCGGCCAGCCTCTGGACGAGGCGGGCGCGCGCCGCGGCGATCTCCGCGGAGTCGGAGGAGGGCCGCCGGCCGACGAGCGGGACGTCGGCGGGGTGGCGGAGCTCATGGGGGCCGCCGCCGGGGTGGCGGTCTGCGTCCGCGGCCTCCATGTCGGCGGGGACGGCCGCGGTCTGGGTGTCGGTGTCACGGCCTCGCGCTGATAAGTCTGTCGGCTCGCGGCCGCGCGTCGCGCCGGGGACTGACGGCACCGACTCAATGAGGCGCGGGCCGGGCGCGCTAGCTGCGCTGTGGCGGCACGGGCGGCACATGCCAGTGGCGGGCAAGCCGAAGCCCGGCGGCAGCGCAGGCCGCCCGCGAGCCCCCTCCATGCAGAAGCCCTCTATGCACATGGCCGAACGGGTGGGCGGCAACGAATCGAGCTTCGAGCACCAAGACGATGAGGCGGCTCCAGAGTGCAGCGCGATGCAGCTGTGGTCTCACGCAGCGCTGCGGGAAGACTGGTCCCGTCCGCGGGGCGGCATGGGTGCTACATAGGTGCGGCCACGCCCCCTCCCCCACTGGATTACTACGTGCTACGTGTGCGCGGTCGCGTCCGCCAGGCGTCGCGTCGTACTCGATTTTCCCTGCCGTCATTAGCGGTTGTGCAACCCAGTCCACACTACATTTTTATTGCCCCCTTTTCCCCCTGCGCTGCGCCGCTCCGCCGGCGTGGAGGGGTGGCCGTGGCTTCGGGGCCAGCGACCTTGACCTTGACCTTGGGACGCCCCTCCGTCGCTTTCCCTTTCGGGAGTGACTCAGAGCGCCGGCGGGTAGGCAACCCATCGGACGCGGCCGGACGATCCTCGCCCTCGCCCCCTGGCGGGGAGCTCTCGAAGCACGGCGTGCGCGCGGCTGCGCGATGCGGCGGCGGCCTGCTTGAATCGAACGCGCTTCTGTCTCCTAGCAACGCGAGACCCGTTCGCGTAATGTTCGCTAGCCGCTGTATGCCTGGGAGGAGCGCTCGCCTCCAGGCGCTGTCGTCGAGGTGCGATGCGACGCGTCTCACGGGCATGTTCCACGAGGCCGTCGTCCTCATGACAGGGCCCGCTCGGAGCGCTCTGGGATGAAGCTCAAGCGGTTCCTCTTGCGCCATTTCCCTCCAGGTGAAGCGGACTTTGCCTGACCCGAGTGAGAAGTTAGGATTGCGGGTGGTGCCGTGTCGTCTCGTCGCCGACGTGCACCTCCGCGAAATGGAGCTACGGGTTGGTTGGTTCATGGTTCCTTCACTTGCAGGGCTCGGGCTGGAGTACGTCCAAGGGTCCGACACGAAAATGAAAATGATTGACCTTCTCGATCTAAACACGAGGTATTGGAACACACGTTAATTTATAGATCAGACCAAACGACTGGCTTGGCTACGCACAGTGGGCCAGAGGACCGGCGGAGGCGGTCAAAATCCCGGACGGGTCGTTAAATGGGACTGGAACCGAACGTGTGACGCCACCAATCGATTGCTCTCCGAACGAGGGATCCATTAGTGGAGTCACACATTCGATTCGAGTCCCATTTAGCGACTCTGGAGCTCGAAACGCGTCCAGAGTTTTGGCCGCCTGCGCCGGTCTTCCGGCCCACCGTGCGGGGGTGGGCGGTGGGCCTAACCTCAAACACTCGGCCGGGCAGGTCGGACGTGGAGGCGGAGGCGGCGCTGCTGGCGGCCCAGGAGCCCCTGCTGACGGAGGGCGTGCGGCCCGCGCTGGTGCGGTCGCTGCACGCGCTGCAGCAGCGCCTGCGCGACTCGGCCAACCACCACTACCTGCGCCACCGCACGCTGCGCGCCCACATCCTGCCCCTGACCAACGCCACCTTCAGCCGCACGGGGGAGCGCTGCCTGACGGGGAGCTACGACCGCACCTGCAAGCTCTGGGACGTCACCACCGGCAAGGAGCTGCGCACCTTCGAGGGCCACAAGAACGTCGTGTTCTCCGTCGCCTTCAGCAACCACGACGAGTAGGTCTCGCACCACACCCGCACAGTGGGCCAGAAGACCGGTGGACGCGGTCAAAATACCGGACGGGTGTTCCAGAGTCGTCAAATGGGACTCGAACCGAACCTGCGACCCCACCAATAGATTGCTCTCCGAACGAGGAATCGATTGATGGGGTCACACGTTCAGTTCTAATCCTGCTCGGCGCGACTCTGGAGCTCATAACGCGTCTAGAGTTTTGGCCGCCTGGCCCACTGTGAGCCGTCCGCGCCGGCCTCGAGTGTCTTGCCCATTGACGCCGTGCCCCGTGCTGCAGGAAGCACATTCTTACAGGGTCGTTCGACAAGAAGGCCCGCGTCTGGGACGCCGAGACCGGGGACTGCGTGCAGACACTCTGGGGGCACTCCGGGGAGGTGGTCTCCGCCAAGTTCGGCCCGGACAACCAGCTGGTGGCGACCGCCTCCATGGACAACACGGCCAGGCTCTACAGCACCGCCTCCGGTGAGGAGCAAAATTATGATATGGAAAGGCCGCCTCCTCCATCTATCACCAATGTTACCCTTTAATTTTTGTCTACGAAACCCTGATGGGAAGCTGAAGCAGTCTTTGCTCGCAGGGCAGGAGCTCGGCGCCCTCAAGGGCCACACGGGTGAGGTGGTGGTGCTGCACTTCGACAACGTGGGCACCACGCTGCTCACCGGCTCCTTCGACGGCACCCTGGCCCTGTGGGACACCCGGACGAACCAGTGAGACGGCGTCCTCCTGCTGGCATCCCTGTCTTCCACTGTTCTTCCTGGCCCACTGTGCGCCGGCTTGCTAAAGTCTCCACTGTGTTGTTGCAGACGCGTCGGGGTGCTCGCGGGCCACGAGGAGGAGATCTCCAACTGCCAGTTCAACTTCGACTGTAGCCTGGTGGCGAGCTGCTCCTTCGACCGCACGGCCCGCGTCTGGGACCCGCGGCTCATGAAGAGCCTGGCCGTCATCGTCGGCCACGAGGAGGAGGTACACGCTTGTCGCTTCCTCGCTCTGTCTCTCTCGCACCCCTACGGACGGGCCCATGAGTGCGACTCAGAGAGAGAGAGAGAGAGAGTCGAGAGGATTGTCCGGTAGTTGAACTAATCCGACCGCCGTGCATGGTGCAGCTCCAAGACGTCACGTTCGACTGCACGGGCAAGAGGCTGGCAACCTGCAGCACGGACTGCACGGCCAGGGTGTGGAGCGTGGCCGGGGACTGCAGGATGGTGGCCTTCATGCAGGGACACCGCGACGAAGTCTGCAAAGTGAGTCAACACCGAGCGACACTCTACCGGGTCACACGTTCGTTCCAGTCCCATTTAACGACTCTGGAGCTTAAGACCCGTCCGGGATTTCGACCGCCTCCACCACCGGTCTTCTGGCCCACTGTGCGACGCGCCTTCAACTCGCTGCCCGCAGGTGTGCTTCAGCCCGGGCGGGTCGCAGCTGCTGACGGCGTCCCAGGACCGCACGGCGCGCCTGTGGACCGTGGAGACGAGCACGTGCGTGCAGGTGCTGGAGGGCCACGAGGACGACCTCTTCTTCTGCGCCTTCAGCTACAACGGCGACGTGCTGCTCACGGCCAGCAAGGACAACACGTGCCGCGTGTGGCGCCGCGACGACCACGACCTGGGTCGCCTGGCGGCGCCGGCGGGGCCGTCGGGGAGGGGCGCCGCGCTGTCCGCCGCGCTGACGGACGACGAGGACTAGCGTCAATCACTCGTGTTGAATCCGTGCGCCAAAGCGTCGAACCTGTTGTGTAACGGCAGGAGGTCGAGCCCACCCACACGCCGGCGGCCAAAAGTCTAGACGCGTTTCGAGCTCCAGAGTCGCTAAATGGGTCTCAAACCGAACGATTGACCCCACCGATGGATTCCTCGTTCGGAGAACAATCCATTGGTGGGGTCACACGTTCGGTTCGAGTCCTGTTCTCTCTGGACCTCACAACGCGTTTAGAATTTTGGCCGCCGGCGCCGGTCTTCTGGGCCACAGTGGGCCGCCTACTCGGGATAAGGGGGCCAGAACCCTGGTGTGGCCTCTGAGCAGGCAACCCACCCTTGCTGCGCCTCGATAGTGCGTCATCATTGTTATTGTTTATCGATGTTAAAGGATATTAAGATGGCGCGCCTCTCCGAACAATGATTTGTTGCGACACTATCTAATCGTTGGGGATTTGAATCAGCCGACTCAGAAAGCGCGACACTCTAGCGTCCTTTATCATCCCGGAGTGATAAGGACTGCAAGGAAGGGAATGTAAAACTTTGTATGATTCGCAGTCATGTAATGAAATAAGAAATATGGTACATTATTTACAACGCAACTAAAGCGCTCAGTCTTGTCGTTTAAGTGCATTCGCTGGACAGTTGTTCTCCGTGGCTCTCCGTGCTTCTGCGGGTCTGGATACACGCACGAAGGACTTGGACTTGTTCACTTGAAACTCAAACTCACGCGATTGAATGATTACGATAAAATGGTCTGTCATGCAGCCGACCAACGGCTACATCGTCTGATTCCCTCAACACGCACGTCATTTCGCGTCCACAACTATGGCACTTGTCACTTTATCACATTTGAAGGTTTGCGTCGTCGTCCTCGTCGTCATGAGGGCCACGTCGGCGCAGACCGCCGCTTCCGCCGCGAGTCCAAGAGGTCCTGGATCTCCGGGAAGGACTTCCCCTTGGTCTCCTTGAGCAGCACGGCGGCCACGAACACCGCGAGCAGGCAGTCCGCGGTGAAGAACCAGAAGGCCACGTCCTTGCCCCATGCGTCCCAGACCACCTGGTACAGCTTGGACACGAGGAAGGTGAGGGCGTTGAAGGACACCAGGATGGCCGGCAGCGCCACCCCTTTGACGCGCGTGCTGAACAGCTCCACCTGGTGGTCAAAGGTTCAAATCTCAGGGTTTTTTTTTTATTATTATTTTTTTTTATTTTTTATAACGTCTGCAGGTGTGTTTGGTACACACCGAAAAATCTTGTGGCCCATTGTGCGGCGTGCATACTATACCTGCAGCGTGTTGGGGACGCAGCCGAGTCCGATGGGGTAGGAGATGCCGTACAGCACCAGGGCCGCCGGCGGCACCCACACCAACGCCGGCACGGACATGTCGAGGGCGGTGCGCGCGTCCAGCGTGTAGTACACGGCGGAGGCCAGCAGCGACGCAAACTGCAGCGCCGAGAAGCCGATGAGCAGCGGCCGCCTGCCCACGCGGTCCATCAGCACCGCGCCGACGCCCGTGGACAGCGTGCTCACCTGCAGGGGAAGAGAAGGACGCGGGTTCAAATACCGGCACGTCTCGGTTTCCCCTGGACTCGCTTGCGGATCCAGACACGGGTTGAGGCGGGAGGATGTAGATATGACGGGAGAAAGGGCTTGAGAATTTCCGCAGGGCCAAGTTGTGAGAATGCGAGGGCTCAGGGAATTCCCTGTCAACACAAGAACACGGATGGGGAGCGGCAACTCACCACACCGAAGAAGATGACGACCTCGTCGGCGCCGATCACGAAGCCGTTGGGCAGGGTGACGGCCGAGTAGGCCGTCATGGGGTCCGAGCCGCTGAGCGCCTGCAGGCTGGTGAGGGTGATGACGAGGGCGAAGGCGGCGCGGTCCGGCCCCGGCACCACCACCAGCTCGCGGAACGAGGCCAGCAGCCTCCCAGACGAGGCGGACGACGGCGAGGCCCGCGCCGCCGCGTCCGAGGCCTCCATGATGGCGGCCTCGATGCGGTCGGCCTCGGCGCACACCCGCAGCGGGCAGCCGCCGGCGTCACGGAGGTACCGCAGCGCGTGCTCCGCCTCGAGGCGCCGGCCCTGCACCAGCAGCCAGTACGGCGACTCCGGCGCCCAGCAGAAGAAGAGCACGAACAGGGCCGGCACGCCCAGCAGCGACACGGCGAACGCGCGGTACGTCACGTACGGTCCCACGCTGTACGACACCACCGTGCCCAGCGTCAGCAGCATGGCCACCATGGCGCTGTTGAGGCCGCGGAGTCCGTCGTCGGACACCTCACCCGCGTACATGGCCGTCACCACCATGGCCACGGACGACGCCAGCCCCTGCAGCAGCCGCGCCGCGTACAGGTAGTCGGGGCCCTGCGGAAACAGTCCGGTCAGAAGCGCACGGCGCGCAGTGGTTCACAAGGCCGCTGAGCCGGCCAATATCCCGGACACGTTTTGAGCTCCAGAGTCGCTAAATGGGACTCGAATCGAACGTGTGACCCCACCAATGGATTCCTCGTTCGGAGAGCAATCCATTGGCGGGGTCGCACGCGTTCGATTCGAATCCGGTATAGCGTTTCTGGAGCTCAAAACGCGTCTAGAATTTTGGCCGCCTCAACGGGCTTCCGACACACTGTGAAGCGGGTCGGATTTTCCCGCCGATACGGCGACTCGTGGGAGTTCCCTCTCACCTGCGCGGCCAGCACGAGGAGCCAGGACAGGACGAACATGGGCGCGCACGAGAGCAGGACGGGCCTCCTGCCCCAGCGGTCCGCGGCCCAGCCGGCGGGCAGCGAGCCGAGGACGATGCCCAGGTCCATGAGGGACACAACCCAGGACGCCTCGTCTGTGGACAGCGGCCGCGGGGGCCCCAGCCCGCCGCCGTGCTCCAGCCCCACGCCGGGCCACCGCCAGTGCTTGCTGCTTATGCTGTGCAGGGTGGGCGACGGCCAGCCCAGGCAGGACCCCACGGCCACGCACGCCAGCCCCGCTGCGAACCAGACACCAAACATGAAGTACAGCAGTATGGCGGAATAGCGACACCCAATCGTCCCCGATTGATCCTGGCGACCCAGCATTGTCCCATGGCCCCTGTCTGCCCCTGAGTTCCCCCACAGGGGGCACAGTGGGCCATGTGCGGCGGCTGGGCGCGCTCCGACGCCCCTCTCTGCCCCTCCCCCCTCACCTGCCAAGTTCACCAGTACTTGTCTCCGTATCGCGCGGGGGCCGCGGGGGACGCAGGGCGGCCGTTGACCCGACCCGCGGGGGGCGACCCCGACTCTAGGCTTGGCCGCCGCGCGCGCCGCGCCGCTCGGCCCGTGCCGGCTGAAGGTCTCGTAGTTCTTCATCGTGCCTCGGCCGCCTCGGCCACCGCGGTATCGCGACGATAGCTCGCCCCGGCGTGCCGGCCGTGCTCGCCGCTCGGGCCGAGCTTGGCCGTGCTGGAGGCGCTGGACGCACGGACGTGTTGGACGTGCTGGTCGTACACACGGACGCGGACACGCGCGGCGGCGTCTCGGGGAAAATGCGTGGACGTGAGCGACTTGAGCCGCACGGGCAGCACGTGGAGAGGCCCAGCGCCACGCACCGCCGCGCTGCGGCCGTGCCGTGCCGGCTGCCGGCGAAGGTACTGAAGGCTTTCCCGGCGCCGGCGTGTTGCGGCACACACACACGCGCGCAGCCACAAACACACACACAGCCGGGGAGAGGGGGGGACGGGGGCTGAAAATACGTGAGGAATTTTCCTCGCATGCGCGCGCTCTATCTGTTGCACTAGTATGCTCTAATCATGTGGGTCAGGTTTGTACTATCGAGTGTTTGTGGTTCGTGGTTCCGGCGCCGCCAGGGCAGCGGGCAGGGCGACCCCGAGACGAATGTCAGGACAACAGGGCGCTGAGGCCGCTGCTGCACTGTTGCTACGCCCGCGCCGACGCGCCTGACCTACCTGACAAGGTGGACAGGATCTGCCTCGACGCGGCGCGCGCCGAGACGCGCTCCATGTCGTCGGGCAGGACGCAGTCGGTGCTCCTGGAGAGGCTCATGGTGGCGGAGCGGGGAAGCCCTCTTCTACTGCTGCCTCCCGGTCCTCATGGTGTTCGCGGGTGCGGCGGCGGGGCGGGTCCACCAGGACGACAAACGCGGCGGGCTTCCCGACGACGCGACCGCCACTTGCGACTGGGAGACGTGCCGCGCCGCGACTGGGTCGGAACTTCTCGCACCGCGCCTCGCTTCAAGGCCAGCGAGCCAACGAGCACCGGACTGCCGGCCGCGCCGCGCCGCGCGGTCGCCTGCCTGGCTGGACAAGGATGGACGCTGCGCGCTGCGCCGGCAAGGAGCCCCCCGCTGTCCACCAGGACGCTGGCTGCTCGGCAGACTCGGCAGGCAGGCCGTCGCGGTGCTCACCTGACTCGCGACTGGCGGACCGGCGGCCTTCGCTGACAAGCTGAAAGCCGGGTTAAGCCGCGCGCCGTAAGCCGCCGAGCCACCGCGGCTGAAGTGGTCGCGGATCCGCGGCTGCCCCGGCTGCCCTGATCGAGTCGTCGCGCAGGCGGCCAAGACTCTAGACGCGTTTTGAGCTCCAGGGTCGCTAAATGGGACTCGAAGCGAACGTATGACCCCACTTATGGATTGCTCTCCGAACGAGGAATCCATTGGTGGGGTCACACTTTCGGTTTGAGGCCCATTTAGCGACTCTGGAGCTCGAAACGCGTCTAGAATTTTGTCCGCCCCAACGGTCTTCTGATTCCGAGAGTCGTTTTCGTTGTTGTGTCTCTCTCGCACGGATGGTTCCATAAGTGCGAGGGAGACAGAACGACACGGAAACAACTCTCGGCACCATTGTGCAGGCTTGCATTGCCGCTTATCTGCGCCCACTGCACCCTGAGGACTTCCCCGCCCCGCCCCGCCGCCGACCGTTATCTCGGTCCAACTAATAGGCGAACGGCAAAGCCGCGGCTGAGGAGTCAAAGTATATGCGCGTCAAGAGTTGAGGCCTCCACCATTAATCGACTTACGTCAATTCCCCTGCATTGTACGCGACGAGGACAAAGAAAGACCCGACGAGCGACCTCATTTGATTTTGGCGGGCCCTCACTGGCACTCGTCTGCGCATCGACTATTCGCAGTTCATGTGTTGCGCACCAGTCAATCAATTTCTCATACCACCATAACAAAACATAACCAAACCTTATCCACGTTGTCTGCAACTTCAAAAAAGTTGGTCTACTTTTCTCAAATAAACGGTTATTTCTTGAAAATTTCGTTTCTTGCGATGTGGTGAAGGGGTAGATTTTATGTTATTCCTTCGAAATAAGACATTATTTTTACGGTTCAGTAGAAAATTTCCCTTGACTTCTCCCCGGCGCACTTTTTCTGCTACGGGTGAGGATTATTTATTTCCTTAAGTCATGATCAAACGACTTGAGCACACCATTCAAATTCTAAATTTTGTCAATTTTTCTGCCTTTATTGTGTCTGAAGAGGTTTGGTTAAAATTTTTTGTGATGTTCCCTCGATAATTGATTCACAGTGTGGTTATGTTTTCCTCTGACAGGTGCATAAACATCCAGCAGAATCTTTTAAACTGGAATTTTCTTCCTTTCTGTACAGGCATGGATACAAGTGCCGGTGATGATAGCGATTCCACAAATAACAAGTCTATTGCAGCAGAGGATGTGATCCCTTTGTCGGATGGAACAATCAAAGAAGGGAAAGCAACAATTCTCAAAGAATCATCGAAAAATGTATTTTACAATCCCGTTCAAGAATTTAATAGAGATCTGAGGTGTGTAATCCTATGCGTCCTTGTGAGATTGCCTTTCTGTTATTACCAAGCTGTCATAAAGTTAACTCCTTTGATTTTCAGTATATTAGTCCTGTCGGTCCATGCTGAAGATCACTTCAAGCAGAAACAAATCCAAAAATTGAAAGAAAAGAAAAGAAACTCAGCCTCTCAGGATATCAATGAAGCAGAAGAGGTCAGTGGTACTGATAAACCCATCCCTGATTTGGAGCCAGGCAAAATATATGAGGTTTGTGTCACAAATAATTTCATGTTTTTCTTATTCTACCCCAAATCCTTTTTGCTCTATTAAGATGATTTCGAACAGGATGGAATGGTCATTCTTGAAGCACTTGCTGCTACTGGTTTGCGAAGTATTCGATATGCAAAAGAAGTCCCAGGAATCAAGCGAATAGTAGCAAATGATCTTTCTCGTTCAGCGGTGGAAAGTCTCAAGGCTAACATTACCTTCAATAAAGTGGAGCATTTAGTGTCTCCTAGTCACAATGATGCATCGTAAGTACTGAAACAAATGTCACAATTTACTGTTCACTTTTGTACCCTGGTATATTTCAATATTTTAATTTTTGTGCAAGGATGGTGATGTACTTAAATAGACCTCCAGCACCAAGGTTTGATGTTGTTGACTTGGATCCATATGGGTGTCCTTCACAGTTCCTTGATGGGGCAGTGCAGTCAGTTGCTAGTGGTGGTTTGTTAATGGTGACGTGCACGGACATGGCTGTGTTAGCGGGGAATGCCCCAGAAACTTGCTATTCTAAATATGGTGCAATTTCATTAAGAAATCGATGCTGCCATGAAATGGTTTGTATCATGTAGTATAAAATCTGTATTAATGGTTTTCTTTTTGGACAAGAAAGATTATTTTACCTCTGAAACAGGGACTTCGGATCGCTCTTCAATGTATTGAGTCACATGCCAACCGGTATGGTCGATACATAACTCCTCTTCTGTCTGTTAGTGCTGACTTTTACATTCGAACTTTCGTCCGTATAGATAGCAGCCCATCTGTTTGCAAAAGAAGTATAAAGTTAGTAATGAATGAATTTGAATGATGATGACTAGGTGGGCAAAGGATTAACACATTAAAATTTCACAGCAAATTATCATTGGTTTATCAATGTGTGGGTTGTGAAACTTTGACACTTCAACCGATGGGTGAATTCAAAAGCATTAGTGAGAAAAACCCAAATCAGATGAAAACATTGTTGCCACATGTTCCTGCAGTATCTGAAAGGTGCCCTCATTGTGATATGAGGTATCACCTTGGTGGACCGATCTGGAATGCCCCTATCCATGATAAATCATTTGTATCAAGACTGCTGGATGTTGTCACAGCTGAAGATGCTGCAGAGAAGTTTGGCACTTTTAAACGCATCGAAGGGATGCTGTCTGTTGTGGAGGAGGAGCTAGATGACATCCCTTTGTATTACAAATTGGACCGTTTGTCATCTCTCATGGGAGTCTCAACAATGCCAGTTTTGACATTCAGGTATGATTTCCTTAGCCACTTGATTCTGTTAACCTTTTAATGTTAGTAAAAAAAATACCCTTGTTTATTTGCCTGATTCTTTCAGTTCTGCCATATTGAATGCTGGGTACAGGCTGTCTCAGTCTCACTGCAAACCCTCATCCTTTAAGACAGATGCCCCTCAGAAGTTTGTGTGGGATGTTTTACGTGCATGGGAAAAAGAAAATCCTGCAAGTGAAAAAAGATTAAAAGAAGGAAGTGTAAGTCTCTTTCCTATTGTATCTTTTTAAACAGAATCAAGATTGTTATTTTATTAATGAACTTATTTTCAATTTCAGGTCAGTGCCAATCTTTTGAGTAAGAGTATAACCAACACAGTTGACTTCAAAATGCACCCTGAAGCAAATCCTGACTCAAGACAGAGAGGAAAATGCAGATATCAAGTAAACCCTCTGAAATTCTGGGGACCTGGCATTCGGTCAATTGCTAAGTAAGAGTGATTTGTAATGACTCACCTTATATTGTTGCATGTAATTTTGGTTGTAATGATCTTTTTCCTTTCCTTTGTTCTCTTAGTCTGCAGGATGGATCAATTCAAGAGAAGCAAAAACGCAATCAAGGCAAAAATGCAATGAAGAGAAAGCGCACTCATACCTCAGGTGACACTGAAGACGAATCTAAGAAGCTGGAAGGGAGTAATGCTTAAAGAACAAGATGTATTGAATTTTATTTGTCGAAACTTATGTTATTACTAAATATGTACTTGAAGTAATACATGGTCAGTTGGTCAAGAAGAAACAATAAATAGAGCCAATTATCAAATGGATTAATTTATTTCCAGAGACTGAGTTTGATAGGACACAAACAAATTTAACATTAAAGGTTAGGCTGAGATAGTTGCATTTGTTTATATTCAGTTAGGATTTTCTTTCAATCTGACTTTACCTTACAAAAAAAGGAAAAAACAACCATGGAGAAAAAAAAGTTAACATGTTTCTATAAATTATGAAAAAAACATGACATTTAAAATCTATAATCACATAGAATACCTAAAATGATCAGAAACATTCCAACGGGAGAAAAACACCTTCTTTGGAGAACCAAAAACAGGTGATAATTCTATCCAAGAATAACTTTCATATCATCAAGTTAAAGATAATAGTACAGTCTGAAGCCAAATGAACATAGATCACACAGTCAACTTACAAGAGTAAATTCAATCTTACAACACAAGGTGATGGAAAAATTGAATCAGAAGATATAAAAGTCTACATACATTCATTGGCCATCACCTTGCAGTCACTCTACAGAATGTGGAGTTATAGCAAGACTTTTGGTTGTTTACTGACAAATTATCATTAAATCACAATGAAGCACAACAGTATTACTAACTCAGATCCATTTGATTTGAGTCCTGACTTGAAACAGAACTATCCTTTTGAATAGTTTCAAATACATTTTGAAGCTCTGGAGTGCTTTTGATAAGAGTAACAAACTCTGTAAGGTTAGGGTTTTTGTCTGAAACAACATACAAATAAATTTAGTGCACATGCAAGAGCAATTCAACGTCATTTTAAATTTACTTCAATATAGTTCATCTTATCTTACCTGCATCTTGAATTGTCAGAAGAGCAGCAACAGCCCTCAAGGCTGACCGCTTCAGTTCATCCTGTTTTTCGAACTCCTGCTTCACGGAATTCGGATTCACTTTCATTGTACAAGTGTTCCTCAGTGGCTCAACTAGTCTCTCCAATCCTTTTAACAAAAAAAGAAGATAATATTTTAAGTTTTTAACAAAAATATTTACTAGGATATCTGCAGATGCAGATTGCCATGTACTTACTCTGCAGAACAGCTGTTGGGCAGAGCTGGGCAAGACGGGCTACCATGAGGTAGGTGAGCATTTTAATGTCATAGTGATCCTTGAGGCCGTGCTCTAGGTGGTTCAGGAATTCAAACACATCCAGCCTCTCAAGGCAGGCATCCAATAAGGTGTACATGCATTCAAAGGCAGCCTTGCGTATGTCCAAACCATCATCCACGCGATGCTTGAATGGACCCATTTCCACTTCACGGATGAGCTCTTTCTATGGTTTCAACAGGGGGTAATGTATAAGAAAAATAAGTTGTGATTTCTTTTTTTAAGACCAGTTCTTCTATAGTCCAATACTTACTCTAACTTGAGTCTCACTGTAAAGATGAGGGAGGACTGTATCCAACAGATCCCTCACGAGAGATGGTTTGTTGTGAGCTGCAGAATTAAATGCTACAAGTGCCACCCTCCGCACGTTCAGGTCCGGATCTTGGAGGGTGCTCAGGAACTGTCCAATGCACTGCCGAAGCAGGGGATCGATAGCCTGTGGCTAAATTAGGGGGACAAAAAAAAAAAAAAAAAAAAAAAGAGAACCAGTTTAAGGAAATGAATTACTCCCTACAACAATAAGAATACTCTAAGCCGTTAACTACCTGGTCGGAGATAGTGAATTTGACTGCTGTCACAACAGTTGTTCTCATAAGAGCTGATGGAGAACTTAATGACTCTTGAAGCCGCCTTAATAGGTTTTCTGGGTCAATGAGAGTAAGTTTGCCTAAACATTCTGCAACGACATTCCTTGTGCCTTCCTCAGCACACTCACAGTGCCTGAACAGTTGTTGCCAAATAGCAGGTACAAACGGTTGCAGTTGTTGTACTCCAGCATATGAACTTGATTGGCAGGAAATGACCTGAAAAACATTAAAATGTAAAAAAAAAACCTCCACAACAATTCCCCCCACCCACTAGAATTGTCAAAAACTTACTTCTTTTAGAGAATGAAGCAAGAGATACTGTCTCTTTGGTTGAGCATCGATTTCTTGCAACACAAATGGCAGGAACTGCTGAAGATTACCCAATGCTACACTTCCAAGAGCATAACTGGCAGCAGACTTGACCTCCTCAGAGGGAGATGAAAAGGAATTCAGAATCACTTGTTTTAAATGGGGAATGTCAGAGAGGTCACTGAAAAAGATTCATAACAGTTACAAAAGTGAATTGCGGTTTGAGTATTGAGTTGAGAAGCGTTAACTGCAATGACTCACATGTGACGACCAATCTCTCCAATGACAAGAAGAGCAAAAATGTGCTGAGAGTCAGAGCGCTGACTGTTGACATCTGCTAAGAACTGTTCAACAACCACAAGGGCCTCAGGTTTCCATGTTACTGTAAGTGCAGCAACACATTTAGCAAGGGAGTGGAAAGCCTGTAACATTGTTAAAAAATAAAACGTTAGACATTCCATGCGGGATGTTCATTTTTAGATAGTTTGTTTCATTCCAAATGTGCAGGATCGATTACCTGCTTGTGCAAAGTAGGGGTAGCAGCAACTGTGGGGCTAACCACGGCTACAGAGATAGGGGCCATCAATAACTGAAGGAGATCCCTGTAGCCAAGTCCTGGTAGATTGGCGGCAACCAGAGCTTGGAAAAACTCCAACATGGAAGACAGTGCAGCACCTAGAACAAATTACGCAAGAGAGGACATCAAGTGAGAAATGTAAGGCGATGCCTGGAAAGTATGCCGCGTCCAAGGTAGTACCTTGAAGAAGTGGCGACTTGGCCAGGTTCAGTGTCTCTGGTAAAATGGTGTTGGCAACAAATGAAAGAGCTTGGGGCTGAAGTCGGGCAATAGATGTCAGGAGAAGAAGAGTCAACTGGGCAATGTGCAAATCTGCCTCGCTAAGAAGGGGAGGTAACTCTACAATCACCTGCAATCAGAAAAACAGATTTCAGAAAAAAATAACTTAACATGAACTCATTTTGGTTAATTTGGTTTACAGACAACTCACAGCATTTAACAGAGAGATGTTTAGTGCAGAGCCGTAGTTTTTGACAAAAGTGTCAAGCAATGTTAATGTGGCAAGTTTCAAAGCTCTCTGATTTTTCCTTAAGAAAGAACCAAGTACAGGAACTGCATCCAGCTGCAAGAAACAAAATAATGAGAATTAGAAACAAACAGCAAGGATGTCTACCACAGCTGGCACTGACAAAATTACTCAAATACTTACAATGATAGGAGAAAGATCAATGTGCAAAGGGGAAGCAGCCACCTTGGTGAGAGCCTTTACAGTAGTGAGTCTTGTAATTTCATTGCGCAGACGATCCAAGAAAATTGGCAGACAGGTGGGCAGTTCAGCCTAAAATACAGAAAAATGACCATTTATAAAACCATATTGGAGCGATGGCACAATTTGCACAATGACTAATTTACCTGTAAGTGATCTCCAAGGTTGCAAAGAATTTGCCCCATGCAAGAAATTGCCCGTTCTTTGACTTCTTGGTCAATGTCAGCAGCCTTGAGGCGGACCACAGTGCACTGATACAGATCAATCACAAAAGGAGAGAAGTCAAAGTTACTTCTGGGCTCTGAAAGAAATAAGAACACATTAGTATTTCACAAAACGCCATGACATGTGGCACCAAATTTTAAAATGAAGAAGCTACCACACCTAGAGGACGAATAACCTTCACCAATTGTTGAAGGACCAACAGGGCTTCTCCCGTAATTTTGTAAAAGGAATCACCAACTGCAGTTATAATTGGAGGAACAAGGACATTCATGAAGCTATGGAAAGTCTCAGGTGAATGTGTTGTCAGTAGGCAGTTCATGAAAGCCAAGGTATCAATTTTCATGTTACTACTAGAATTCTTGTCCCTGTGAATGCAATAAAGTACATTGTGTTCAAGCAAGGATGGTTAAGTCTATAAACCAAAACAAGACAAAATATGGGCTTCATTTGTGAGACTCACCCTAAAGAATACTGGATGCCAGGAAGAAGAGCAGAGATGTGGTTGGACAGGGCGCCTGGTAAAACCACAGTCAACTCCTTCAGCAGAGCAAAACAATCTTGACGGGTCTTGATGCTCTTCTCTTTCATTTGAGATTGTACTGCTTTGACAATGGAAGGCACCTGGATGGAAAAACTCTGTGTCAAAACACTTGATGTTTGAACCATATATTCCTTCTCGTCAATCAGAGCCTTACCTGAGCTTGCAACAAGTAGAGGGGGCCTTCTTCTTGCTCCATGCTGTCAGGATCCATGCTGACTGCAGAAGGTCTAGTCTGCTTCAGGAGAGCCACATAGGCGTGAAAGATATCACTCTTGACATTTTCTTCCCGTTCTGGACACAGATATCAAATTTTAACAAATAAGTATGTTACTTATTTTGGTGGTACTAGTGTTCTGGTGGAGGATATTAAGTGACTTCAGTAATGCTTTGCACACAAACCTTTGAAGCGGGCAATCAGAGCTGGGCTGACAGTCTTATAAAACTCTGCAAGCATTTCGTGCCTTGTCGCTATGACAGCTTCTAAACATTTTGCAGCAGACCGTCGCACTTTCCAGCTCATGTCGTCATCATCAGAATATTCATCATTATCATCATCGTCGTCCTCCTCTGTTTCCATTGCATCATCATCCATCATTCCGTTGTCATCATCGTAATTATAATTAGGGTCGTAGGTTATATACTTCAAACATAAGTCCACAATCTAAAAACACAAGAATAATCATGAAATTTTTGAAACAATGCAGACTAGATTGAGGATCCAGATGAGATTATCACTCACCAGATGAATGTGGGGGGTGATTTCTTTAGGGCAACGATGCACAAATGCTTCACATGCTTGCAGGCAATACTCTCTCAGCTCATCATCTTCCTCCTGACTGTACTTCACCAATAAGTTCATCACACGTTCAATGTGTTCACCAAAGCGATGGCCAGCTTGCCGGCTGAAGATTAAAGACAAACAGAAATAAGAATTTTACAAATGGGTGAATGAATGAATGCACCTTTTTTTTTTAAAAAAAAAAAAAAAAAGGGTCTACTCACCACAGAGACGCTATGCATTGGATGTAAGTTCGAGTTGTAGATGTTGATGAATTCTTTGATAGTTGCTCAAGAAGAAAATCAATCAATGTAGTGTAAAGAATCTGATTGCACGACATGACAAGATGACTCAAAGCCACAATAGTCCTGGAAATAAAAATGTTGCACACATAATAACTTTTTTTAAAAACTGAACAACACTAAAATAGGAAAAGCCACACGACTCACCGCTTGCGTACAGCCTGCCTGGGAGAGGACAGTTGAGGCAGGAGTGCATGGAGGATTTGTTGATGAAAAGGAATAAGTAAAGAGCCAAATCTGGATAGAAGATCAGCCAAGATATCCAAGGCTTCAAGCTGCACTGACACATCCCCTTGCTGTAAAAGTAAAAAATAGATAAATAGAATACAAGTTTAAACTGAAAAAAGAAACCTTGCTGTCAAGCGCCTCACCTTCTCAATGGCATTACTCAGTTTACCAGTAATGCGACGACAGACATTTGATGCAAGAGAACTTGACGTGAGGGGGAGTTCACTTATCACCGTTTTCAATCCGATACTGGAGATATCTCTTAGTTGTTCTTTTTCAGAGATCATATTGGAGCACAGATTGTCCACAATGGTCTCCACTTGATATTCCTTCACTTTGTTAACTAACGGACCCAAGCTAAAATAGCACAGACAAAAAAATCTTATGATAGACCACCGATAAGGAAGCCCACAATAAAGCTGTAGATAAGACAAGAAAAGAACTTACCACTTCACAGCTAAGTTTTGAACTTCTCCGTTTTTATCTTCAAGCAGACGAAGCAGCATCTTGACAACCCTCCGTTCCGAATCATCATCAAGTTTGATGCTATCCTTTTGGAGTTCTGACATTAAGTCATTTGTTGCCATAAACCGAAAGTCTTTATCACTGGATGTCATCTGAAAGAAGAGAGGGGATTATTAAAATGAAACGTATAAAAAAATGAAGTAATTAAAATCATGACACAGAAGATTTGTTCGTAGACACCCAAGTGAAATAAGCAATGATTCGCCAAGGAACATTATTTTGAAAATAATTGGTATAACTTGAAAAGGGACACAAATTGATGATAAAAGCACATGTTAGAGAGGACAAATTAGAGACCCTGCCGTCTAAAATATGTCAGCAATAATTAGAAAAACAAGCCTATAACCTCACCTAACAACAAAGGCACAAGGTACAAGTACAAAATGGTCACGTCCAACCAAATTTACCACTTGTGAGACCATTGTTCTAAATCATGAAGGGACAGAGGCACACAATAAATAATTTGTTCCTGTTTATATCGCGTCTAATCACAACAGCAAAACAATGATAGCGACGATGACATAGAACATCAATGGCCTGTAATGATGGAACATCATACTTACTTTCTCCAGGAGATTCGCTATCTGATACGAAACACTCGACATTTTGAAGAAAATGAGTGCAACTCACACACTCGCAAACAGTTTGCGCGACGCGCAAAAAAACTATGTCGGGCAAACTTTACAGAACCCGGCGTTTCACAAAACTGTTCTCGCTCTCGCCGCTCAACCCCCGGTCACTCTCTTGGGGACGGCGACAGGCGACAGTGGGATCTGCTGCCAACATCACTCGCTCCTCGAAAGCGACAAAATAATCTGCCTACTTATTTGCAAAGGAAATCATGAACTTAGTTTTCGAAATTACATAATTACATAAAAATAAATTAAATACTTTTTATACTCTCATAAAGTTACAGGTTCCTTCGGTATAACTCAAATGGTACTGTTCTTTCCAGCAAGTTTGCTGGCTTAAGTTGTCGCTTTTAGTGTAAACAAATGATTTCTTAGGTTATGTTTCCTATGGTTGGCCTCTCCAAGCAAAATTGCCTTATCAAACCATGGAAACAATGGAGACACCAACCACAAGTAACTCCAAGATGAAACGAGAAAAGTACATTGAGGAATATGATTTTCCTCGCTGTGACGATGCTACTAAGTACGAAAAAGTTGCGAAAATTGGACAAGGAACTTTCGGGTGAGTTTTCATTTCGAGTTCTTGTCCCTTTGAAAAGCTTCTCAATTTTATCTATCATTGCTATTTTTTGTTTTATTTTTCTCCTCATTTGCTATTTTCTTCGTACTCTCTCATTCCATCTTTCTCATTTCACAATTGAAGGTGTCCAGTGCTTGTTGGTTACTGTGGGCTAGACTCTATGTTTATGCTTTTCCTTGTACCCCTTACTTTTTCTATCTGTCTCTGCGCGTTCCTAGTCTATTCAAACCTCATGCCTTATTTTCAGGGAGGTGTTCAAAGCCAAGGAAAGAAAAAATCCCAGAAAGTTTGTGGCAATGAAGAAGGTCCTGATGGATAACGAGAAAGAAGGTGTAAGTGACAACTGTTGATTCTTATTTTTTCCAAATTATATTAGTGTCCCCTGTTAAGTCAAAAGCTTCACATCCCTTTCGTTTCTAGTTCCCCATCACTGCTCTTCGGGAAATCCGTATTCTTCAACTTTTAAAGCACGAGAATGTGGTTAATCTCATAGAAATTTGCAGGACGAAAGGTAAGAACTACTAAGTCCTCTTTCAATAACTTTCTTAGACAAGATCATTGCCATCAGCACAGGGCACAGCTGATAATGTGTTCCATTATTTTGTTCCAGCAAATGCCTCCAACAAATATAGGTCAACATTTTACCTAGTTTTTGACTTCTGTGAGCATGATTTAGCTGGTCTACTGTCTAATGTAAATGTCAAGTTCAGCCTAGGGGAAATAAAAAAAGTAATGCAGCAGCTATTGAATGGATTATATTATATACACAGTAATAAAGTAAGTATAGATGACATATTTGTTTGAGGTAGTTTGAATTTTACTCATTCTGTTGCCATTGTCTTGTCTTGTAGATTTTACACAGGGACATGAAGGCTGCAAATGTCCTCATCACCAAAAATGGAGTATTAAAACTAGCCGACTTTGGTTTGGCTAGAGCTATTAGCATTCCCAAAGTAGGTGAACAAAATAGGTAAGGGGTTCATTTGCCGGCGCTGATTCCAGTAGATGTAGTGCCCACCCTCATTCTCATTTGGAACTCTCTGTGTCGAGGTATACAAATCGAGTGGTGACGCTGTGGTACAGACCACCCGAACTCCTCCTGGGAGACCGTAATTATGGCCCTCCAGTGGACCTGTGGGGCGCAGGCTGCATCATGGCAGAGATGTGGACCCGCAGCCCCATCATGCAGGGGAACACAGAGCAGCAACAGCTCACTCTCATTAGTCAACTCTGTGGCTCAATCACCACTGAAGTATGGCCGAAAGTAGATAATCTTGACTTATTTTCAAAGATGGAACTTCCCCGCAATCAAAAGAGAAAGGTAAATTGACCCTTTATGTTTCGTTTTGTCTTTACTTTGAATTTCAGCAGTTCATTTTGTATGTCAACCCTCTTGGGAATTTCTTTCAGGTGCGGGAACGTCTGAAGCCCTATGTTAAAGATGCTTATGCATGTGACTTGCTGGACAAACTTCTTATTTTGGATCCCAGTAAGCGAATAGATTCCGATTCTGCATTGAACCACGACTTCTTCTGGACTGACCCCATGCCTGGGGATTTGTCCAAAATGCTTGCACAGCACACCCAGAGCATGTTTGAATACACTGCCCCACCTCGCCGAGCAGGCCACATGCGTGCTCATCACCAGCATCAGCCTGCGATGCAGAAGCCCTCTCACTTGGATTCTGGCTACCAAGATCGGGTTTTCTGAAGCAGCGTCACGTTATTTCTCCATTCCCTCGTATTTGTATGTAAATGGTTGTCATTAAAATGCCGCCCTGGACTAACTTTGAACGGGTTTTTGTTTCGCATCAGCCCCTGACTGCTTCCGAGCCTCATTCTCGTCGCCCCCCGTTCGCACCCAAACGGGACGCGCGGGACGCCCCATGAGTGCGAGAGAGACATAGCGACGGCTGCGCCTCTTGCACCACCCGCCGCGCGGGTCTAGTGACCCAGCCTGCCCTTCCCAGACACCTGCCCTCCCTTGACTTGTTCATGGTCATGCGGGCGGTGGGGCAAGCCGGGCAAGCCGGCCAGGGGGTGGGGGTTTCACGCGGCCGGTATTCTAGTCGTTAGGCTTCTATTTCTGACCGAGCAAAAGACGGACAGACAGACAGAAGAAGGGAGGGAGGGGGACAGCTGGTCAGGCGCCTGTTTCGCTGCAGCTCATGGTTATTTGGCGGCGCCGCGGTGGCCGCAAGGGAGTCCCGCGACAAGGGCGAGCGGTTGTCGCTCTGTCTCTCTCGCACTCACGGGACGTCCCGCAGGGGTGCGAGAGAGACAGCCGTAAACGCACTTCCGGAATGGGCCTGCTGGGGACGGCATTGATTGGGGGCTCGGCGTGCAGGTGCATTCCAGTGGGCCGGTGCTCCTTGGCAGCGACGGCCAGCGCCTCGAGGGACTTGATGAGGGGAGACAAGGACGCGGCGAGGAGGTAAAACGGAAGAGAGGCGAAAGGAGTGGATGACAGAGGGAGGGAAGTGTGTGCTGACGTTGGAGCGGGTCGGGGTGGTGTGGGGGTGGGGCGTCCGAGAGAGAGACGCCGACGCAGGGGGTGGAGGGGGCTGGCGCTACCCCGCGGTGCCCTGGTGTGTGTGCTGTGCTGGCCGGTGTGGCGGCGCGGTGCTGCGCGACCCCCAACAACCCATCCCACCACTCGGCGCGCCACCCCTGCGCCCGGCGCTCCCTCCCCCCCCCCTCGACGCTCCCCGACGCGCGGCCGCCGCTCGCAGCCCTTGCCGTCGTGCGCGCGCGGCTCGCGCCCTCTGCTCCGCGCTCCGCCCCAGTTGGCCGCCGTCGACGCCGTGGCCACGTTCCGAGGTCCCAACCGCGCGGCCCGGCCCGCTCCGCACCGCGTCGTGCTCGTCCACCCCCACAGCGTGCGGCGTGCGTGCGCCCCGCGAGACGCAATAAGGCGAGGCTCTGCGCGGCACGCCACTCCAGGGCGGCGCGCGTCGTCGGCCCGGCGTCGCGACGCCAGACACCCCCGGGCCGCGTGACGACCGACGCCGAGTGCCGCTAGGCGTCTAACCTCAAAGTCGGCGTCCCGCCCCGGCACGTGCTTCCCCGCGACGCGACCCGCAGCGCGCGCCGAGCACCACAAGCAGTGCGTCGGCGAGCAGGGCGGCCTCCGGTCGCGTCGACCACTCCTAGCGGACGCACAGGTGAAGTTGCAGGCGGCGTGGCCCCTGCTGCACCCATGCCGGCACCTTTTGTCGTCGTGCGGAGTCCAGCATCGTTGCGAACACTCTACAAAGTCTACGAAGAATCTGCTTCGTAACTACGAGGAAAATAAAGGCATTGTAGAATGCCCACTGTTAGCCGCCCGGAGGCAGAGCGCCCGCGACGGCCTGGGTAGGCAGTCCCGCGGCGCACGTCGCCAGTGGGGTCGCCTGCCCGCCGGGCGCTCTGCAGGCCGGAGTCTTGGCCGGGGGCCGGCGGCCCCAGGGATGGACGATGGACGACGGGGGGCACGTTGGCCCATTGCAAGACCGCGGCTGGGGGAGTCTCTGATTGTGCAAATTATTCATCGGCTCGTGCGGTGAACGTGCGTGTCGTGTCCAGGCTGCGGTAACCACGGCGCGCGAACCGCCGCAGCTACATTACGCAAAAAAAAAAAGCCAGCAACAACGCAGTCAACCAAACACAACAAAACCACAATTTTAAAATAAAATTGAAAAAAAAATGTGCAAAACGGTCACTTTATCTGAGTGAGCCATTGCGGACGTGGTATTGCGAGGCATGTGGCGCATCCCTTATCGGCTGCACACTGTCGCGGTGCTTGGCCACGCCATCTGCCGGTCACCCTTTGGTCCTTCGTCGTTGTTATTGTTGTTGTTTTTGTTGTGTTTGTTGTTCTTGTTGCTGCTGCTGCTAAATTGGGCTGGGCACACACTGGCTCACGCACGTACGCACGTCGCGGCCGCCATGCCAGCCCCTCCCCGTTCGCGTTCCGCGCGTTAACATACTGCGTGGCGCCGAGTGGGCGGGCGGCGGCGACGAAACCGCAATATTTTCAAGTTCGCCGTTCTCGACGCAAAACAGCGAAACAAAGTTTCAACCAGAGAGACAATGTGTCTTCAGACCCGCTCTCCTTGAGTGCGTCTGCCTGTTTGTTGTTGTTTTTGTTGTTGTGGCGGTGCGGACCCTGGTCGCCTGCCTGGCGCTTTCGGAATTAAATGGTCCGCGGACTTTGATGCAAATGTTGCCGGGCGGAGGCGAGGGACGCCGATTGGATGGGGCATTGGCGAGGGTGGGCCTCTCCACGGCGTCGGCGTCGGCGTCGGCGTCGGCTGTCAGTCAAAGGCCTCCATTGACGGGGCGCGGCGCGGCGCGGGGCAGCACGTGAAGCCACTGACGCAGGCGGGCCGCGCACAGTGGGCCAGGAGACCGTTGAGGCGGCCAAAACTCGAGACGCGTTCTGAGCGTCAGAGTCGCTAAACGGACCTCGAACCGAATGTGTAACCCTACTAATGGATTTCTCGTTCGGAGAGCAATCCATTGGTGGGTCACCCGTTCTACTCGAGTCCCATTTAGCGCCTCTGGAGCTCAAAACGCGTCCAGAATTTTGGCCGCCTCAACAGTCTTCTGGTCCACCCCCACCGTCCCTCGCAGGCAGGGGGCTCGGACGCGTTGCGGGTCTTGGCCGGCCGCCAGCGGACATCACCTGCTACATGGCGTCGTCTGCTATGCGCCCCGCGGCCGCCGCCCTGCCGCCGCCACTGGCCGCATAACACTAGTCGCGACCAGCTGCGGCTAGATCCACGGAAAGGGCGGGGATGACGCCGCCAAGTGGATTAGATGGCAGGGGTGCCGTGCCGCATCTCCACGCCGAACATGATGGATTGCCGACGGGGACGTCACCGCGGCATGACGAGCTGCTGTCGTCACTGTCACTCCCGCACCTGGATGGACCGCCACATGAGTGCGAGAGAGACGGACCGACGAGAGCGTCGTTCCGAATCGCTGCGGAGAGGGGCCAGGCGGCCAAAACTCTAGACGCGTTTCGAGCTCCGGAGTCGCTAGATGGGACCCGCCCGGACCCGCGAAGCGAACGTGTGACCCCACCAATGGATTGCCCTGCGAACGAGGAATCCGTTGGTGGTTGGTGGGGTCACACGTTCGGTTCGAGTGCCGTTTAGCGACTCGGGAGCTCAACGCGTGTAGAGCTTTGGCCGCCTGCGGTCCGGCCGGTCCGGCCCACTGTGCAGCTACCCGAGCAGCGCAGCAGCGCAGCAGCGCCCCGCGGGCTGGAGGGCAGGCATTTCGTCGTGGCGGCGCGCGCGGCGGCCGGCCTACCCCGGCCACCGCAGGGGCCGCGTGCTGCACGTCGTCGGTCCGATCCGGCCGCCCTCGTGCGTGACGTCATGCGCCGCTAACGCAGCCGAAACGTGTTGCAGGTGGGCGCGCTTCGCGTGCATGGGGCGCCGCCATGAGCTGCTGAGCACGCCATGCGGTGAGCACGCCATGGACCTGCTGAGCGTGTACCCGGGCGTGCGGCCCGTGGCCAGCGGCAGCAGCCTCGTCGCCCTCGCCCCCAACGAGGATGCCGTCGGACAGGTAAGGACGACGTCAAAGCCAAGTGTCAGAGGAATTAGTCTGACAATGACAATTACCCGGCGTTACCGCCAAGAGCGCCCTACCCCACCCCTCGGCGCGTCACCAGATGGACGTCGACGATGCACAGTGGGCCAGGAGAAGACCGGCGCAGGCGGCCAAAATTCTAGACGGGCTTTAAACTCTAGTTTCGGCCGCCTGCGCCAGTCTTCTGGCCCACTGTGTGACCTCATACGGGCCTCGTGCTTGCAGAGCGCGGCCCCGGGATGCTCCATGGGCAGCCCGTCCAGGAGCCCCCAGGACCACCCGGGCTGCCAGTACGCGCTCGCCGGCCAGGACGACCGCAGCGACGGCGAGGTGAGTGGCACCGCATCTACACACAGTGGGCCAGAAGACCGGCGCAGGGGGGCTCAATTCTAGACGCGTTTTGAGCTCCAGAGTCGCTAAATGGGACTCTGGAGCTCAAAACGCGTCTCGAGTTTTGGCCGCCTCCGCCGGTCTTCTGGCCCACTGTGCAGCCCCTTTTCGGACATCTTTGCTCTCCGACTTCATCCAGCTGCATCCGACAGTCTTTAAAGAAAAGAAAGAGGTAGGGGGAAGTCAGGTTATCTTATCGGCAACATCGCCAACGCGGCCAGTCGTCCCCGGCGTCATCGGGTGATCGTCCGCGGCAGAGCGGAAAGAAGGTCTCCCCAGCTCGGTGGACAGAGATACGAAAGCGGTGATTGGAATTGCTTTGCAGTCGGGCGGCGTGCGATCAAACGCCCCGCGATTGTCGGTCAGATTACGACTGCGACAGTGTGGCCACACCACCGGCGAGGCGAGGGTGTCGGTGTGGCCGCCGTGCGAGACACATGCCGTGTCATCCAAGATTCACTGTGGAGGACCCGGCATGAAGCAGAACGCTGGCAGCCCCCCGAGCGGCATTGGGTCAGTGGGGCTTATGAAGAAGTCAGGGGCCCTCCGCGCTGAGGGGGGGGGGGGGACACCCCGATGATGGTTATTACGAGCCCCGTATAGTGACGGCCCGCCCACAACGACTCATTAATAATTATCAGGTGTAAGGTTCCCGCAGCACTGCCGCCGTGTTTGTTTGACCTCAGGGTGCGAGAGCCTTTTAATAAAGTGACTCCGCCTTGGCCATTCAGCAGCGGGTCATCAGTTGCTCTCGACACGGCTATTCAATAAACGGCGATGCGAAACAGCTCACCGAAATATTACCCACCAGTCAGTCATCCGTCACAACTTGACTCCATATCGCTGCAAAACGAAACCGTAAAGGCTCCGCTCCGCATGACACTTGACGCGCGAGAGTTGGCGAATTTAAAGTGGCCCCGCGCGTGACCTCATCCCCATCGTACTCTCCACCACGGCACTCAAGACGCACTTGTTGGGCTCCACACGGGTTCACGCTGGTCAATGGGCTTGCGAGCCCCCCCCCCCCCCCCTCCTCTCTCTCTCTCTCTCTCTCTCTCTCTCTCTCTCTCTCTCTCTCCTCTCTCTCTCTCTCTCTCTCTCCTCTCTCTCTCTCTCTCACACACACACCACTCCCTCCTCGTGCCACACGCGTGCAGACTCGGGCGCGGATCGGCTCGGACCGGCGTCGCGGGGTCGCTGGGCGACGCCCTCTGATTGGTGGAAGCGGAACCGGCGGCGTCGCGACGCGGGCCGGCCGCCGTCGCCAGGCCAGAAGCCAGACAGCAAAGGCGACAAGCAGAGGGAGTGAGACAGAAAAAAAAATTAAAAAGGGGTGGGGGGCAAAAACAAAGTTCGGGAAAGTCCAGAGAATACACAAGCGCGGATCCAGAGTAAAAGCGAACTGACACCTTAATTAATAAGTCTTGTCCTGTAAGGCATGTTTTAAAGTAAAGGTATCCTTTTTTTAAGAAAAAATGGGCAGCAAGTTAAACAACAGTTTTTTTGTTTTTTTTTGTTTTTTTTTACGAGGCTATTTGTTGAATGAGCGACTTTTTTCCCCGGCGTGCGCGGTCTTGCCCGAACATTCTGAGGACATTATTAAGGGGCGATGGCAGCACGTGCCGCGGCTCGCGTGATGCGGCGGACGTCATCGGTGGAGCAGCGGAGCCAAGCAGCCCTTCCGTCGCTCTGTCTCTCTCGCACCCCGACGGGACGCCCCGTGAGTGCGAGAGAGACAGAGCGCCCTTGCCTGGGCACCACGCCTCCGAAAAGAAAAGGAGCTTCACCGAACATCAGGCCAGGCGGGGGTGGCTGGTTCCGGTCGGATCGAGCGTCCTCTGAGGGAGGCATGCGCGGGAAATCCAGGAAAATCCCAGAATCCCAGATAATTGGAGGATGGGCTCCTTTACCTGGTCCCACTTCTTATCGGCCCTGGATGAGGTCCCGCGGAGTCCCGGCCCGGGGACCCCCGAGGGAGCGTTACATAAAATGAAATTCGCTCGCGCAGGAGATGGGATGGGGCGAGGTCAAAGAAATCGACGCGCACCGAACCTCCGGCCGCCAATTCACACATCAAGACGGCGGCGCGGCGCGGCGCCCCGTACGGACCAGCGGACCAATTGACGGAAGGCAATTCATGCGCTGAGAATAGTTGATCGCGTCGCGGCGGCGACCCGTCCGGCCAGTCTGGTCGCCTTCTTGGCGCCGCCGCCGCACCGTGGGCCAGAAGACTGCGGGAGGCGGCCAAAATACCGGACGTGTTTTCAGCTCCAGAGTCGCTAAATGGGACTCGAAGCGAACGTGTGACACCCCCACAATGGATTGCTCTCCGAAGGAGGAGTCCATTGGTGGGGTCTCATGTTCGGTTCGATTCCTGTGTAGCGACTCGGGAGCTCAAAACGCGTCTAGCGCTTTGGCCGTCTGCGCTGGTCTTCTGGCCCACTGTGCGCTGGCTCGTGGCGGGCTCATGGCGGGCTCATGGCACTGCTGTGCGGACGGTGGGTCTAATCGCAGTGTTCGCTCGGCTGCCCTGATTCTCCGAGGATATTTCCCCCGATGGGCCGCCCAGCCACCCAGCCCGCCATCGAACTTTCACAGCTCGGGCAGATCAGCTCTTTCTAATTCAACTAACGCTGGCATTCCCCAGACACTAACGCCTGGCGATGGCCGAGAGGCCGTCGGTGGCGCTATCCACGTGGAAGTAGGCGAAAGGTGCGATGACATGAACCCCAAGAATACGAAGTGACCGGCCAGAGACCCGAGCTCGCTTCTCCTTGCCGTGCACGTCTGAGGAGGCAGGGGGCAAGGGACTAATACAGCGTGGCGCATTGTGTCGGGGGATGAGGGCTGAATGTGCAAAGCCGACGCCTCCTCAGCCGCATCCCCACCACCGACGCCGCCCACCGCCCTCGCCAAAAGTCTCGATCCAATTCGTTCGATTACGATCTTCCGAGGAGGCAGGCCGGACGACGAAAGGACGACAACCTAATTCAGAGCGCCAAGTTTATTTCAATGGCCGGTCGAGTCATCTTTGCATTAAATCTCTGTTTATACCAATTGTGCCGACGTTATGGGGGAAGTACCGAGTGAAAAAAAAACGCGCACTCAGAGAGGCGCACAGTGTGCAATACAGGTGAGCTTCTGGCCCGCTGTGCGCCAGCCAGCCTCCTGCTGCAGCTCACATGCGTCACGGCCGTCACGAAGGCGCCGCCGCTGCATCCACGGCTAGCGCGCCTCGCACGCCGACCCGCTCGCAGTGCCACCAACGCCGCCTCCGCCCTCGCCAAGGTCGGCGCAGCCATCGCGGGGTTGCTGAACCCTCCGCGCCGCCCCCGCCCCCGCCCCCGCGCCGCCCACCGCCTTCCACATCTTGCGCGGCCGCGGATCCTCTCTCTCTATTTCTGGGCAGAACCCCTCGTCTAGCCGCACTTGTAGTGGAACAGATTCGACGAACGACGTCGTTGGACGGCACCTGCACGCGAACCCTGAGAGCGGAGGGCCATTTGCGGCCCAAGCTTTTCCAAGTCAAGTCCTCGTTCCTCCACAGGCACCGGTACCCCGTCTCGACGGAAGCGCTCTCGCCCCGATTCGGCCCCTTTTCGCGAGACGGCGACGCCGCCTTCCCGATTTAGCCGGCGAGTGGAGCGAGCCATGAGTGAGTGTCTGTCTCGTTTGGCGAGGCTGCTTGGAGCGCCAGTCTGCACGAGTGCGTCGCCCGGCGGCGCGACCGCCGCACAGTGGGTCAGAAGACCGTCAAGGCGGGCAAAATTCTAGACGCGTTTTGAGCTCCAGAGTCGCTGAATAGGACTCGAATCGAACGCATGACCCCACCGATGGATTCCTCGTTTGGGGGGAGTCCCATTTAGTGTTTCTGGAGCTCCAAACGCGTCCGAGATTTTCGTCACCTCAACGGTCTTCTGACCCACTGTGCAGCGACGGCGGCGCTTGCATCCGGCGGAGGGACGCCTTGACGTCATCCCGCGCCTCTAAGGGGGCAGCAGGCACGGATCACGAGCGTCGTTTTTCGTCGTTCTGCCTCTCTCGCACCCATACGGGACGCCCCATTAGTGCGAGAGAGACAGAGCGACGAAAGCAACTTTCGGAATCAGTCTCCTGGGAAAAGGAAAAGGCGCAGATCGACGTCACCGAGGCCGAGAAGGCCGAGAAGCGAGAGTCGTGTCGCGTGCCGGACAGGGCCGGTTCTGCCTGCGAGGGGATTCCCGAGGCTGCCTGCCTGCTGGCCTCGACTGGACCTGCCTCCACTTACACGTCGCACAGACAAGCACCAACTGGTCAAAGGGAAATAACTCTCATAAATGATCGCAAAATTTACAGAGTTTTCGCTGCTCTTGGTTGGTTATTAGTATTTCCTTCTTCTTGGACTTTTCTTCAAGTATAAAAAGTAACGCCAACAGGACTCATCTTGGAGTAATTCTCTCTCCCAATGTTAACATGCTGACTCTGGCCTTTACTCTGCACGTCTTGCGAGGCCCCCGAATAATTTCCACCGACAAGCCGGGTGCTCACACCCAGCCACCCCACCCCAGGCTGGCCGGCCGCCCCCGCCCCCCGCACTCCAACCCCGACCCTCCCGACCCACCCCAGCCCCAGCCCCACGCGGCCCTCCAGAGCCCCACCCCTACCATTCACTCCATTCGGGCTCCACGACTTGGCTTCGGCTCTCCACGACTTGACTTCGGCTCTGCACTCGGCTTCTCTTCGGTCGGACGTCGCGGTGCTCGGGGCGCCCTCCCCTCCGCCAGCGGGACGCTGCCCTGCCCGCCCCACACCCACGACCACCGCTGCCACCGTGGCGCCGCCCCGCCCGCCCCGCCCCGCCCCGCCGCACCCCACCCCGCCATTGCTAAGTTCGCCACGCCGCGCCGCCGCGCCCCGCCCCGCCTCTGCCTCAGTACTCGCCGCGACGCCCAAGGCTCCGCACCTGGCGCGCGCTAGTCCCTCGGACGCCCCGCACCACGCAGCCACGTCTAGCAGCGCCCCGCTCTCCGCGGTCCTACACTCTGTGGTCCTTCGCCCCGTGGTACTGCACCCCGTGGTCGTCCACTCCGTGGTCTTCCACTCCGCGGTCCTCCACTCCGCGGTTCTCCACTCCGCGGTCCTCCACTCCGTGGTCCTCCACCCAGAGGCCCTCGTCGCCCTGCTCCCCGCGGCCGCCGCGTTGCAGGCCCTTCCGTTCCGCGCGGCGCCAACGTCGTCGTCGCGTCACTCCTCGTCCTCGCTGTCCTCAACGGCGGCGCGAATGCTGACGCCGTGCGGCGTGTCGCTCCCCCTGTCGCCCTCCCGCTCCACGGGGATGCCGTGCTCCGAGACCACCGCCGCCGACTACCTCAACTACCGCGAGATCGCGGAGGTAGATTGAAGAGGCCCGCGCCCCCGCCCGCCTCCCAGGAGTCGCTAAGTCGGGCGCCCCGTTTTTTCTTTTTTTTTTTCCCTTCTTCGTTTTGCGTTCTTTTTCTGTTGTCCCCTCCCCTCCCCGCGGCACCGCCACCTCCAACCGGCATCAAGGTGAGTGCTGAATGGGCGCAGTGAGCGCGTGACGCCGTGTTTGTTTTACAGTGTCGATGCCGCATCTGGCGCCATTCGCCTTCTTATCCGTTTTCACTCCGAATTTCTCCTCGCCGCCGACGCCGCAGCCGGTGCTGCCTAGTGCTGCCGCCCCCTGGCGCCGCGGCGCGCCGCCCGGCGTGTCCACGTGGTCCGCCCCGCCCCGTCGGGCAGGGGGTAGCGCCACCCTCTTTTGAGGTTAGCGACGCCCCGCCAGGCCCGGCCAGGCCGCACAGTGGGCCGGTGGAGGCGGTCAAAATCCCGGACGCGTTTTGTGTTCCATGGAACTCGAACCGAACGTGTGACCCTACCAATGGATTGCTCTCCGTACAAGGAATCGATTGGTGGGGTCACACGCTCGGTTCGAGTCACATTTGGTGACTCTGGAGCTCAAAACGCGTCAAGAATTTTGGCCGCCTGTGCCAGTCTTCTGGAGAGACGCGGGGAATGGCGGCTGGAGAGACCGGAGAGGAGACACCGGCGTCTCTCTAACCGGTGCCGGCGCGCTATCGTGCCGGCGCGCGCGAACCCGAGACCAACCCGCTTGATTACACCGAGTCAGAGGATTCCGAAAGTCCGCTTCATCGCTCTGTCTCTGTCGCACTCATAAAGCGTGCCGTAGGGGCGCGAGAGAGACACAGCGACGGAACGACTCGTGAGTTTATCGCTTTGCGGTCGCGGCGGCGCCCGCTGAGACTGTGTCAACTGCAGTGGACCTCCGCGAGCCGGACGTAATGCGGTACCTTGTCACGGACACCGACCGGCTGCCTTTCTTCTGCTCCCCCCCCTTTTTTGTCTCTCCGCCACCCCGCCGTCCCGCCTCTTTCTCTGATGACGCAATTGGCGCGGGCTCTTGCTCGAGCCTGCCCGCGCGCGCCGTACGTCTGGTGCGTGTCTGCCCCCCCCCCCCCGTCCCACCGCGCTGCCAAAGAACGGAGATAGACTGACACACTGACAAACGGAAGAGGGAGAGGGGGATACTTTCACGGTCCGTGCCATGCCTGTGTGCGAATGCAGGGGAAGGAGGAAGAGAGGCAGCCGGTCGAATTGTTCGGCCTTTGTCGCCCCTTCGTCGCGTTCGCTCGCGTCGGGCAGGTGATCGACCTGTTTGTTCCGGCCCGCTGCAGGCGCACTGCACGAGAGAGACAGACCGAGAAAACTCCTTCCGAAGTCACTGTGGCCACCGCGACCGCCCACAATGGGTCAGAAGATAGTTGAGGTCCATTTTCAGTATCCATTCCTCGCTCGTCTTAATTATAATTGCGGCCTCAAACAGGGACGTGCTCTGCGCGATGCTGCCAGTGTACTGCCGGCCGGGCGCGGTGACGTCACGCCCCGGGACTTGGGGCCCGGCCTGCAAATTGCCCGAACAAGGCATTCCTCTAGTTTGCCCGCGTGCTGAATGGCTGTCACTCGGGAAGCCTGTCATTTGTTTGTTTGTTTCGCGCGTCGCGCGCCGCGCGGCGTGCTGCAGCGCGACGACAACAACGCCGCACCTCAGAACAGTGGGCCAGAGGACCGTGGAGGCGGCCAAAATTTCGGACGCGTTTTGAGCTCTACAGTCGCTAATTGGGACTCGAATCGAACGTGTGACCCCACCAATGGATTCCTCGTTCGGAGAACAATAAATTGATGGGGGTCACACGTTCGATTCGAGTCGACTGGAGCTCAAAACGTGTCCTGGTTTTTGGCCGCCTCAACGGTCTTCTTACCCACTGTGCTCAGGGCGTCCACCAGTACACTATCAGCGGCAAAACCCTTCCCATTTTAGAGCAGTGCAGGCCATAAAGGGAGATAGGCCGCGCGGTGTGATACAGTGTGATGGCTTCGGCAATGCTGAGATTTGGCGCGGCGCCTGTACGGGAGCCAAGCAGGTGAGAAGCTCGGCCCACTGGTACGTGCAGGTTGTGCGACGAAGCGCCACCACATGTAGGTCACGACAACACCAACACGGCGGGGCGTGGCGCGGCGCCGAGAGTGACAGTGACGCCGTCTCTCTCCCTCTGCCGGCCGGGCCGGGCCTTGCACAGTGGGCCAGAAAAGACCAGGGAAAGGCAGCCAAAATCCCGGACGGGTTTGAGCTCCAGAGTCGCTAAATGGGACTCGAACTGAACGTGTGACTCCGCCAATGGATTACTCTCCGACCAAGGACTCCGTTGGTGACCCACACGTTGGGTTCGAGTCCTGTTCAGCAACTCTGGAGCTCAGAAACGCGTCTAGAAATTTTCGCCGCCTGCGCCGGTCTCCTGGCCCACCGTGCCTTGGGCCGCGCTGCGACGAGGACGGGGCGAGGGTGGCGCCGCCGACCGGTCTGACGGCGTCCTCTCGACGACCGGCCGATTCATGAAGTGCCGGTCGCTGTTTACCGCTTTCGATTTTAGCCGCACGAGGTTGGCGGCGTAGCGGGGCGCCGATCTGCATGGACTCGAACCGGGAACGTGTGACCCTACCAATGGATTGCTCACCTATCTTCCGGCCCAGTGTGCGGCGCCGTCGCCCAATTTCTCTTCCTTGGCGTCCAGTGGCGCATGCTGCCGGCCCACTCGGCAGCAGCTCAATCATGCCGGGGACCTGTCGGGCGGCCCACTGTGCCCCGCTGCGGCCCGGCGCCAAACAGGGACCGCGCTGGGGAAATCCCCGCGTCCCTGGCCAATCGCTCCGTGCAGCGCGCCCCGGCCGGCCACTGGGACGCAAGGTCGAGTGCCTGGAGCAGCCGCCTGCAGAAGGAGGCTCTCCAAAACGACGACACAAACCGTTTTGATTGGCAGGGGCTGCCCCGCCCTCGTCTTCCTGGTTACGTCTATCAATCTCAAGGGCCCGGCTGCCTGCCTGCCTGCCTGGCTATATTATAAGGATTTTCAATAAAATTCAGAAAAAAAATGCGAATGACTCCCAGGTTGAGTGTACACATCGAGTCCCGGAGTATATAACCCCGCGCGGCTACCACCATACGGCAAGCTCGGCAAAACACGCCGCACAGCGCTAAAAAAAAAAAAAAAAAATCTCCTCCGAGTGAGGTGGGATCGAACCCGCAACCTTTCGCGTGGCCAGCACGGACGATAAACATACGCGGCGCCGGCTTAGGCCGCGCGGACCTATAACCTCCCACCCTTCCGCCGGGCGCGCTTCCGTTTTCACGCTTCCGTGCACCTCGCCACCAATAATTGCGCGATCTTCGGTCGGCCGCGATGCGATGGGCCCCCCAGGGGCAGGGGCACAGCGCACATGGGGAGGGGGAGGGGGGGGTGGCTCGGCAGCGACCCTGCCACCCATCCCTTCCACAACCAGAGCCGCCGTGCGCCGGGCCCCGCCACACCCACCGCCGCCCACCACCCACCGCCACCTGCTAGCGCCCCGGCCCCTCGGCACCACCCCCGGCACCGCCCCCGGCACCACCCCCGCCAGCCGAGCACGGCCACCAGACCGTTCTCACCAGCGGCAATAATTGTTGGTGTGACTGTAACGACACTTGCTCGACAGTAACGCTGCCACGCCGCCCCTCACGCAGCCTTGAGAGGCTATGTGAAGGCTCGGTGGAGGCTGCGTAAGCCGTGCATCCGCCCGCTTCTCAATTTCTAAAAATTTTGAATAAAATTTTTCAAATTATTTTAAATTTTTCAAATCTTTGAAATTTTTGAAATTTTTCAAAAAAAAAATCAAATTTTTTTAAAAATTTCAATTTTTTTTTTAAATTTTTTGAAATTTAAATTTTTGGTGTACATATATTTGGCTAGGTGTTTCTTTCTCGGGTTTGGCCTTCTGCGCCGGTCTTCTGGCCCACTGTGCGTGCGTACTCTCGAGGTACCCACTTGTCACAGAGCGGTCAGCGTGGCCCGCGCGGCCGGATGGCTCTCTGGAGGGCTGTTTGACTGTTGGCCGGGGGTTGTTGCAGGCAGACTCCACCCACGGCGCACGGCCGGCACGGCGCGGCGGAGGGGGTCGGTGTGATGCCACTGCCCAGGGGACACAAGAGTCAGCCCGCTCGTTCCGCGGTGCGGCGCCGTGCTGCGCCGTGCGTGGGTCGATATCGGTCACGCCGTTTGTTCCACTGGTTCCACGTGCCGGCCGTGCTGTGCACGCGGATTCCGACGTGAAAGTCTCTCTCTCTCTCTCTCTCTCTCTCTCTCTCTCTCTCTCTCTCTCTCTCTCTCTCTCTCTCTCTCTCTCTCTCTCTCTCTCTCTCTCTCTCTCTCTCTCTCTCTCTCTCTCTCTCTTCCTCTGGTTTACCGACTCTGGACCTCAAAACGCGACTAGAACTTGGTCCGCCTGGTGCCACTGTGCCCCACCCACCTCCAGGCAGCGAGTGGAGAGGCCTCAGCGTGCAGCGTGCAGTCCGAGGTGCCGGCCGCCGCGCCTGTGCTCAAGGCCACGCCAGACGGCCTTGACCGCCAAAGTCGCTCTCACTCGACCCTGGGGCTCCCAGAGCCCCTCCCCCCCCCCTGCCTGCCCCGCCTGCAGCGCGGCCTGAAATAGCGGCTTAGTTATTTATCTCTCGCGTCGCGGTGGCGGGAACAGTCGTTGCTTTATAGAGAGGAACTTTATTGCAAGATCCAATGTGATAATAAAATTATGAAAAATAGTCGACATTGTTCTTGCGTGAAAAGAGATGCGATTCGCAGTGCAGCCGGCCGGCTTGCCCTTGGGAGGCGCTTTGCAGTCCGTCCGCGCTGGATCCCCCAGTGCGCATAGAATGCCTCTTGGTCCTGACAGCGGCCCCCCCCCCCACAGCCCCCTGACAGAGGACCCCCTCAAAGCCCCCCACCCCCACCCACACAGCCCCCTGACAGAGGACCCCCTCAAAGCCGACCCCATTCCCCATTGTCCGCCTCTAACCCATTCTGGAGCGGACAGTGGGGCAGAAGATCGGTGCAGGCGGCCAAAACTTTAGACGCGTTTCGAGCTCCGGAGTCGCTAAACAGGATTCGAACCAAACGTGTGACCCCCCACCAATGGATTGCTCTCCGAACGAGGAATCCATTGGTGGGGTCACACGTTCAGTTCGAATCCCATTTCGCGACTCTAGGGCTCAAAAGAAGGCGTCCGGAATTTTGACCGCCTCGAACGGTCCTCTGGCCCTCTGTGAAGGGCCAACCCCCATTGTGGCCGCGGGCAAGCTTCCACAAATTTATGCCCAGCCATAACACGCAGAAACGATACCGTATGCCCGTGCGAATTTGTCAGTACTTGTAAAGACGTGTGTCCTGACCGGTCCTGACCGTGTAACAACAGGTTCAGAAAAAGGTTTGTGGGGGGGGGGGCAGTTCTGCTGGCTAACTCTTGGCAGGCGGCCTGCAGCAAGCGCGTCTCGGGGGAGGGGAGGGGATGGAGGGGAGGGGTGCCCTTGTCATCATCCCGATACATACGTAACGACGCCAGCCGGGGAGTAGGGGGGGGGGATCCTCAGTGCATCGGAACGCCCGATCACGGGGCGCGGATTACGCTATGTTTAGTTGCGGGCGTCGATACACTGTGCGCCGACTCACACTTTGTTCAGGAAAAGATCGCGCTCGCTGATGTGCGCGTGTGGTCATCACGCTTGTTAGTTCGTCCTCCTCCCCCCCGCCCCCTCTGATTGGCCGATGCTGTCGTGTCGCCGCGTCGCCTGCTTAGCGAGCGCTGCATGTAAACAAGTCCGCCGGGACAAACGATTTAATGAACGAGCGGCGGAGGGTTTCTATTATTGTTTTGCGCGGATTGCTGGCTGCGCTCACCGACGGTGGCGCTGCCCCTCTCTCCCCCCCCTCCCCTTCTCCTTTTCTTTGTACCTTTGTGTGCCGCTGTTGTTCCCTGTGTGTTCTTTGCGCACCGGTGTAGCGCCGTCCCAGAAGGCGTAGAAGAGAAGAGAGAGCGACAGAGACAGAGACAGAGAGACAGAGACACATAGAAAGAGACAGAGCGACGAAACCGCTGTTCGGATCCCGCCCGCCGACTGCCAGGCCGGCAGCGCCAGCCAGCCAACGCAGCGGTATGCCAGAGCGCCCGACGACTCGAGGCTCGGCAATCCAACGTGCACGCCCCACCCAACACTTGGCTAGTGTTGCTGCACGGTTGCCCGCTCATACCGACTGTCAGGATGGCCGAGCGGTCTAAGGCGCTGCGTTCAGGTCGCAGTCCACTTCTGTGGGCGTGGGTTCGAATCCCACTTCTGACATACCTTTTGTGTGGCCGCATGTGTTTCATTTCGGTACCAAGAAGTAGCGGCACTATTTCTGTGCGGCAATGTAGAACCATACTAAGCATAAACGCTCAGTTCAATGAACCCTATATCCAACTGAGACCGGGCAGGTCGCAGCTTTTGTCGAGACCAGCGGCGGGGAATGTCGGCGCGGGCGGGTGCGGGGAGGGGGAAGGAAGGGACCCGTGAACCGGTGCGCGCCGGTGTGGTGTTGGCCGTTGGTGGTGGGAGCGGATATCAAAATCGGAATAGGGTGGGCCGTGCCCCGCTGCTGCCCCGCCCCGCCACAGCGTGGGTGGAGCGGGACGCCGCAGGGTTCGGAAAGTTACTCCATTTTTTTGTAACTAGTTCCGTTACAGTTACTTGTCCCAAAATTTTTACTGGTTACTATTACTGTTTCTTTCGTCCAGGAAAGTAACTAGTACCGTTACCGTTACCGAAAAATTTGTTGCACTGTGCGCCTGACTGTACTGTTCGGCCGCAGATGACGGACACCGCTGCGCCGGTGGAGCACCACCGCGGGTCGTGGGCCAGCCCCGTGGAGTTCATCATGTCCTGCCTCAACTACGCCATCGGCCTGGGCAACGTGTGGCGGTTCCCCTACCTGGTCTACCGCAACGGCGGAGGTGAGTACACTCCGGCAGTCACAGCCGGAAGACCAGCGCAGGCCGCTCAAATTCTAGACGCGTTTTGAGCTGCAGGGTCGTTAAATGGGACTCGAACCGATCGTGCGATCCCACCTATGGATTGCTCTCAAAACGAGGAATCCATTGGTGGGGTCACACTTGTCACATGTTCGATTCGAGTCCCATTTCGCGACGCTGCAGCTCAAAACGCGTCTAGAATTTCGGCCAAGGCAGACCAAGTCAGCCCAGCCCACGCGACAAACTCGCTATTCGTTTGATTGACTCTGCCCACACCTTCTCCCTCCCCTCCCTCCGTTCTGCTCCTCCTGCAACCTACGACTTTTCAAAGTTAGTTCAGCACGCCGAACAAATCGGACCTTGGAAGTTGCCGAGGCCTGGCGAAGAGCACCTCTCAAGACCATCCCGTCCCAATCCATGCGGCGACTTGCGCCAGCGAGCGCTGGACGAGGCTGTGAGACATTGTCCCACTGTGATGAAAGTTCGCCTTCTGGCCCACTGTGCGCCTTCGCCGCCCGGCCGCGACCACTCTCTGTTCTAAAGTTGCCGTGTTGTTGTTGTTTCAGGGGCGTTCCTGGGCCCGTACATCATCATGCTGTTCCTCATCGGGCTGCCCATCTTCTTCCTGGAGCTCGCCATCGGCCAGTACGCGGGGCTGGGGCCCATCGAGGCGTTCCAGCGCATCTCACCCTTCTTCCACGGTCAGTGTCCACACCTCTTAAGAGATATCGGAAAGATATCGGAAATTTCCGATATCATATCGACCGACCACACGCGAGTGAGCAGGGTCCGTGTGTGTGTGTGTGTGTGTGTGTGTGTGTGTGTGTGTGTGTGTGTGTGTGTGTGTGTGTGTGTGTGTGTGTGTGTGTGTGTGAATCTCTCCCTCACGTATGGACCCCCCGCGATGCGTTCGGCCGTTCGGCCACCGCGAGTGGCACACAGGGCGCAACGGTTATGTTGGCCACCCTGCTGCCTGACTATTACGCCTGAGAGGAGGCAAATATTAGGGGAGCCCCCTCCCCCTCTTAGCCCCCTCCCCGCCCCAAATCTACTTCTGCACAGGCCCCACGGCCACCGGCCACAGGACCCACGCCCGCCGCCTCATCTTTCCAGCCACCTGCGCCCTCCCGCTCTTGAAGGACTTCTTGGCAGTGCTATCATTTCCTCTCTCGGCTGTACTATGGACGACGGACATTCTTTCGACGCGAAAAAACGGTCGAGGAGGTTAAGGGGATGGGAAATGGGAAACATGCTCCCCGCGTACATCAAAAACTTCTCTCCTCTTCTCTCTCTCTCTCTGGTGCCTTTCCCGTTCGCCGCCCTCCACGTCCCGCCGGCTCCCAAATGTGACCTTGGGCGCGGAGAGGGCGCTGCGTTCCCCCACCCCCTTTCCCACCCCCTTCCCGGAGCCCTGCAGTGAGTGCGGCAGGACGAGGAACAGAGGAGGATTGAAGGAGAAAGGGCTCCTCGTGGTTCTGGCCGGGAATGAGATTAACGGCGGAGAGGGCGGGAAGAAGTACCTTCGGATTAGAAAATGGGGGTCCGCTGACACTGGAGTCAGAGGCAGCGCCGCACAGTGGGCCAGAAGACCGCAGAGGCGTACGAAACTCCAGATGCGTTTTGAGCTCCAGAGTCGCTAAATCAGACTCGATTAGAACGTGCGGACCCTACCAATGGATTGCTCAGAAAACTAGGAATCCATTGGTGGAGTCGGACGTTCGATTCGAGTCCCATTTAGCGACTCTGGAGCTCAAAACGCGTCCGGGATTTTGGCCGCGTCAACGGTCGTCTGGCCCAATGGGGCGTGAGAGAGGGAGCGCGACGAAAGCCCTGTTTTCGGGATGGGGCCGGAACGCGCGCCGTAATAGACAGGCTAATGGAATTTGTGATGCGGGTCGGCGCAGGCGGTGAATCACCCTCTGAATATTGCCTGGTCGGTGAAACCACCCTCCGCCTCAGCCGCGCTTTGACCGGACCGCGCTCGAAAACACAACACCCGCCAACACGGATCGTGCCCCGCTGCGGCGCGGCGTTGCACAGTGGGCCAGAAGACCGTTTAGGCGGCCGACGTGCCGTCTGTCACGGCGTGGTCACGGCGGGGGCGTCGGCGGGGGAGAGGAGGGGATCGCCACCGCGGCGAGGATGGACGGGGATCGACCGCGTGACGTCACGCCGCGGCGGGCGTTACTCGCCACGCCCCCCGCCTGGGTGCTCCGGAGGGCGGGTGGGGGGGGGGGAGAGCCGGAGCGCCCGGAGGGGTGGCGGTGACGTCAGCGTTTGAAGTTGCCACCCCCGCACCGGCGGGCGACTGCGTTATTTCACTGCCTTCCGCTGCGTTCGCGCGCAAACCGCCACCTGCGTCCGACCAACCAATCCCGCAGCCCGGCCCGCCGGCCCGCTGGCTGCTGAATGGATGGCTGGGGCGTGCGCTGGGACCGGAGGGCCACACCGAGCAAGACAACACAAACAACAGACATAAACACAACCTCTGCACTCGCACGAACAACAGCAGAGCGCACAGCGCACCTTGCGAAAATAACAACGGTAGGCATCCCGGCCGACTCGGCGCCGTTCGGATTGCCTACCCGCCGATTCGCAGGCGCTCCAGCCGTGCCGCTGGAGCTGGCGCTGGAGGCGTCACCTCGCACAGTGGGCCAGAAGACCGGAGAGAACAAAGTTCAAGACGCGTTTTGAGCTCCAGAGTCGCTAAATGGAACTTAAACCGAACTGGTAAACCCACCGACGGATGGGGTTACATGTTCGGTTCGAGTTCTGTTTAGCGACTCTGGAGCTCAAAACGCGACTCGAATTTTGGCCGTCTGCGTCGCCGCCGCTCCCTGTTCCTTCCGGCTCAATGCGCGCGCGATGGGATCTGTGACCATCCAGCATCCGGCATTAATGCGCCCCCACTCCATCATCCATTGATTCTTCCATGAATAACGATGAGACATTAAAGTTCCCTCAAAATATCGCCTCGTCGTCGTCCTCCTTTCACGGCCCCCGGACGCGCCCCGCCCACTTCCGGCCCGGAAGCTCCAGCCTGCCTCACCTGCCAATCAGCTGTCGGCCACCTCCGGTCACTTCCAGGTCACCGCCTGCGACTTTTCGACGACGCGCCCCCATTCGTGATCCACGCGAGACTGAATTTTTCATCCGGGTCGCGTGCTCGCCCGCACGCCCGAGCAACAGCTGGCCAGCCGCCGCGCCCGAAAAGTAGAGGAACTGTCTCCGTCTCTCGCTCTGGACGGAAGTCAGCCGGGCGAGTTGACAAATAGCGGGACTTGACTAATACAGTGGCGTGCTTTTGGCCGGCGCGGCGGCGGCGGCGTCATGCGATCCATGAATGGCTCAGCGCAGCACGCCGCAGCCGCACACAATCCGCCGCGATTACGAGCCAATCGCGGTGTTGCTTCCGGCGTCGCGGCGCCTCACGGGATGTCCCGCAGGGGAGCGATAGAGACAGACAGACCCCTCCCCCGGCACCGCTGCGCGCGTCGACGACCTGGCCGCGGAATGAATGAGGCCACGGCGGCCAGTAAACGTCGCGCTTATCGCGGCCGGCGCTTGACGGGCACGTCGTGGCGGACGACGTACTCAACGAGCCGCCCTTGATCCACTGGCGCGTTGGTGCCAAAACACGCTCCCCTTCGGCACGCGCGGCAAAGCGGGTTACAGCGACCCGGCGAGCGACGTCGTGTCACAACACGACCCGCGGCGGGACACGCGGGGACACGCGTCGCTGACAAGCCGTACAAACATTACTCTGCGCGGCTGGTGAGGTTAGGGGAGGTTAGGTCGGGTTACGGAGGTTAGGGTTGCCGCGGCGGGGCGCACGAGCGGTGAAGCGCCATGGCAGCCGCCGTGTTTTTATTTTGAATCGGATGCTGACGCGCGCCTGCAGGGGCACGTGTGCTTTATATCCGTCCTTGCATGTTGGCTGGCCCGGCCTGCTGCGCGCCTGGTCGGAGCCGGCCGCCGTGTACAGTGCAGCGGGTCAGCCAGAGCCAATTGGGGGTGGCGAAGACAGTCGGAACAAAATAAATGAGGTTTGTGTTATTGGTTTTTCCAGGCCTGGGCTACTGCACGCTGGTCGTCATCACCCTCATCACCGTGTACTACCAGGTGATCGTGGCGTGGGCGCTGTTCTACATCTTCAACTCGTTCAGCTACGAGCTGGGCTGGGGCTCCTGCAACCACGACTTCAACTCCCCGCGTGAGTACCCTTCCCAAAGTCCTCTTCGTGTTGGGTTTGCCAACGTGTTGGCAGCCGCCGGCCTCCAGGGAGCGCCGCGTGATTCTCATGTCATTGCTTTCCCGTGTCTCTCAGTCAAGGCCAAGACTTTTCCCCTCCCGTAGACTGGCGCGGTCTCCCTGCCCTGAGGAGGGGTACGTTGTCGGGCGCTCCTACTAGTCGCGCGGGTTCGAGTCCCCTCAAAGTGTGACGCCGTCTTTTTTTTTTCGCAGGCTGCTTCAGCTACAGTGCCAACGAGAAGTGCATGGCGCAGTCCAACGGCACGGACGCGGGGTCCCTGTTGACGTACTACAACAGGACGTGCATCAAGATCAGCGAAGTATGCAGCGCCAGGGGCATGGCAGCCCTCAACGCCACCCACTGCGGCAACGGCCAGGTCCAGGAGTCGCTCAAGACCATCCTGAAGCGCGTGCTCGCCTCCGAGGAGTTCTACAAGTAAGAGGGCGGACGCCATCCCACAGTGGGCCAGAAGATCGTGCGAGGCGGTCAAAATCCCGGACGGAGGGATGTGAACCTGTCGTTCATTTCCTTTTTTTTTTTTTTTTTTTTTTCCAGTGATTACGTTCTGGGCCGCAACAACGCCACCTGGGAGAACTGGGGCGACTTCCACTGGACGCTGTGCCTGTTCCTCTTCCTGTCGTGGGTCGTGCTGTACGCGTGCCTGGCGCGCGGCGTGCAGAGCTCCGGCAAGGCGGCCTACTTCACCACCATCTTCCCGATCGTGCTGCTCACCGTGCTGCTGTGCCGAGGTACATTCGAGCGATAATTCTGAAGAGTGGTTTCGTCGCTCTGTCTCCCTGGCATCCCTGCGGGACGCCCCTGAAGCGACAGAGACAGAGCGACGGCGTCACACAGGGGGTCAGAAAACCGTTGAGGCGGTCCCGGACACGGTCCAGAGTCGGCAAATGAGACTCGAACCGAACGCGTGACCCCACAAATGGATTGCTCTCCAAACGAGGAATCCATTGGTGGGGTCACACATACGATACGAGTCCCATTTAGCGACTGTGGGGCTCAAAACGCGTCTAGAGTTTGGGCCGCCTGCGCCGGTCTTCTGGCCCACTGTGCGCGGTCCCCGAACCGCTCTTGAGTTCGGGCACGAGGCCGAGGCGCCGCATGTGGTGGCGTGGGCGCGGGCGAAGGGAGTCCATTTCACAGCTCAGCACGCGCGTCGCCATCGCCGCGATGACGCGCAGGGACAGGGGGAAAGGGGGGGGGGCGCTCGGAGCCTCGCACGTAGGTACGCCGCCACGCCGCCCCCGTGACGGGGAGGATTCAAGTTCTGGCCGCCGGCAGATGGTGCGCTCCGACGAGTACACCCAGTCAAGGTCCCGGGGTTCCTCGGGGCCCATTAGCCTCCACGTAACAGTGGGTCAGAAGACCGTTGAGGTGGCCGAAATTCCGGACACGTTTTGAGCTCCAGAGTTGCTAAATGGGACTCGAACCGAACGTGTGACCCCACCAATGGATTGCTCTCCAAACGAGAAATGCATTGGTGGGGTCGCACGTTCGATTCGAGTCCCATTTGGCGACTCTGGAGCTCACTCGAATTTCGGCCGCCCCAACGGTCTTCTGGCCCACTGTGCACGTGTTTTGGCAGTCCCGCCTGCAGCGTGTTGTGCTCGGTGTTGCAGGCGCGTCGCTGGAGGGGGCCTGGGAGGGCGTCACGTACTACATCACCCCGCGCTGGGAGACGCTGCTCGACGCCAACGTGTGGGGGGACGCCGCCTCGCAGGTCTTCTACTCGTTCGGCATCGGCTGTGGCTCCCTCATCACCCTCTCCTCCTACAGCAAGTTCTCCAACAACTGCCACACGTGAGTTTCAACCTTGCGGTGCCTCCGACTGACGTCAAAACTGCGTCCAAAATTCTAGAAGCGTTTCGAACTCCAGAGTCCCATTCAGAGACTCTGCCGTCCGGGATTTTGACCGTCTCAACGGTCTTCTGACCCACTGTGCACGGCATTCCGTTGCAGTGACGCCCTGATCGTGTCCGTCGCCAACCTGGGCACCGCGGTGTTCGCGGGCTTCGCCGTGTTCACCGTCATGGGCTTCCTGGCCAACCAGCAGGGCGTGGCCGTGACGGACGTGGTGGACTCGGGGCCGGGGCTGGCCTTCGTCGTGTACCCCGAGGCCATCCTCCGCATGCCCGCCCCGCAGGTCTGGGCCGTGCTCTTCTTCTTCATGCTCTTCATCCTGGGCCTCGGCAGCCAGGTGAGTGACACTCCCCACAGTGAGCCAGAAGACCGGCGGCGCAGGCGGTCAAAATCCCGGACGGGTTTTGAGCTACAGAGTCCCATTTAGCGACTTTGGAGCTGAAAACGCGTCTAGAGTTGTGGCCGCCTGCGCTGGTCTTCTGGCCCACTGTGCAGCGTTATGTCCTCCCCCCTTTCCCCGCGAGAACATAGAACTCATCCTGGCGCTGCCGCTCCGCTTGCAGTTCGCGGGCGTGCAGGCCATCACCACGGCGCTCATCGACAAGTGGCCCAACCTGCGCAAGAAGCAGTGGCTGGTGACGATGCTGTCCTGCCTGGGCATCTTCATCATGGAGATCCCCATGTGCTACTCGGGCGGCGTGTACATGTTCACGCTGCTGGACTGGAACACGGCCTCGTGGGCCATCCTCCTCATCGGCTTCGCCGAGATCATCGTCGTGTCTTGGGTGTACGGTAAGTCCGCCCCGCCCCTTCACGGAGTACATCGTTTGTACGACCTCTTTTTGTCCGACCTTGCGAAATTCGGCCGACCTCTTTCCCCCTGAAATTTTTGTCCGACATACGATTGTCCGACCTACGTTTGTCCGACCTACGATTGTCCGACCTATGTTTTCTACAACCTCTTTTCAAGAAAGAGGAGACGAAGGGAGAGGGAGGGGGACAGGAGGGAGGGAGGAAGTGCGGGGGAGGGAAATGGGAGGGAGGGTGAGGGGAAGGGGGAGGGCCTGTCACGCCAGACAGGTAAACTACGAAGAATTGCACCAACAACGAAGTTAACTTAATGTAACCTTAAGACAAAACTGCTACCGTCGAGACCTACGAGCGCCTGGAGTGCAGGCAAGAGCCGATAGTGAGTCCTACTGCTCGGCTCTACTCGGGGAAAAGTCAAGAAAATGATAGTAGGTCAAAAAATAGTAGGTCCCCGGGGGCGGCGGGGGCGGCAGGGGTGTATATCAGGGGACCTACTATTTTTTGACCTACTATCATTTTCTTGACTTTTCCCCGAGTAGAGCCGAGCAGTAGGTCTAAACTTGTCCTACTAATTTTCAGAGGGCAGATTTCACGGGACCTACTAAATTTTGACCTACCTCTTGCCCTGTAACATGCTCTGCTCTTCCCCCGGCTCTGACCTACCACCTAGACCTACTCTTCCCCCTGCTCTCCCCCTTGTCGTCCGACGTACCGAACGTTTAATTTCCCATACTCTCGTGTCTGGGCTACGTTCATAGCCTCTCGGAAGGGTGTCCTTTCAGAAACCAGTAGGACAAAACAAGGGACAAACGGGCGCTGCCAACTTAAACCGCAATGCACCCTCTAGCACCACAGCGCCCCTAGGCCGAATACTGTAGCTTCGTAAAAACAAACAAAAAAAAAAGAAACAGAATTAGCGGGTGTTGAAACTAAGACTATGGACTAGGTAGGGAATGTCTGTACACTCTCGGCCACCAGCACCGCTCTAGTTGCGGTGGAAACAAAGACTCACATTTGATGTTCGATTCCTGCCGCACGCACACTGTTCGGATCCAGCCATTCAAAGGCACCGCTTCACCGGGAGCTTACCATGCGGCACGGTGGCCGAGAACGATAAGGAGCAGAACTCAGAATCCGGAGAATTCGGGGTTCGACACCCAGTGCAAAGGTCATTTTCGACGGACTGTCCTGGGGGAGCGACAGTCAAATTTTGGGTCGGCGGACGCTTCCCTCGCGGTGGTGACTTCACTTAATCATCCATACTAGCTCGGGCCGCCCACAGACTTGGGTGCCTTAGGGCCGAACACTGTAGCCTGGTGGAAACAGTAAGAACAAAAAAAAACCTGATGATCAGCGTGTGTTGATTACTAAAACTCTGGATATGGCATGGAACGTCTGTATACTCTGGGCCACCGGGATCACTGTGGTTGCGGTGAATACAAAGGCTCACATTTGATGTTCGATTCCTGCCGCACTGTTCGGATCCAGCCATTCAAAGGCACCGCTTCACCGGCGGCATATCATGCTGCACGGTGGCCGAGAACGAAAAGGAGCAGAACCCAGAGTCCGGAGAACCTGAGTTCAACACCCAGTGCAAAAGTCATTTTTGACAGACTGTACCGGGGGAGCAACAGTGAAATTTTGGGTCGGCGGACGCTTTCTTCGCGGTGGTGACTTCACTACCTCACCCTTATTAGGCTGGGCCGCCTAAAGTCTTCGGCGCCCCTAGGCCAAATACTGTAGCTTCGTAAAAAAAAAAAAAAACAAAAAAAAAAAACAAAAAAAAAAAAAAACAGAATCAGCGGGTGTTGAAACTAAGACTATGGATTCGGTGTGGAATGTCTGTACACTCTGAGCCACCAGCATCGCTGTAGTTGCGGTGGATACAAAGACTCACATGTGATGTTCCATTCCTGCCGCACGCACACTGTTCGGATCCAGCCATTCAAAGGCACCGCTTCACCGGAGGCCTACCATGCGACACGGTGGCCGAGAACCATAAGGAGCAGAACTCAGAATCCGGGGAAACCGCGGTTCGACACCCAGTGCAATGGTCATTTTCGACGGACTGTCCTGGGGGAGCGACAGTCAAATTTTGGGTCGGCGGACGCTTCCCTCGCGGTGGTGACTTCACTTACTCACCCTTACTAAGCCGGGCCGCCCTGAGTCTTGGGCGGGGACGTTTCCCTCGCGGTTGTGACTTCGCTTACTCACACTTACTAGCACAGTTGTCTACAAAACCTATGTCCATTCACAGTCTGGACGTAGTCGTCTGTAGATAGTCTACTGGCCGTCTACGACATCTATGTCCATTCATTGTCTGGACAAAGCTGTCTATAGATGGTCTAACCTGAGTTCAACACCCAGTGCAAAAGTCATTTCTGACAGACTGTACCGGGGGAGCAACAGTCAAATTTTGGGTCGGCAGACGCTTCCCTCGCGGTGGTGACTTCACTACCTCACCCTTACTAGCCTGGGCCGCCTAAAGTCATCGGCGCCCCTAGGCCAAATACTGTAGCTTCGTTAAAAAAAAAAAAAAAAAAAGAATCAGCGGGTGTTGAAACTAAGACTATGGATTCGGTGTGGAATGTCTGTAGACTCTCAGCCGGGGTGCGTTGTCCGGGCCGCCCCAGACGAACGGTCGGCCCGTCGGCCGCCCGAGAGGTTGCGTCGGCCGGGCCGCCCCAGACCAACGGTCGGCCCGTCGGCCGCCCGAGAGGTTGCGTCGGCCGGGCCGCCCCAGACCAACGGTCGGCCCGTCGGCCGCCCGAGAGGTTGGGGCGGCCCGCGGGCGGCCTGTGCTAGGCAGTGTGAGTAAGCGGAGTCACCACCGCGAGGGAAACGTCCCCGCCTAAGACTTAGGGCGGCCCGGCTTAGTAAGGGTGAGCAAGTGTAGTCACCACCGCGAGGGAAGCGTCCGCCGACCTAAAATTTGACTGTCGCTCCCCCAGGACAGTCCGTCGAAAATGACCATTGCACTGGGTGTCGAACCGCGGTTTCCCCGGATTCTGAGTTCTGCTCCTTATCGTTCTCGGCCACCGTGCCGCATGGTAGGCCTCCGGTGAAGCGGTGCCTTTGAATGGCTGGATCCGAACAGTGTGCGTGCGGCAGGAATCGAACATCACATGTGAGTCTTTGTATCCACCGCAACTACAGCGATGCTGGTGGCTCAGAGTGTACAGACATTCCACACCGAATCCATAGTCTTAGTTTCAACACCCGCTGATTCTGTTTTTTTTTTTTTTGTTTTTTTTTTTTTCACGAAGCTACAGTATTTGGCCTAGGGGCGCCGAAGACTTTAGGCGGCCCAGCCTATTAAGGGTGAGGTACTGAAGTCACCACCGCGAAGAAAGCGTCCGCCGACCCAAAATTTCACTGTTGCTCCCCCGGTACAGTCTGTCAAAAATGACTTTTGCACTGGGTGTTGAACTCAGGTTCTCCGGATTCGGAGTTCTGCTCCTTATCGTTCTCGGCCACCGTGCCGCATGGTAAGCTCCCGGTGAAGCGGTGCCTTTGAATGGCTGGATCCGAACAGTGTGCGTGCGGCAGGAATCGAACATCAAATGTGAGTCTTTGTTTTCACCGCAACTAGAGCGGTGCTGGTGGCCGAGAGTGTACAGACATTTCCTACCTAGTCCATAGTCTTAGTTTCAACACCCGCTAATTCTGTTTCTTTTTTTTTTTTTGTTTTTACGAAGCTACAGTATTCGGCCTAGGGGCGCTATTAGATGTCTTTTCATGTCTAGAGGTAGATGATCTAAAAGTAGTCTAGTGGTGGAATATGCGACGTCTATTAGACGTCTATTGGTAGGCGTCTATAGATGTCTCTTAGGGTGTCTCATAGACGTCTCTAAAAGTGTTAAAAAGATGTCTTTTGCTGTCTTATAGATGTCTCTAAGATGTCTAAGATGGCTATTACACATCCTTAGTTTTCTATCAGTAGAAGGGTTTTGATGAGATTAGTCGGTAACCCACCAGGACCTCTTCTACTAGGAAGGTGAAAGAGAAGGAAGGCATCCCTGCATCTGCAGGCTGGTAGGCAGATGGGACTTCTTCTGAAGGTGCAGAGAAACGGCGCAGAGACTAACGGAACTGGCGCACGGAGTCGTCCCCGCGAGAGAACAGACGCGCTTTGAGCGCGGAGCACTCTAGTGGCAGATAGAAGAAGCTCACGCACACGCCCTATTCGAACGACAGCTACAGGGTTGAAAGGTATCTAGTATCCACTTCGAAGTTCGGGACTAACCCATAACGCTATGCACTCACTAAAGTGGGATGTGGGACGGAATGCAATCTATGTGGCATCTACACAATGTCTACCATCGCTCGGACGTTCGAGTACGGCCATGTCTAGACTATGAATGGACATAGATTTTGTAGACGATCGTTAGCCCATCTATAGACGGCTTTGTCCAGACAATGAATGGACATAGATGTCGTAGACGGCCAGTAGACTATCTACAGACGACTACGTCCAGACTGTGAATGAACATAGATTTTGTAGACAACTGTGCTAGTAAGTGTGAGTAAGCGAAGTCACAACCGCGAGGGAAACGTCCCCGCCCAAGACTCAGGGCGGCCCGGCTTAGTAAGGGTGAGTAAGTGAAGTCACCACCGCGAGGGAAGCGTCCGCCGACCCAAAATTCGACTGTCGCTCCCCCAGGACAGTCCGTCGAAAATGACCAGTGGACTGGGTGTCGAACCGCGGTTTCCCCGGTTTCTGAGTTCTGCTCCTTATGGTTCTCGGCCACCGTGTCGCATGGTAGGCCTCCGGTGAAGCGGTGCCTTTGAATGGCTGGATCCGAACAGTGTGCGTGCGGCAGGAATCGAACATCACATGTGAGTCTTTGTATCCACCGCAACTACAGCGATGCTGGTGGCTCAGAGTGTACAGACATTCCACACCGAATCCATAGTCTTAGTTTCAACACCCGCTGATTCTGTTTTTTTTTTTTTTTTTTTTTTTTATACGAAGCTACAGTATTTGGCCTAGGGGCGCCGAAGACTTTAGGCGGCCCAGCCTAATAAGGGTGAGGTACTGAAGTCACCACCGCGAAGAAAGCGTCCGCCGACCCAAAATTTCACTGTTGCTCCCCCGGTACAGTCTGTCAAAAATGACTTTTGCACTGGGTGTTGAACTCAGGTTCTCCAGATTCGGAGTTCTGCTCCTTATCGTTCTCGGCCACCGTGCCGCATGGTAAGCTCTCGGTGAAGCGGTGCCTTTGAATGGCTGGATCCGAACAGTGTGCGTGCGGCAGGAATCGAACATCAAATGTGAGTCTTTGTTTCCACCGCAACTAGAGCGGTGCTGGTGGCCGAGAGTGTACAGACATTTCCTACCTATTCCATAGTCTTAGTTTCAACACCCGCTAATTCTGTTTCTTTTTTTTTTGTTTGTTTTTACGAAGCTACAGTATTCGGCCTAGGGGCGCTGTGGTGCTAGAGGGTGCATTGCGGTTTAAGTTGGCAGCGCCCGTTTGTCCCTTGTTTTGTCCTACTGGTTTCTGAAAGGACACCCTTCCGAGAGGCTATGAACGTAGCCCAGACACGAGAGTATGGGAAATTAAACGTTCGGTACGTCGGACGACAAGGGGGAGAGCAGGGGGAAGAGTAGGTCTAGGTGGTAGGTCAGAGCCGGGGGAAGAGCAGAGCATGTTACAGGGCAAGAGGTAGGTCAAAAGTGCAGGGTCTCATGTTGCCGCAGTGGCGGGGACGTGCACCTTGCTCCGGCGGCGTTAGGGCGTTTTGCGTTAAGGCTCCCAAATACCCGGAAGGCGGGTACTCGGGTCGCCCCGAGTCACGGTCTCTCTACACCGTGCCCCGAGTTAACACGTCCCGCCACCGCGCCAACATGAGACCCTGCACTATCGGCTCTTGCCTGCACTCCAGGCGCTCGTAGGTAGGTCTCGACGGTAGCAGTTTTGTCTTAAGGTTACATTAAGTTAACTTCGTTGTTGGTTCAATTCTTCGTAGTTTACCTGTCTGGCGTGACAGGCCCTCCCCCTTCCCCTCACCCTCCCTCCCATTTCCCTCCCCCGCACTTCCTCCCTCCCTCCTGTCCCCCTCCCTCTCCCTTCGTCTCCTCTTTCTTGAAAAGAGGTTGTAGAAAACATAGGTCGGACAATCGTAGGTCGGACAAACGTAGGTCGGACAATCGTATGTCGGACAAACGTAGGTCGGACAAAAATTTCAGGGGAAAAGAGGTCGGCCGAATTTCGCAAGGTCGGACAAAAAGAGGTCGTACAAACGATGTAGACTCCCCCTTCACAGTGGGCCAGAAGGCCGTGACGGTGGGTCAAAATCCTGGACACGCTTTGAGCTCCAGAGTCGCTTAATGGGACTCCAGAGGAGTATGTTCTTCTGTCCCTCCTCCCGCCCCCGCCTGAACATCTCACTCATATTCGTCCGTTTTGTTTTAGGTTGCGAGAGGTTTTTGGAAAATCTTGCCGAGATGGGCATCAAGTTCTACCGTCCGATTCGAGTGTACTGGCGTTTCGTATGGGTGTTTGCCTCTCCTATCATCTCTGTGGTGAGTGTGCAGTGCGTGACTTGCGGTCAAATATTTGAGATAAACTCCGGCAATAATGACCTCGGTCCTCTCTCCCGTTTCCAGGGCGTCTTCCTGTTCGTCATGAGCCAGTACGTGCCGGCGGCGTACGGCTCGTACAAGTTCCCGCCATGGGCCGACGTCATAGGCTGGCTCATCTCCATCTCCACGCTGCTGCCCTTCCCCGCCTTCGCGGTGTACCGCATCATCTACGGCAAGGAGGTGAGGTCATGCGCAGCTCAAAACGCGTCCCGTATTGTTCCCGGTCGCCTCAACGGTCTTCTGACCCGCTGTGGAATGGACTATGTTGCAGGTCGGCAAGGACCTGTACCGCGCCAGCCCCATGTGGTGCCCCCGCGAGGACGGCACCAAGGTGGTGGACGAGGAGCGCTCCTCCAGCGACTTCCGGGAGGGCGTCGGGGCGGTCAAGCTGGACTGCCTCAACGGCAACGGCCACATCATCTCGCACTTCGTGTACGACAACGTGGCCTTCGCCCGCGACTCTGTGAGGACCTAGACCGCCTTGGCCGGGCCCTCTGTACCGCCGTCCCTCCTGTCCATCTACTATCGCATGCTGTGGCCTCGAGATGACGTGGACCCCTATTACCAACTACATCTCCCCTCCAGACTCGGGAGAAGGGAATCAGGGAACCGCAGGGCGAACAGTGCGGCTCTGCGCGAGGCAGGCGAGACGGGCACCCAACGCCGGTTAAGCCACAGGGCCAGTCAGTGGTGCATTGAAAGAGTGTCCAAATGTGACCACCAGCTGCATTTGGCCGTAGCGAAATGACCCTTTGTTTTGCTACTCACTCAGTTTTGTGATATTAAGTTTTTCTTTTCCCCCCCCCTACCCTACTTACATTAAGCAAGGTTGCTTACATGAATCAAAGTCTGAAGCTTCAGCACAGAATTATTCCAACTGCTCGAGCAGGTCTTGAGCAAAGACACCAAATAAAAAGTAAATTATTAGTCTTTGTTAAATTAAATTACAAGATTCTTTTATTGTTATTTTCATTACTTGAAAAATATCAATATGGTGCTTAAAGTCATTATTTTTCTTCGTTATTTTGATCCAGCGCTTTAAAGCGCAGACTTATCCCATGAGAGAGTATGAAACTGGTAAGTTATTTGTGATATAAATCGTGTTACAATTAAGTTGCGAAAGCAATGAAAGTTTAGAATAACTTTAGGTGAAATAATTAGGCTCATTGATTACATTTTAATGGACTCTATCCAAGCCTATAAGAGTTTTTAAGCCTCAGATCTTTACTGAATTGCTCAAACAGATTATTTTTTAAAGCCCACCGTAGAGTGTTGTGATTTCATGTCCGCATTACCTGGTAATTTACGATTGCTTGCTCATAGGCTTCTCATAATGCGTTAAGTCGATGTGGTGAGCAGCAAACCAATAATAAGAACATGGTTCAGTTAAAAAAAAAAAAAACACCAACTTTCTTTTCAATTCTTTTATTCCATCCTGTTCTGCAATAGTACAACACAATCTATAATAATGACACATCTGATGCATCAATTCTGAAAGATCTTACAGCAATACCATAAAGGCTTCCAAATAAAATTTCTCTGAGATCTAATGGTTTTAGCAAGGCAATAACATCTGATGTACTTTAATGATTGGTTTACGTACTTTCAGAACGAAGTAAATTATACACCAATGTCAGAGTTTTCGTGTAGGAGTACTTGTGAAGGTGTTAGTTAGTTCTGAGCTCACGGGTCGAAGTTGAAGAAGCAATGTCATTATTTGTACAGACAGAAGTAAATGCCCCAGGATGCTTACTCTTACTCATGCCAAATAATAATATTGTAAGTAATGTATTTGTAATTTAGGCTGGATAGTTATTAGAATATGTGTATATTTTGTGTCAAAGTAATTCCAGTTATTAGAGAAGAACAATGACAATTCTTACGACAGGATGCCATGAACATGAAAGTCCATGTCCGGAGTTTGCGAGGCACAAAAGCGACAACATTCCTTTTGTCCTATTTCTTCAACTTTTAATCAATCTCAAAGTTACATTCAAGGCTTCTCTATTCTACTTGAATCTATGTTGTGAAGAATTATCATTGTCCTAAGTTGTGAAAGGAAGGTGACTTTCACGAGATGGAAACCGGGATGCAGGGTTTAAAAGGAAAGGTGAAAGGATATTTGCACTTTGGTTTTAAATGTTCCTAGGCTCAATTTATTTTTGGTTTCACCTCAGGTTTTCATGAGACCTTAAAGAAGTGGTGGTGGCACACCTGGAAATCGGAATTTGCAAAAATCAGTATTTGGCAAGAGATTTAAGAACAGCTCTTGTAGAACAGTGCCCTCCGAGATCCATGCCACAACAATTCCATTTGAAACCAAATAATTGCAAATTCCCTTTTTGAATGCAAGGAAATCATTCACCTACTATTTACTGTGATAACATTTTAAGTGAATTTTTGAAGTCTCATGGAGTGTACCCTTCTAAGCAATCACTTCAGAAACCAATTATCATTGTATCATTATCTTTCTTTCTGTTGTTTTTTTTTCTATGCCCAATTTTTTAATAATAGAAACAAAATGTGGCCTTGTTGGTTGTTTACTTGCACAAGTGAAGGAGTCATCTCTGAAATCATTCACACACGTCATACATGGGTTTGAGAAAGGAAACTCTGATAAATGATGAGAATGGGCCTTTATTATGTACTTTAAATGACTAATACATTATTAATAAGTTCCGTTTGAAAAAATAAATTGTGCAGGGGCATAAAGTTTTACAGTCTGCCAAACACCAAATCCAATTTCATGACTAAATGTACATATACATGCAAAGAAACTAGAGCTAACGTTTAGCTGTGTGCTTTCTGTGTTACATGTTAGCCAGTGACTTGTAGAGTTCTGCTCTAGGACTCTAGTGACTTGTCGGAATAGAGTTGATGTGAGTCAGTAGGATGGGGTAGAGTACGATTGATAAAATATTCAAAGTGTTAAAACAACAAAGATGTTTTGTACGAATTCCATCAGCGTAGTAGTGATAATGTAGAGACATGCTGACATATTATAAGTGCAAGACATTCCCTTTAAAGTCCCTTCCTGTTGCCACTTTCAATGCAGAAGGTTTCTTATTTTGGGTGAGTGAAATTGTAAGTTTTATCCAAACAGGACCAGAAAAAGGATACAAGATGTAGCAGATATCCCACTTGTCAAACTCTTAAAAGCAAGGAAATGAATTGGCAGATACCTACTTATATATTTTACCTAAGAAGTTGCATTTGAATACAACTGCATTTGAATACATCTATTTCTATAGTACAGGCAGGAAAAGCTGGTTATTTTGTGGATAAATTTGCCCAAACCTTATTTTGGAAAAAAAGAAAAAGAAATGACAACTAGATAAAATTACCCATGAGGCAGCATGTGCGTGTCTACTGTATTTTTTAAAAATGGTAAGAAATAATTATGGAACATGTTATGGCTCAAAGACCACATTTAGATGCCAAAAAGATAGCTGCCCCATGGTAGACTCCTCATCATGTCACTTACAAAAATATGTATGGTCACTTACTTCAACATCACTAGAAAAGAACAAATGAAGAATGAGAATTATTTTAAGTGATGTGTATCTAAGTTGAAATGTGTGCCTTTTTAGTTGATTTTTTGGTTGACTTTGCATTTCCATGTGACTAACAATGTTTGATGATTGTCATATGGCGTGTTTGCGTTCGTGAAAATTCACTTCATGTGATGTGTTTGTAGTATAGACAATTTGATTAAATTTTGTCTCATTCAAAGAGTTCAAACAAAAATTTCAGCATCAATGTTTTGTAAGTTGTTTTTATAGCTCTGCTGGTTTTTCTTTGTATGTTTCAGTTTTGTATTACCTAGATCTCAAGTGACAAAATACATCTCAATGAAGTTATCCCGAATACTTTTTTTAAGCCAGTCCTTCACTTTTTCATGACCCTTGCAAAAGTTAAGAATCCAAAATAATATAGTACAAAGTTGACCAGCTAACAAACAACATGCACTCAGCCCACAACATGCAGAAAATTCAACATAGAACATAAAATATCGTGCACAGAGGTACAGTACATTACAGTTAATTGATTCTGAAGTTCACATGCGATTCAAAAACATATTTCCCACAAGGAAATGAAACTAAAGTCATAGGCTCCCAACTTTCAAGCCACATACAGACATTAAGTTACTTCTGGGTTGAATACTGGGTTAGTTTCTATCACAGACAAGTTTTAAGACAAAAAATATACTAAATGAAATGATTAAGTGCTACCTGCATTTTATCCCTCCAAAACACATAGCACAACTAACATCCACACATCATAACTTTACCCAGCATGTACACCAAACTTTAAAGCGTCAATTGCTGACGGTATCACATTTACATGGACGGATGGGTTTGTTAAGTTTACCTCTTTTGTTGGTTCTCCAGCAGATATCACTCAGTGTCTACATCACCTACCGTTTCAATGATCTCCTCTGCATCATCAGGAGATTCAATGATAGGCTCAGAAGTCTTCGATCCAACTGATACACCATTACTCGCAAGTAGCTCCAATAATTCTTGAAATGGACATTGATAAATATGTTAAAAGAGGAATCAGAGAAGGGGGGGGGGGGGGAAATGATTATCTTAATAGGAAAACAAGTTTTTAAGTGAAAAATGGTTACCTGCAGGGAGGTAATAGGCAAGGTTGTCTCCTGCCTCTCTCTTCATCTCTTCAATGAGGCTCGCAGCACTCTTCCAGTCTCTCTGTTTGGCAGCGTGTGCAACCAGCAAACAGTAGACATCTCCTCTTCTGACAGCAACCTCCAAATCAGGGGCATTGTGCAACAACTGGCGGCACTGACTCACAGCAACATCAGTCTCTCCCCTTTCAAACATTCTAAAAAATAAAAGAAAGGTTTAGAGATACAAGATTTAACGTAATGTAGAAATAGCATCGACAGTACCTTTTCACATCTAAAAACTTCTTCACTAAAGCTGATCTTAAATTTACAGCTTCTACAACTCCTTCCTTCAAAGATCCTGCCTTAGCAAGGCATCGGCTTGCTTCGGCCAACGCACCCAAAGCCTTCTCGTAATTTTGGTACTCATCAACCTCAACCTACAAAACAACAAAACAAGGGTATTGTTTTTATTCATCGCTCAGCTATTAGAAGATAAGTACATTCAAATCTTATCGTTCAAACCTGGGCACAAGCAGTGTAGAAATTAGCCAGCAAATCTAAAGCCTTTCCTTTGGTATAGAAATTAACAATGTGTTTAAGCAGAGCAGGCTCGTTTTGCCAGTCCAAAGATTGCAGGTAGTTTGCTGCCATAACATAGATTTCTCTTTGACGAGAAACATTGGCAAAGAAAATTATCTTTTCAGTGTCTCCGGACTTCAGGAGAGCTTTCATAGCTCTAACCTGGTAAAAGATCAGCAGGGAAGTAAGGAAGGAAGTGAAAAAGAAGTAAAAATCAATTCCAAAGGTACTCCACAAAAAATTGAATTTCTTACCTTGTTTCCAGCTTGAGTGAACTTCTTTGTGGCCAAGTGGTAATTTCCTTGAATTTGACAACAGTCTGCAAGCTGCTCCAAAATAGCTGTTCTTTCTTCATCAGATCTTTCCCCCTTTTCAGGTGACAGACATTCTGCAAGCTCTTCAGACATGGTTATATTGTGCTCCACACAGAGGGCCAACGCCTCAGAGTACTGTAACAAATGGGTTATAACATAATATGACATGAAACAAGATAAAGATGGACTATCCAACAGCTTTTCATTCTGTACTTGCCATTTTACCAACAGCAAGTAGATCCACTGCTTTGTCAAACTGATTGTTTTCAACAAAAAACCTGGCACATTTTTGGATCAATGCTGGGTCAGAGGATGAAGTTAAGTCAACAGCGATAAGTTGGAGCGCATCAAATTGTTGAGTTCTGAAAGTAAAGTAAAATTAAAAAACTATAGCATTGTTTTGCCTTTTTTAAGACTTTTTGAAAATATTGGACAGATGAGGCAAGGGTAAAAAGTTACCGGAAAGCAAGGTCTAAGGCTTTGTGGAGCATGCCAGAGCGATGGTAGAGCAACACTGCCTTGTCGTGAGCGGGTGGTTCACATGTTTCAAAATATCGTGCAGCTTCTAACTGATCTCTTGGATATGCCAACAGGGACAAATTCCAGAGCTGCTCATCCAAACTGTGCTCCTATAAAATCCAATTGATTGAAGAGCAATACAAGTGACAGAACAAATTAAAATCCTTTCAAACTTGAACAATCTACATACCTTGCAGATGCGAATAGCATTGGCATATGCTTGAGCTCGAGTGAAAAATTGCACTGCAAGCTGGATTTCATCAATCGCTTCATATTGCCTTGCTAAGTGATAACAAGCGGCTCGGTTGGAGCTATTGCTGGCAACCTGAGCTGCTTTGTCATACGCCTCCTGGAAGCATAGCACCCTCACCATGGACAGATGGTCAGCTGCTTCTTCGTAGAACTTTAAGGCTACATCCATTTGTCCAGTGCTCTCCAAGTACTGAGCCCACCACTTTACAAGAGTGCTAGAATGCAGAAGAAAGAAAAAAAAATTTAATAAACACAAATGCAATGTTAGTGAGTAGTAACTACTGCCATGCTATAGAAAACACTTACGGGTCCTTAGACTTCAAGGTGTACTGTTGGAGAGCAGCTGGATCCTGTTGAAGCATTCGAGGAACTTGGTGTCTGTGTGTATCTGCCCGATGATACATGTGTGCCGCTCCACTAGAATCACCTCGCTGCTCCAACACACCAGCATAATTGTGGTACGTGCCTCGTAGGTGGATTCGGTCAGACTCTTCAGCTGTGGCCAGGGCCTTGTCCCACTGATCACTGGCTTGGTACATCTGGTTTAAAAGATCATATCTCCCACATGACCTATACAAGCTCTCTGCTTCATCCTAGAAAAGGAAATTCAAAATTGTATTTGAGCAAGTTATGATATATCAACTATGGAATAAATGAATTCATCCATCAGAGATCAATTTAAGACATCAAGCACACAAGCCATACCAGTAGTCCTAATTGAACAGCTAGCACAGCGACTCGTGCTTCTAATTGAGGCTCAGACGCAGCAAGTCTCAGAGCTCTGGCACCTCTTGCATGTTTCATGTGACCAAGGCACACTGCAGCAACATCTAGTCGCTTTGTCTTCACACACATGCGGGCGAGACTTTCCCAAACCACAGTACTGAGGGGGAAGAGGAGAGAAATCAGGATACTTCTGGTATATACCACAAAACATAAGATTAACGATCCTGCAGAAATATTCTAATTTCTTACTTTTGCATTGATTTTATAACTTTAAAAGCTTCATCCATATTTCCTAGGCTCAAGTGGTAGCTGAAACTTATGATTGCTTCACGAGTGGCTTTGTCACAGTCGGCCAACCCTTCAAAATCCCGGAGAATAATTCTTTCAACTGGTGCCTGGACCTTCCAGTCTTGAGTCTAGCAAAGGCGAAATTCAATTACAAGGAGAATAGCATTCAAATTGTTCTAAATAAACAACAGGTACCTTGCGTAGGAGGATGTAGTAAGGAACATGCAGTCCCAGCAATCCTGAATGATATTCAGCTAATGGGATCACATCTTGGATGAGGACATCATGTTCAGGTGATGAAAGTAAAGTTGTCACCACCACTTCTGCCTCCTACAATGAAAATGAAGATTGACAATCACAATCTCTTCTTGCCATATTTCTATACATTAAGTACAAGGAGTCAACCTGGATTGCAGCCAAGCGTTTAGTGGTGGCTGACGTATCATTACAAGCAGGCATAGTCATAATGCTGGAGGAAGCCCTTCGAGTCCACAGAGATTGTTTCTCTTTGGTACTCTGACTTGCAGCCTGCGGATGTCGCTTGGCCTCACAGACTAACAGCTTTGGTTCCTCTTGGTCCCAACAATGTGAAAGTACAAAACGGCCAATAAGCCCCCTAAGAATGATTGAATTTTTTAAAAATTTGCATACCAAAGTGAGAGAAAGGTGATGATGATAAAAATCAAAAGATCTTACCGCCGCTGTGAAAAATCACTGTCTTTAGTTTCTCCAGCAGGATCAGTGCTGCTTTCAATTTCTTCAGAGCTAAGTTTGCCATTCGTAAAATTTAAGTAACAAATGCTATCACTTTCTATATCCCAGACGTAAAGTTTTGGTTCTGGGAGAAGATTTGACTGAGAAAGGAAAAAAGAACTAATAAGTAATTAAATTCAAAAGGTACGATAAGCTTGAAACAAAGAGCAAAATAAATACCTGTGCTATGGTAAATGACACCTTATTTCCAGTACAGTTACTGCGAGCTAATATTATTTCACCAAAATCAGGGAGTGCTTCAGCAATATCCTTTGACTGGCCATGCACTTTTGCTTCCCTAAACACAAGACAAAAAACTATTAATTTTAGCTTTTCAAGTGAGAGATATTATAAGAGTTATAATCAGTCATTACCGTCTGGAAAAGTCCCACATTTTGATGAAACCGATGTCAGAAGTGACAGTCAAAAAATTCCCATTAAGCTCCATGGAGAGTGGTTTGCCTTCTTGGTCATTCAAAGCAAGTGTCTGCTTCACTGTGCCCTATTCAAAATTTTTTTTTAAAAGATTCACAAAAAATATTTTGAAGTGAACATTATTAGAGAGCACAACCTAGAGCCCAGAGTCATAGTACCTGAAATGTTCTCACAGTGATGTTGGGATTTGAACCAGATGAGTTTCCTTCTCCTTCACCCAAAATTACAATGCTTTTGTCCAACAGCACTGCAGTTTCCACCATACAAGAAAATGTTCCTGGAGATAATATTTACAATATTACTATATTCATAAAATTACCAGAGAGCTTAAATTACAGAAAAGGGTACTACCTTCAACACTGATGGAGACTGATTCACCAAGCAACAATTGGTACACTATTACAGTACGACCACTCCATGCAGCAATGTGGTCACTGGACACTACTACCCCTTTGATTTGAATCTCAGTATGAAGATCAAGTGAAGGATAGTTTGTTCCAATCGTCACGACCAATGCAGTTCCAGATATCTGCACAGCTGAAACCTAGGAAACCAATTTAATTTTTTTTTTATTTTTTATGTATACACCAATATTTTACACAAAATTTTTCAAAAACAAAAAATTATAACGAACTTGCTGATTGTAGCAGGCAGCTAGAACCTGTTCTCGTAATATGTACACATTTGTTATACAGTTAACAGCAAGTTCTCCAGCACCTGGGCCCCACTGCAACTGCTTCACTGCATTTCTCACATTAGATGGGGGTAAGGGCTCCCACGAATCAGCTCCTTCAGAAGTGTCAGATCCAGTGGGGCGCTTTTTCCACATGTAGATAAATCCACTGTTTGTACCCGCACACAGTATTTCTATAATAAATGAAAAACATTATTTTTAAGAGGTCAGGTACACATAGACATGCTATGGGGAGACGGAATATATAGGCGGAGCATCTCAAGTCTCACCTCGCACACTGCAGAAAGCTAAGCAAATAAAAGCTTGTCTTGTAGGGCTTTTAGGTGACTCATCTTGAGAAGGAACAAGAAGATAACTCTCAGATGTTTCTAAATCCCACAACCTTATTGATAAGTCTCCAATTGTGAAAGCAAGACAACTTGGACCGGCCCATAGAATTTGTGTGTCACCTGCCTGGGCACTGAGTTTCACCTATTGGTCATAAATTAAGGATTAAAACTTAAAATCATGTATGTCACACAAGGAGAAGTCAAAAAATTGTCCTGATGGAGAATACCTTAGAGAGTTCAGAAAGCATCCCTTCAGAATCAGTTTGAAACTGAGTAACAGTGAGAGACTCAGTTACAACTATTAGATGATCTTTTAGGCGCAGGTAGAGAAGCTTACGCACAATTTGGCCATCAGTGTTCAGCACTTCTGAACACGATCCAGACTCTGATACATAATATATTAAGCCTGAAAGTATATTAATTAAGTCAGTTACATGAAATTAAATGAAAACTGAAATGAAAGTTAAAGTAAATAAGGCAGACATACTGTACCTCTGAGCGATGCCACATAAAAGGAAAGGCTGTCCTGTCCCTGAGAATTAAGACTGAAACGATTGCCAGCAGTTCGAGGACGCCAAGCACTAAACATGTCCAAGGCTTTTTCATCTCCAGCTACAGCAGCTCGCGCTAGTCCTGAAATGTCCATTTGTGGGACCTTGGGTTCACGTTGCTTGAAAACAATATGAGTGAGAGGCTCTCGAAGTGTTTGTTGGAATACAAGTTGTAATTGGTCATGACCATCGAGTCTCCAACCGACCAGGCCACCATTCTAGAGGGAAAAAAATAAGTCAGTTTTGTTTCGTATTCACATACCGGGTCTACCCCCAACGTGACACCTACCGCATCAGCACTGACAAGTCTCCCTCCACGATGGCTCCATAGAAGAATTGTGATAGCATTTCCTTGGTGAGGTGACGGAACAGTCACAAAGTCTGTGCCACCGTTCCACAATTGTAAATCACCATTTTCCCAGCCACACACTAGGACTTTACGATCAGGATGCCATGCAGATGAAGTTATTTGCGAAGCTGGATGTTGTGGAAAGCGTATGTTCCTCAATGGTTCTCCCTAATGAACACAAATTTGGCGTTATGAAGCAGCAAAAAAATAGAGATTTTTTGAAAGGTAATTTCAGTACATACTAGTTCATCATAAACTGTGACAAAGCCGCCCTTTTCCTCGCTGCAGGATGTGACAGCCAGCAAGTGGTGCTGCAGATGCCATTCAATGCTGACGTTTATGGCGGACGGGTCCGGGGACTGCACGCGGTAATCCAAGTAAAGAGTCATGGTTGCAAACTGAAGACAGAACATAAACAGGAGGAAAAGTTGAATTACAATCACAAAACATGATTCATATCCACTGCCAGAGACAGGTGCCCCAACAAACATTCCTTTCCCACGCTACAGATAGGCTGGATTAACATATCTGGTCACTCTTACCTCTAGGAAAAATAAAAGGCAATCAACATATGTGAAGCTTCGACGAAGACAGGGCAGCTGGGCACATCAATTCTGAAAATTTCTCACTCTCATCGGTTTGTTGTCAAAGAATTTTGCTTCGGGTGGCGTTTGTTTATTTTCAAAGCGGCGATCCACGGCCGGGGTGCTTCGGGTATCTCCGGCGCTACTTCGGGATTATTCGGGTCGGGGCATTTCGTGGAGGGGGGGAAGATGTCCTCGACACCACGAACTTGGGTATGAGTTGAAAAGTAGCCTAGCCTCGGTTCGAGCCAATTTCGCTGGTATACTAGGAAACGAAAACTTGTTTAAGGCTTGGTGGTTGTCGGGAGACGTGTGACCACCGACCCGGGAGACGTGTGAACACAGTAGGAAATCAGAAACAGTGGCATGTTGCTCGAAGTACGAAGAATGTCAGGACACGGCAGATGAAATAACTCGCTTGTTATGCAGTGTACCACGAACAGAACGCGTCTGAAATGGCTGTGAACATATTCAACGTGGTTTTAGTTGTAATTCACGTGATCTTCGACATTTACTCCGAGGCCCGGCGCCTTTTTCGCTGCGCTAGCCAGTATTTTGAAGATTTCTTCTTCGGTCCTTGGGGCTTGAAAGCAGAGCTGGAATATGTTCACCGAAATAGGGCGCCTCTATCAAAGCCTGTGTCACACATAGCCGTTATCCTGGGCAGTGAAGTGGTGTCGATCAAAGACATCGTGAGGCTCGCCCTGTGGAGTCATGCTGCAGGAGCGTCATACGTCAGCTTCTACGATCATTCAGGTGAGTTTCACGCTGGGTAGCGTTTATTTCCTTTGACTTGCTGCGGTAAAGGGATTCCGACGGCTAGGGATGCCATGGGCGTACCTGCTCGCCTGACGACTTGGAGGTTATGTTCCCCTCCCCTTAAGTTGTTAAGGTACCTTTGTTGATTGCCTAGATCTCGGCAGTGTCAGTTCAAATGTCACAGGCACAAGGTTTCATCGATTTGCTCCGTTTTCTCTGAAATTAACGCTTAAAGCTAAACTTTTAATAATCCTTTAATTCAATTTTGCACCTTTTTTAGGGTGAAACGATTAAAATGACTTTTTCTTGCGTGTTCAGTGTTATTGAAACCTGGGTCTCGTAACAACCTTCTTTGATCACGAGTTTTTAATGTTTTACCTTTTCTGTTGAAATCAGACCGCAATTATGATGTAACTTTCCACCTGATATGCCTGTTAAGATCTGTCGTGCGTTTTTTGCTGAAAGTTATTTTATGTTCTCTTTGACTAATGTCTCAACTCTTTTTATCAACAGGCAAATTGAAAAAGTGTAAATCTGCATTGGATGAGGCTTTAACATCAGAATGTCAAATTAAGAGCCATATACCCAGAACAAATGGTTATAAAAATGGTATGTATGGTATTACCAAAGACATTTGATTCATAATCTTGTTTGATTTCTGTTTGTAATGAAGCTTTTGGTTTCAGGAATAGCAGGCAAGCAATATCCCCACATCATGTTGTTTGATATAACTGATGGCAAATCAGGTATTGCAAGAATAGCAAGGGAGCTGTGCGAGAAAGCTCTTGCCAAAGAAATAACACACAATGATATAGACCTTAATTCCTTAATGAAATTGTCCTAAAAGAAGCAGGTGTTCCAGAACCTGAACTGGGAATCTATTGTGGTGATATTTGTTCCACATATGGGTTCCTGCCTTGGCATTCAAGAATTACTGAGTTTCTGTGAGTACTTCTCTGTTCATTTTTTGCTTGTTTGTTTTGATATATTCAGAGAGACCAAGGGCACATATCAGTTCTGACAGCCATCTGATGTAAGATATTTTTTCTCTCTTCTAGACCCATCAATAGTCACCATAATGTGTCAGTGCGGACCTTTGTCTCAATTCTTAGAAGATTTAACAATCGTGAGCAGAGACTAGGAACATAAGTCTTGAGAAACATGTTCTGTTGTGTAAAGAGGCTTTCAAAGACTGAAGTGCAGGTGCCCAATTCCAAGCTGTCTTCACAAGCATTGTTTTTTTTTTGTTTTTTTTTTTCCAATCAAAAATTGTCTTTTTCAGAACACAAGTTTCTTATGGTTTTGTACTGTTTCTCTCTATTATCAGTTGTTAGACTATATTATATAATTGTGTGCTTCCAAAATATTTATTTATTAGATCAGTGTTTGTCAGGTGGATTTAAAAAAAATTGGAGTTTTGTGATTTCTAACTTTTAGCTTAAATGTTTATTAAGGAGTAGTAGATCAAGTAATTTTGTGAATTTTATGTGTTAATGTGCTTGCTTTTCCCACAAGAACTGACATGTTTCTCCCTTGAATCACAAAAGTGTTTCATTGGTATTGTACTCAATTCTTTTCTTCCATCCAGTAATTTTTAAGTTCCTGCTGATTGGATCACTTCAGTTTGTACCAATCACACTTGGAATCCTGGTTCTCTTTTTTTTTTTTTTTGTTTTTTATTTTAGGTAATTAACTGGTTCTGCCCATTTATTTTAATGGTTTGCTGTCTGCAGCTTTAAAAGTTGGTAATGTTCAATATATTTTCCCCCTCTTTTAATCATCCATCAAATCAAAATATATTGGCCATGAAATTTGAAAAACAGAAGTAGTGTGTTTATTAAGAAATGCTGTTTCCAAGACCGTGTGCAGTTTTTGTAAATAGCATCCCAAAATAGGGTGATAATGGTCTCTTGCCATTTCTACCATCAGTTTTTCTGTCAGCAACCACAATATTTCCGAACAAATTCATTAGAATGACAAGAAAAGATGTTCTTGAATAGATTGAGATATAGAAGATATGTTACCATCACATTCCAGGTCATCATTTCTGTAATATTAATACTGAATAAATGATCGTGTTAATTGTTCTTAATTTGTGAGTTAATGTTCTGAAAATGTCAGTTACTTGAGCCCGTGTACTCCGTTCCGGAGGGGTAATGTCGGTTCTCGAAGATAGCCATGTTGGTGGTGCCTTTTGCACGTGTTATGCATAATGACCAACCAGTGCTATCAGCACTACAAGCAACGTCGGCTGATAAATTCGGCTTGCGTGCGCTTTTGTCGGCAATGCGACAACGAGGAACTAGCGGAGCCTACTTTTTGTCCATTTCTGTTGCCCTGGGAAAGAAAAACCACCCTCTGAGGAAAGTTGAGTATGTTTAAAATAATTTCGCCCCTGTCCTCTGGGGTTCAATTTCATTGTGATGAACACATCTGGGGTGCGTTATTGATTGAGACTGAGGGGGCAGAACTGAAGGGAGGGGGACTGGCTGGACAGGATAGAGACCAATAGAGTCAAGATCAGCCAGGGAAATCCTAGGGTGGTGGTGGTGAGGTGGGCGGGGCGGAGCCTGCTGACACCCGAAAGCCGAACCCGAAGGCTCCCGAAGTTCCTCTTCGGGAGCAGTCGGGTGGTGCTTGGTGTGTTGCCTACCCGTGCTGAGACGGGCGGCAAAGCAGAAAAGATTGCTGTTTACATTTTTCTGAAGTATGACAGAGCTTCTGCGAGTGACAATCTAACTTAGCCCTAGAATTGAAGAAAGTAAGCAAAATGAGTCACGTGCCAAACGATGAGGCGGTGCAACTCACCAATGACGACGCAACAGAGTGCAAACAATCAGCTGTCCAGCTAGGTTATTGGCAGGATCCTTACCTGTTTTATTTCGCTCGATCAGCTGAACGGAAGCCACCAGAAATAAACAGGGGTTACTTTGCTCGGAAAAGAGGTATTGAGCTACTCGTCGAAAAGTTTCTCAAGGTAATGGAGTCATGGATTGATTAATGTAATATTTTCTGTTATCTGTTATTTTTCTTTTAGTCCTGAGCTTTGTCTAACTTTGTTGAATGAAATTATTTTTTTTTCAGGATACTAATCTAGGTTTTATATTTTATGTTTTAGCTTACAAACTGCCAGTGCCAAATTGTCAACATGGGCGCTGGATTTGATACATTGTACTGGCGACTCCAAGATGCTGGGAAAGCTGTCACCAAGTTGATTGATTTGGACTTTCCAAGTGTTACTGCAAGGAAATGTCATTTTATTAAACGCCACAAACCTCTCATGGACAAACTTAATCTGGGAGGCAAGTGCTTACGATGTAGTAATTAAAACCACGTAGTATCTGTTAAAATACTTGCATAAAATATTTTAATACAGTTTCTTTTCTGCAATTTTAGATGGAAAATTCGCAGGTGTTACAGACCTCCATGCAGGGAACTACCACATTGTCGGTGTTGATCTAAGACACCGCTCAGAATTCATTTCTGCCTTACAGCAATGTGAAATAGACTTTTCTCTGCCCACGTTATTTCTTGCAGAGTGTGTTTTAGTTTACATTGAAAGTGCTTTTGTTGATGAAGATTTGAAATGGATATCATCCAATTTTGAATCAGTTGCTTTCATTAACTATGAGCAAGTGAGTTAGAAAAAAACAAATCAGATGTTTTTTCAAGAACCCTGTTTTGAATTTCATAGTAAATTTACTAAATATTGTTACAGATTAATATGAATGATCGCTTTGGAGAAGTTATGAAACAGAACTTGCGTCTGCGGCAGTGTTCCTTAAGCGGTGTTGCTGCTTGCCAAAACTTGGATTCTCAACGTAAAAGGTATATCATGTCAACCCAAATGGACTGTAGGTGATGAACTGTTTACTAATTTCGAGCATTCTCTAAAATAGGTTTACAGACAACAATTGGGATGGATCACAGGCATGGGATATGGTTGAAGTATATGAAAGTATACCTACCATTGAAAGGCAACGAATTGAAAAAATTGAATTCCTGGATGAACAAGAGCTGCTGCTTCAACTGTTTCAACATTACTGCATCTGTGTGGGATGGAAAGGAACGAAACTTAGTCAAGTAAACTTTGATGGATGAAGAATTCATGTATTTGTCTATAAGGTCAGTTTTTTAAAGTAATCTACAAAATCTTTCTCATCATCTGCAATTTTTTGATCGTGTCCAGATTTACTTTCTTCATTGACTGATTGCAAATACTAAGTGTGATAAGTGTCTATTGTACTCTTTGTGATGAATGTAGCCTACTTGTCCAAGTCAGTATTTATGTTTCCTCAAGTGTGTTAATTAATCTGTTCATACCCAACAGAAGGAAGGGTACTTAAAATCAAGAATCTTGCAAGCAATATTTCACCTTTACCATCATGTTAGGGGAACAATCATTACAGTAATTCACTATTTTAGAAGTTTTATTGTCAACTGCTGCCTTATTAAGGCTTAAGGAAAAGTTGAAAAACCCTTGGATATAATGCCATTCCACCAATGACGATTTTATTGAGGGCTATTACATTTCCTCAGAGAGCATTATTTTGACTTTTAACATGTGTCAAGTATCATAAGTGAAAATGCATTAGCCAAGAAGTCTAATAGGTGACCAGTTCATTCAGAGTCTTTGCTTATCTGCATTTGATCCCCCTGTGCCTATATATGTTAACTATCCGCACATTACATTTAAATTATTTGCCTTAGACTAGAAACATGCTTCCTCATGTCTTTCATGTATAAATAAATAAAAACCCTTCTCATATGTAATTCTTTTTCATTAAATTCTGTTACAAAACTTTCTTAAAATATCACATATAAATACTAGTTTCAACTTTTGTGCAACAAGTTCATCGTAAAAAAAAATCTCTAAATCACAATCTTGTTTTTCTCTTTAGCTTCATTTTAGGAACTAGAGTTAGTGAAAATGTTTAAAACTTAAAGGAATGGTAGCAGTCAAAATTGTCATTCTTGGCTGTTGTTCAAATTAGCCTTGTGCTTTTCATTTTCTAGGAACCATTGACGTTTTCCCACTGCAAACTCCAGCCAATATTCTGCAACCAAAACAAAATGAGTCAAAAATAGTTTTTGGTACTGTTTTAGACGTGTTGAAGAGGGGGCATGCTTTTAAAATTACCAGACTACCAGACCTACCTTTTAGTTCCTGTAAGGTTCCGCAAGTGCCACCGTACTCTTCTGGAAGGATTGATGGCGAAACTACTTTATGCAGTGAGCTTATACTCTTTCCATGTACATGGACCTGAGGAAGATAAGAATGAGTCAGCAATCGAATTTTATAATTTGTTTCACGAAAATGCAAATGTTTCCAGAAACTTACCCTTTGCTTCAGTTTGTCATTCATAAATTTTCTGAATATATTTAGAACAACATTTACATATACTGGTGCGTTTATGAAGTCCATGCTCCTTGTGCGGACTGGATAGCAGTCCTGAAATTGTTAAACATTGAGACAGTGATATTGGAGTCATACATCTCTATGTTATATAATCCAGGGTGAATGTACCTGCCATGCATGGACAGCTTTTTTAATCAGAGGAGGGGTAAGGTGTAAAGCATGCCCTAAAGATACACCGCTCAGATCAACAACAGCAAACACACCATAAATTGACATGATTTCGTCAGTCTCTAATAGAAGATCGACTAGCATTTTGCCAATTTTGAAGACATCAGACTGTTTATGCTTATAAGGGTCATGAATTGCTGCTCTTATTAGCACAATGGTTCGTCCTTCAGCATCCTTCTTTCGCAGAGGCAAAAACACCCTGCAAGAGTATTCAGTAATGAGTTTAAAATATAAGTATTTCCAGAAAACATCTATTAGAGGCATATAAGATAAATAAATGTACATGCCCCATCTTTAGAAGATCCATTAAGGCAGGGAGAGTTGGATCTCGTTGGTGAAACCATTCCGGGACTCTGCTCCGCATTTCGTAGTAATTCGTAATCTTGCGCCGAGCGCGATCTTGCTTGTACTTGCAGCCCCTCAGGAAACAGGTGAGGCTCCAATCATCTAAAAAACACCAACCAGACGTCCTGTGGGAGTCTCCCTTGGAGGGGGAGGTAGCACAGTGGGCCAGGAGACCGGCCAAAATTCTAGGACTCGAACCGAACGTGTGACCCCACCGACGGATTCCTCGTTTGGAGAGCAATCCATTGACAGAGTCAAACGTCCGGTTCGAGTCCTGCGTAGCGACTTCGGAGCTGATACCGCGTCTAGAATTTTGTCCGCCTGCGGCCCACTGTGTGGACAGGGACTGACCGGTGCGGGCGTTGAGCTGCGGCTGCGTGTGGAGCCACTGCCGCAGCTCCTCCACGGCGGCGGCGCGCTGCTCCTCGTCCTCGGGCTCGTTGAGGTGCTGCTCGGCGTGCCGCAGCGCCTGCCCCAGCAGCACCGCGTCCGCCTCCGCGCCGCCCGCCTGGCCCGCCTGGCCCGCCCCCGCGCTGTACGCCAGTGTCGGCTTGGGCCTGGCCATGCTGCACTGGGCTGGGACCAGCTGGAACCCGCGCCCGGCGGAGTAGCGGTCGTCTGGAGCAGGACACAACACAGGAGTAAAGCAGTGTAGTGGAGTGGAGTGGAGGAGGCGGGGAGGGGGAAGCGCTTGATTAGATAAGCAGAAAATGGCATGGTACTAGACCCCCCCACCGGGTCTCGGTGCTCTATGCCCGGCCGTCTGGGGCTGCTTGGGGCCCTCGACCTCCACTCCAAAGGCGGGACCAGGGCGTGACGTGCGTCGCGGTGACACCATCGCTATCCTCGTCGCACCCACTGTCGCGCCGCAGGCAGGCCCCCCGCGGAAGCGAACCGTCGTCTTCCGCCTCGGACGCATCCGCCTGGGGCAAGTGGGTAATTGCACTCCTATAATGCGCGCCTGGCTCGGCAGCTCCCGCTAGGCTCTGCTCTCGGCGTCTATGCGAACTAGGTCGGAATAGGCGGGTCGCAAAGCCCCGAGTTCCCAGGAAAGTGGTTTGGGACTTCCCCACTGTGGGAGAGGTGTTAGGCTGCACTCTTGCTGGGGGGCGGAATTTTTCTTGGAAGACAGGCATGAGCACTGGCACTGAAAAAATTCGTTTCACCAAACAGCTGGAATTCCCTCCCACTATGACCGAATATTGTGAACTGATCAAAAAGTGGGAAATGAGACATTTAACTTGAGACTGGCTATCACGTGAGGGAAACAAAATGGCCATAAAGTGATACCACTTTCGTGCTCTAGTTGCATGAAATTACAAGGCACAAATTTAAATCCTTTACAAAACAAAGTAAACATGGACTTAATGTGACAGCTGCAGTAGAAAATTTGAAAACTTTTACACCTACATAGCAAATCAGACTGACTGAATCATAATATCCTTTCAGTTCTGAAAAAAAATTGCACACTGATCTGAAAAAATGTTGTTTTTCAATTGTCACTCCGAAGTACAGTTTGATTAATTTTCTGTCCATGAAATAACCATTGAAACCATTTGCGGAGCGGCTATTTCAGAGGTCGTGCTGGTTTTCTCCTCTTCTCACTACATTTATTTCATTCACCAAGGAAACCCTTGTGAAAAGAATGAATGACTATTTAGTTTTAAAAGAAAGGTTACTCATCAAAGAGCTACGTACCTGGCACAGGTTAAGAAGTATGTCACAGAACTTGAAGTTCCCTAATTGTGATACGTAGCAACCAGAGAGGCCGGTTTCTCCAATTTAAGGAAAAGGCACTGAGAATCTCATAGCTGGAAAAGCGGGGTTGATTTATGATCCGCTTATGACTTACATTCTGCCGTACTGTCGTCTGGTCGTTTGATAGTTCTTGCTTTTTATTTACAAACAATAATGTTTCGAAAGTTGCCGCCAGGTGGCGCTAGGTGATCTACAGGTTAAAGCATTGCCAACACTACAAAAGCGACGTAGTGGTTGCGTTAAGATGTATTGTGTGAATACGTTTCGCTCGCTTTATATCATTGTCTCCAAAAACGTTATCTTTTAATATTCAACAAGATGTCTGGTTGTTATCAGTTCTGAACCGATTTCAATATTTTGTTATCTTGTGATCTTGTTGGTGCTGTCTGGCTTTGCTCCTCGCAAGGTGTCGGTGGTGAGCAGAAGAATCCAAATATTGTTGTGAATGTTATTTTGAAGAATTATTTTCGTCCGCAATGGACGAAACAGACGAAACCATGGAGCCAATGAAAAATACAGCAGAAAGAATTTCTGGAATCTTTACAGATTTTACTTGTAGAGTTTGTCTTTTCAGACATGAAGGCAATTTAGAAATTTCAGATCCGTTCAACACTTTCGTTGAGTACATTTCAAAGCACCTATGTTTTCAGGTATTTTTTTTTTTTCAATATTGTTTTTGACTTAATTTTTCCTCTAAAGTTTTCAAGTTTTCCCGTTGCTGTCTCCAATTCATTTCAACTCTACACAGTGTTTGTGTGAGGTTAGGTCCCTGCAATGTGTAGTTTTAATAGTTCGATTTGTTTGTGTCTCTCTCAGGTTGGCTTGGAAGATAAGTTTCCCATGTGGATATGCAAGTTTTGCCAGCAATCTCTTCAATCATTCCACAAGTTTTATATTAAAGTATCACAGATACAGGAAAGCTTCACTAACTTAATATCAGAGTTAAAAGAATCACCGAGTAAGTCGGATGAATCCCCTAAGTTAGATGCAGAATTTGATGCCATTGATTTGACCATTGGTTTCCGAAGAGGAAAACCACAGCCGTCTGCTAGGAAGCTGAAAGAAATCTCACCTCGAAGGATAGGCACTAGAAGTACTACAAAGATGGCCAGAAGCCCAATTGATAGCAAAGATCGCTCACTGGATCTGAGTAAGAAGATAAAACGTGAAAATGATAACAATCATCCCTGTGAAAGCAGTGATGGTGTTCTGAATGAGCAAGATGGCATTGAAAATAAAAGCGTTTCTAATAAAATCCAAGACTCAAAGGACCCTAAGGAGTTGGATTTGTTGGAAACAGCTGGAATTTCTGAGATCCCCTCTAAATCGGGAAAGAACATTAAAGATGATGACTTAAGCTCTTTGGAGGTATGAAGTCATTCAACTCTAACTGCTTGACATGGTTCTGTGCGGAACTTCCTTTTTTTTCCTACTTTAATTATCTAATATTTTTCAGGACCAAGACTGGGTGGGCCAAGGACTTAGTTTTGACATAGATTCGGATGACTCTTGCGCTGACGATACTTGGAAGCCAGCTAAGAGTAAAAGAAAGAAATCTGATGAAAAAAGTGTTGAAGATACTTCTAACCAATTAGGATCTTGTGATGATGACAAAGATATTTCTGATGAAGATGTTGATGCTGTGAATCCAAAATCCAAGAAAGGTAAGAATAAGAGTTTTATTGTGAAGCCATGCTTCTTAAATTTATTTGTGTCTCACCTATCCTTTTCTTTCATCCTCAGCTAAATTAACAATAACAGCAACACATGGGACAGACCCTAAACCTAAATTGACTCCTGAAGTAAAAAGAATTATGCGAGAGGAAATAAATGCTAAGTTTGTCGAGTTTTATGGCATCTCATGTGATATTTGTGTTAAAGATGTCAGAGAAAACTCCCTGCCTGTTGAACCAGCCAAGTATGATTCGTTTGTGGCCCTTTGTGATCACATGAAAGTTGTACACAATGTTCGGGGGTATGTTAAATGTTGCAACTGTACTATGCGTGATAAGAAACGGGCTGAGCGGCACATGCTGCTACACACTCAGCCAGGATCTATCTTCAAGTGGGTATTTTACTGCAGAATTTTCTTAACCATGTTTTCTTGAGGTGTATGCATGACATTTATTTTATTTGTTTCAGGTGTAATATTTGTGGGAAACAACTTTCAACTCAGCAGAGTTTTAGATCCCATATTTTACTTCATTTGCCAGATAATGAGCGTCCCTTTCAGTGCGGTCAATGTGACCGAGGATTTGCCACCAAGCCTGATTTAACCCTTCATGAGCGTCAGCATTTGCCTGAAGATGAGAGACTCATGTGTACGTGTGACATCTGTGGAAGCAGGTAAAAATTTTGACCTATTGTTTTTGCTAACATACTGTATTGCCCATTAATAAAGTTTACTCTATTGATCGTTATTCAAGGTTTGGTTACGAAAGTGGTTTGTTGTTACACAAGCAACGTGTGCATGGAAACAGTCGGCCATACTTATGTGATCTGTGTGCGAAGAGCTTCAAAAGCCGATGTGACATGGAGCGCCATAAAGCCCAGACTCACGGTGAGGTGAAGCGTGAACAGTGTCAAGAGTGTGGAAAATGGTAGTGTATTCCCTCCATTACCATTTAGGATAAACATAAAAAGTACATCTCAACTTATTCCTGTTATTTTTCCTAAAAATTTCAGGTTTAAAGGAAAAAGTATTCTGAAAACACACATGCGTCAGCATTTGGGTGCACATTTTCCGTGTGAACATTGTGATAAAACATATTCTGTACGTTCTTCTTGGAAAGCTCATCAGTTAACACACTCAACTGAAAAAACACACATATGCCCTGTCTGTAACAAGGCATTCAAGCTACCTGGAACATTGAAAGTATGTGGCAAATTCTCTTTCCATGCATTTATTTCTGCCAATGCTTTGTCTGCATTTTTGAAATTCTATATTACTGTATTTGGATTTCGATTTTATTCCCCATTTCATGAATATTTATTAGCATGATCTAATTTATTTTTCTATTTGATTATTTACAGATGCATTTAAATCAGCATACAGGAGAACACCCTTACTCCTGTCCTTTCTGTCCCAAAACATTTGCCAGCTCAGGCAATTACTACACTCATAGGAAGAGGATGCACCCTGAAGAAGTTGCTCAATTGAAGAAGAACCATGAAGCTGCGCTTGCTGCTAATGGACTGCCACCTACATCCTCGAGTACCCCAGTAGCTTACCAGACTTTATCAGAAGCTATAGAACTTGCAAAGAAGAAGGTTGCGGCTCAAGGGATAACCATTCCTTTAGTTGATGAAAACATTACGTCTCTTAATGCTGATGTGCTGTCAGATAATATTCAAGATTCGGATGTTGTTCCACCTTCAGCCACGATTTTAACAGAAAAAAGTGTTCTTACTAATGCTGTAATCATGTCATCTGGTTCTGTGCCAGATGTTAACTTTCTTGTTGCTAATGGTTTGAGAATAGTTCGTATAATTTCTCCAGAAGGCACCACTAAATACTCGTTAGGGAGGAAGGGCCAAGAAACATTAAACTTGGCCCAATCACAACTGTCTTTGGACCCTCAATTAATCGAGGTTGAAGCTGGCGTTACCCAGGAGAATAATGACCCTGAAGAAAGTGGAATGCCTTTTTCAGTTCTCTAAGTTATTCAGCTCCAGACTGTTTTGATTTTAATGTACATAAGTGCGATAGGCCTACTATCATAATAGTTTTTAAAATAAGAACTGTATGAGAAGTACTAAGGAAAGACTCGACAGCATGGATGCCTTTTACAATGGTATGATGAAATAAAAAAGGATGGGCCTCACGCCTGCAAATGGTGCTCATTATTCTCCCAAATGACCACAAAATTTAGGGACTCGGGTTAGTAGATCGCTCGGGCTGAAATAATAGAAGCGGATTTCGAAAGATAAAAACTGGGCCAACAAAGGGAAGGGGTTTTAAAAGCAAAAACTAAGCTTGTATTTTATTTATATTTATTAAAATATTTTTTAATCATATAAATAACACTTTGCATGAATTGTGCAAAACATTCGCAGACATCATGGGCTTTATCTGTCCTATCAAAGCAGACACATCAATCGGTAACGCACAAGCTGGGCAAGAGCACATCTGGCATGAGGTATGTTTAATGACATGGAATGCCAATCAACAGAGGAGGTACAAATTTTGCTTTGATATCTTTTTGCTTTTAACCATGAAATATGTATCACCGGTATCTAAAAGAACAGGTACGGCAGCTCATCAATTTCACAGCTAACTTCTGTGGTATATATTCCAAAATGTTAAATTATTTTTCACTGGTAGAGATTCACATTCTTTTATTGTATTTAAGAAGAGGATAATTTATTATTGGTTTTAGATGTTTGTATAAACAAAATTTTTTCAATATTTAAGATTTGCGGCGATTTCTAAAACAAAATCTTACATAAAAATTATCACGGCTAGTCAGCCTGCCGAACACATATATCCTTAAACTTATTGGTAACACACACTTACTAATACAACACAGGAAGATACAAAGCGTTTGCATTCATGGAGGTTGCAACACCTGCCATGACCTTTTAATTTGATAGGTTTGCAGAACCAATCACAGACAATTAAGACATGAGCAATTCTTGCGCCCTCAAAAAAACACACTTACCCTCACACACATAAAAAACAAGCATAATATACCTATAAATTTTTACACATAACATAATCTTCATTGGTTCGCAATCAGTTTTAGAAAAGGCCTAAAGAATGCTAGTTGGATGGAAATCAGACTAATCATGCTAGAAGTGCTGCTGTTAGGCATAACTGCTTCTAAAAGGCGCATTGAAGTCTTGATGATGTACCAGGAACGGGCACATTAATATCACTATTCTCATTTCTATTTGCTCACATACAAATTTATACACGCACACACACATACATTCACACAATGATACAGTCACACATGCATACTTCTTACAAAGTCGCTTGGGGCATTAGACAGCATTTCCTCAATAAATACCCCAAGCAAGACCACTATAATTCTAGATATGCCTGGGAGGCGGAACCGAAACTGGGACGAGATCTCAACGGTGGAGTGTCGTCTCAATCTCGGCATGTCAGACTGTGACTTTGCCCCCTTGCAATTCTCCAGAATCAGCAACCTAACAATACATTTATAAAATCTAGGCTGATTTAAATATACAGTGGCTCAGCAGGTACCATGGCCATGAGAGGCATGTATCAAGGATTGGCCAGCCAGAAATGCGACTGGACTGTTTTTTTGTAACATTTGTATTGGCACTAGTTTCAGGCTGTGGGTTTGAAACAAGCAGCGAGGTATACATTTGTTGACAGTGAACAAATCATGTGTTGAAAAAGTACAAATTTAAAAGCAAATCTACCAAACATTACAAAATAAACAAAAAAAAAGAGAAAAGACAACTGGGCTCAAATTCGAAATAAATAAAAATATGGCTATTCGAATTGAATTAATTCCTAGGGTGCCTCAATAAAAGACCGTGACAAAGAAGCCCAGAAAATAACTTACGCTCCTCATCTTGAAGGAAAACAAGCAACCACAGTTTCAGTGACAGGCGAAGAAGGCGGCCGCCGCGTGCACTGCAGTCCCGCAAGCTGCTTGTTCGGCCCTTGGCGGTTTTCAAGTTTTAAAATTTCGATAACAGAAGAGGGCAAGCGAGTCCATTAGTGTTCGACCAGTGGGACGTTGATGTCCTATTCGGTGCCGATGTCGTTGTCCACGCGCGAGTTCCTCACGCCAGACTTGCCGGTCCAGGGGTACACGTCAGGGCAGGGCTGGCACGTCCTCATGTACCGCACTCCGGACTTGTGCCACAGGTTGCACACCTTGGGGTTGTTGCAGCGTCGGGGCCGGTCCTGAAAGCGTGCGAGAAAACAATGGAAAATGGGCGAGGGTGCCGTGTGTGACTGGAGTCTAGGCCTTATGCGGTTAACTAGGCGGGCCGGACCGGGTCACACTGGGCCAGAACTCCGGCGGAGGCGGCCAAAATTCTAGACGCGTTTTGAGAACCCAACGTGTCACCCCACCAATGGATTGCTCTCGGGACGGGGAATCCATTGGTGGGGTCACACGTTCGGCTCGAGTCCTGTGAAGCGACTCTGGAGCTCAAAACGCGTCTCGAATTTTGGCCGCCTGCGCCGGTCTTTTGGCCCACTGTGCGGGTAGCTCCGCGAGGAGGCGCCTGCGAACTCGGGGGTAGGCCGCCCGCCGCACACGGGTGTGCGACGGCGCGGGGTGCTGGCCTACCTCGCAGGCGCTTACTCACCTGGTAGTTGCACTGGAAGGGCTGGAAGTTGTTGAGGCGGCTGATAGGGGTGGGGTCGCGCACCCACTGCAGGGCTTGCCAGTTGGTCACGAGCCACACGTCGTTCATGGAGACGAGGGTGTCGAGGAAGGCGATGAAGCCCTCCTTGTGGTGGGGCTGCGTGAACCAGGCGGCGTGGTAGAACAGGCCGAAGGGCGCGCGGTTGGTCGTGTAGTGGCGCTCGAAGTTCTTGATGAGCATCTTGTAGACGCCGTCGGACGTGGGCGGGTTGGAGCACGCGTCTCCCATGGAGCAACGGCCGCCGTTCAGGTCGGTCCACATGACCATGGGCACTTCCCAGACACCTATGCAGGGCGGAATCGGAGGCATTGAGCATTGAAAAACACAAGGGAAACATTGGAAAAACATTCACAAACTGTGTCACTTTTAACACGAATAAATAACATACCTGGGTAAGACCTGGTCGGGCAAGGAGGGATCATGCAGTCGTGGAAGAGCTTGTAGTCCAGGGTGTAGGGCCAGCTGGGGGGCTTGTTCTCGTACACAGGCATGGACGAGTCGTAGGTGAAGTTGGAATCGTACAACATCTTGAACATCTTGTTGCCACCGACCTGAAGACGAAAACGAATTGGTTTAAATCTTACCGAAGTGCACGAGTAGTTGGATCCCATGTGTGTTTGTCGGTACTCACGGCAAGGAAGGGGGCTCGCATGCCACGGATGTCCTCCTGCTTGACGCCTCCATAGGCGGCTAGAATCTCACGCTGCCCTGCTATTTCCTTGGTCCATTTCTTCTGGGAGAACTGCTCGCCGAAGCTGTGCCTGGAAGCGCACGGCGGGGAGAGTCTTAGACCGTTCACTGGGAGCGCTGGGCCCAAAGCTTAGCATTCTATCAATAGTAAATAGCAAAATCGTGGCGGCCATAGCGTTATTCGAAAAATAGCAAATCAATTCCGCAGGAATGAAAAATAGTTGGTAGCAAGCAAGCCTCAAACTCGAAGAGGTACGCATCGCCCTCGGCGAAGCACTGCCTGCGTCGCAGCAAGCTTCTGCGTTATTTACAGTCGACTCGGAAAGAACGGAACAAACATGGCCTAATGAGGTGCTCTGCACAGTGGGCGAGAAGACCGGTGGAGGCGGCCAAGACTCTAGACGCGTTTCGAGCTCCAGAGTCGCTAAATGGGACTCGAACCGAACGTGCAACCCCACCAAAGAATCCTTAAGTCGGGTCAAACGGTCGGTTCGAGTCTCATTTAGTGACTCTGGAGCTCAAAATGCGTCCGGAATTTCGACCGCCTTCGCCCGTCTGGCCCACCGTGCTCTGGGGTGCCACCGCATTCCATGCATCACGATCAAGTGGCGCCCAGGAGCACCGGCCGAATGCAAACCCCCGGGAAAGATTCCAAACGGGAAGACACACGCCTCTCCGTTCCACACGGAGAGAAAAGATAAGAATGAGGGGAGGGTGAGAGGGGTGACGGTGGAGAGGGTGGCGCTACGGTACTGATGATGGGTGTGGTGCGAGATGACGGATGACGGTGCATGACGGTGCGGAACGACAAGATGGCGCGGTGCGTGGCGGCGGCGACGACGACGACGGACTTACGATACGGAGTGCGAGGCGATCTCGTGGCCCGTCGAGTACAGGCTCTGCACCTGGCCGTAGTCCGTCCACTCGTGGGACACGTAGAAGGTGGCCGCGATGGGGCAGCCGTTGGGGTTGGTGCGCCCCTTCTCGAACAGGTCCGCGTAGAGGCCCTTGTTGAGGTCGTTGACGGAGTCGTCGAACGTGAGCAGCACGATCTGGGGCACCTCCTCGGGGAGCAGGTCACCTGTATGGCGCCGCCGCGTGGGCCAGCGGGTGGGGGCGGGTGGGGTGAAGGTGGGCGAAGGATGAGGCGGAGAGCGTTTGAAAAAGGGGGGGGGGAGAATGAAATTCACGGAAATGTTGGGTGAATATGTTTCACGGGAGGAAACGAGCAGAAATTCGAGAGGGGGGAATGAGTTTGGTGTGCCGTAGTAACGGGAGGGCGCGACAACGGTGGCGAAAGAGGACAGGAAAAAGGAAACAAAAAAAAAATAACCATGTATGAGCAAGAGCGAGCAAAGATGTGGCGGCACACAAAGGTGAACAGGACAGCTCCAGCACCGTCAACACATTCCAGAAAACACCCACACACACACACAGACACGTGTTCGTGCAAGCAGCAGGCAGTAACATGGTTCCGTTGAGAGCAGAGTTCAAGTCAGACACGGCCAGCGCCGCGCGGCCGGGGGCGCAAGGCAGGCACACGAAGAGCAGCATGGCATAGCGAGGCCTGGCGTAGTGAGGCCTGGCGTAGCGCAGCTAGCGCAGCCAGCGCAGCCAATGGGGGCCACAGTGGGCCGCACTTACGACACTGAGTGTGAGGCCATCTCGTGGCCGTCCGCGTACAGGCTTTGCACCTGGCCGTAGTCCGTCCACTCGTGGGACACGTAGAAGGTGGCCGCGATGGGGCAGCCGTTGGGGTTGGTGCGCCCCTTCTCAAACAAGTCCTGGTACAGTCCCTTGTTCAAGTCGTTGACGGCGTCGTCGAACGTAAGCAGTACGATCTGGGGCACCTGCCCCGGCTCCAGGTCGCCTACAGAGTCAGCAACATGGGTTTTACTTCCCGTTCAACACGTCCTGGGTCCGCTACTTGACACTACTTAAAAGGCGCTTTGATTTTAGCGAATCCCGACCGATGAAACCGGAGCCCAGGCGTCGCATCCTGGCCGTTTTCGAAACCCCAACAGTTTTTTTCTGCTGAATCAATCGTATCGTCACTTTACGAAATTGCATCATTTCAGAATTTGGTACAGGCATGCTAAAGGCAGGCGGTTCCACCCTATCGTCACAGCGTGTGACGTCACACATCGCATTTCAGGGAATAAACCAGGAGGCTGCAAGAAACGGCGTGTTACGCGCAGTGGAGGGCGAAAAACAAACTGAATTCTACAGAGAGAGTAATTTGAAAGCATGTGAGAATGAGAGAGTGACGCACCGGGAATGTCCTTGCCGCCGCAGTTGCAGTCGGGCAGCAGGCACACGTCCTTGCGGCACTTGGCGGCCGACTTGTCCGGCGTGGGGGTGGGGTACACGGACTCGGGCCTGCAACACAGCGCGTTAGTCTCGCCGCCCGCCCGCGCCCCACAGTGGGCCAGAAGGCCGGTGCAGGCGGCCTACGTCACCTGGAGGGAGGGAACTTGTAGATGTCGATGAACTCCTGCGCCTTGGACACGATGGCGGTGGACGGCTTGAGGGTGGGGCGGGAGCCGCGCCTGCAACACAGGGACGGCGTTAGAGTCCGGGGCCCGCGCAGCCGCGCTCTCGATGCTGCGACGCTGCATGTTCGTCTGGTGTCAAAGTCGGTCTGGGGTTTGGCTGGTTCGGCTGGCGCCGCCGGGGACTTCCCTTCGCACCTCGGCTCCTCCTCCAGAAACACCCACGTGGTTAATGCTGACAGTGTTAGCCCGCGAGGCCAGCGCGCCCCGCGGGGAGACGGGGCCGATTTCGACACGACGCCGTCACTGTTGCCCGCCGACGTGCAGCAGCACTCACTCATTTTGGTTAAAACGGAATGAGGGAACATGCTGGCCAAGGAGCAGCTGCTATGCGAGTTCGAGATTCCATGCAGTGAGGCGGGAGAATCGATGCGAGGCGGAACAAACACTCGGATGAGGTGCACCCTTACTTACAGCAATTCTCTTTGCGCAGCGAGGAAAAAGTAGATCCAAAGGGCGCTCGCGTTTATATTATCCACTAAGTTCAACATCGAACCATTTTTTTTTGGTGCTTTTTTTTCAATACTCACGCGACGGATGACGGGGTGCCTCTGTTTCCGGTCTCGGGGACGCTGGCGGTGGTGAAGGTAGCCTTGCCTCTGCCCCTGACGCTGCCCCTGCGCACACCGCAACCCGCACGTCAGCGCACAGCCACAGCTCCTCGCTCCTCAAATTCCAAAAGTTACGTTACTTTAATCCCTTCTGCCCGATTAAAAAAATTGAATGACAATTCTTTTTGTTGTTTTTTTAAAATCGAGCCACAGAGAAACATGGAGCAGAGAAGCAACTAAAGGCTGGTCTGACAACAGAAAGGTCCTCAAGAAGGAAGACGTTTCTTCCAGTTAACGTTTCCGTTCACACATTTTTCACGTCCGATTATGTTCTCTCTCGGTACACAAGCATTTCATGCAAGCTTTTTCGGGTTGAAGAGAGTTGATATTTATTTTTCCTCATTTTTAAAGGCCATAAGAACAAACATAATTTTAAATTATCATACAAATTTGATGGACTCAAAAGACACATCTTCAACCCACAAAAATAAAATTTCAACGAGTTACTGTTAAACAAATAACACTTTATCACTCAATAATCCCACATGCTACCTACGCACTGTTAGGAGACACTCCTCCCAAAATTACTAGCTAATTATTTGTACATTTTTTTTTTCATAGAAAAAAATGCACGAAAAAGTAGCTAGCATTTTGAAGTGAGTGTGAATATGTTAGCATGCTGTAAAAAAAGTCCACAAACATCAGAGCATCAGAAGCAGATCTAAACGTAATAAATAGAATGCATTGATAATTATTTTCTAAAAGATGGATGGTTAGTTGCCACCAGCTACACAAGATGGTGCATATGGTGCATAGTGCAAATTCAAAAAGAACAACAGAGCTAAAAATAAAAGTACAACAACTGGTGGACCAAAATACAGTGCAACAAGAAATGCCATACGGGTGCAATAAGTGTGACGATGAGTTATGCCAACGTTGAAAAAAACCTCTCAAGCACGATTCATGCATGGGGTGACTGGATGGATGAAGTGACTTTCACAATGAACCCAACTTCATACAAAATAATTTTGTCATTTTTTTTTTTACAAATTGTCATAAAAATAAAAATAATGGAGCAAGATATTGTGAAATAATGAACAGTAAGTAGTTGGGTCCGATGTGTTAAATCAAGGAGGTGGACGTAGTGATGCCAGCAAATTAAAGATCCGTTTTAGCTATTTTCCTGTAACTGTATTCGTTGTGAAACTTGCTGGCACCACGCGGTCAGGCGCCTTAGGTGGTCAAAGTTGCAGTCCAAAAATTCGTCAACATGTTTGCCGTTTGCTTCATCGGTGTCCTCCACAAAGTAGTCAAGGTCCCCGTCAGTTGAAAAGCTTCAGCAGTGTTTGTCCCTGGAAAACACTTTTCAATGATCGCACTTTACACTCGAGTTGGTCCATTTTCCTGGAAACGAGCAAAATGTTCCACTAAAGTCAGTCATAGTCAGCTCAACAGTTATGTGTTCAATTGTAAAAAAAATATCCGGGGTGGGGGTAGGGACTAGAAACCAGAACCAGAAACAACAATTTTTAATATAAAACGCACACGGACAGGTTAGAGACAGGATGACATTTCTTTAGCGGGTAACGGTGGTGCTGTGTAGTGAGACAGGTAGACTTAGAGTGTCAAGTCGGGGCGATGGGTTTTCGACGAAGGGGCATAGAGGGCACAGGGGTTGTGGGGTGGCGTAGTGAAGCCTGACCGTGTCAGAAGGGGTAGGAGAGAAAAAGAAGGAAAAGTCTAGAGAGGGAAGCCATCCCCAAATGACACGAAATAAAAACCACTGCATGCAGATTAGACATTTCAAACGAAGATGTGACAGGAGTGGCACCGAAGGTCATTAGTTGAAGGAACAATGTTAATCAGAAGAGCTGTTAATTGAGAGGAGGGCCAAGGCTCATACCTCGAAATACCAGGAGTCGACAGACTATCTGGGGAGGCTGTAGTAGGCCTTAGTCTGTCGTAAAAGAAACACATACTTATTTCAGTTGTCTTGTTCACAATCGGCTTCCACTTTCGAAAAATGATTGTACTAAATGGCAAGCAAAGCTACTGAAAGGATAGATTCAAGTGTTGAGCAGATGCTCCTGATAGGTGAGAAATTTATTTCACTACCCCTTGAAAGAACAGATCCACTTTCTACCTTCAGCACTGCAAGCAGAGGCAACAATAGAAAAGTGCCCATGCCTCGCGTATAAACAACATGCCATTGTGGTGACAATATTTCATGGAAAGTGAACTGTCTTTCAGAATAGATCTCATTATTTTTCAACCGTGCGTACCTTAGCACTGTATCCTTCGCCTCCGGTGCGCCCGGAGTCTCACTACCCTCCTTCCTAACGGGGTTGCTGAGGGTCGAGTTAGTGACGGAGTAGTCAGCGGCATTCTCAACCGTAGCCCGGAACAGGGGGACGCTTGGGTTGGAGGAGGCGTCAGAGGGGTTTTCGTCAGAGGGAGAGACCTCGTTCTCGTGCGAGGTGGAGGTGGGGTTGGCGGGACTGGGGGCAGAGCTGAGCCCGGCGTGCAGGCGGTAGTGGGCGCGCGGGGAGTAGGTGGTCGCCAGCGGCTCGGTGCGGGTGGCGATCCTGGTGGGCGCCCTGGCCTTGGGCGCCTTGGGGTGGTACGTGGTGCTGGGGAACCTGGGTGCCTCCGTGCTGGTGGCGGGTCTCGCAGGGGCAGCTGTGCGACTGCGCGATCTCGGGAGGTCGTCGTCGTCCTCGGCGCTGCTCGGCGTGTACCTCTGGACGACGGGCTCCCCGGGCGCCGCCGTGGTGCTGACGTACCGCGCGGGCTCTTGCTCTTCGTCCTGGGCCGTCTCCGTCGTGGTGGGCCGCACGCGGCGGGGCGGGCCTCGGACGAGCGTGGGCTCTGCGCCGTCCACTGGTCTGGCCAGGGGCCTCCTCGGGCGGGGCGCGGGTGCCGCGTCGTCCAGGGCGGCGTCATCGGCCGACGGGGGCAGCGTGGACCGCGGCCGGTACCGCACCACGACGCGCTTCCTGCCGGCCAGCGTGGACGGCCTGTACGTCCTGGGGACCACGTTCTCCTGGAGGGGAGCGTCCGTCTTGACGGGGAGCCTGTAGTTCGTGGCGCGCTGCGTGGTGGGCGGCGGCGCGGTGGTCGTCGTGGTGGTCGTTGTGGTGGGCTCTTCGGTGGTGGGTGGCGGCGGGGCTCGCGCTGCGACCGGCCGCAGAGCCTGCTCCGTGGTGGGCTGGTGCGCCGGCCGGCGGGTGGGCGGCTCCTCGTCGTCGTAGTCCTGCTCCGCGGAGTAGTGGATGGAGCCGCGGTGGCGCACGCCACTCGGTGTGTGCACGAACGCGTCGTCGTAGGAGACCTCGTTGCGCACGGTGGGCGTGCGGAACAGCGACGACGGCGTGGGTCTGCCCTGCGGCGCCTGCTCATCGAAGTACATCGTCTTGCCCAACCGCGGGGACTCCGCGGCGACCTTGGGCCGGCGCGTGGTGGGGCGTTGCGTCGTGGTGGTGGTGGTGGTCGTCGTGGTGGTGCTGGCGACAGTCCTGGGCGGCTGCGGCTTTTCGGAACTGCCGGGCACGAAGTCGTACGGCTCCTCCAGGTAGTCGTCGTACTCGTACTCGTAGTAGTAGTCCGGCGGCGAGGCGAGCGTGCTGTTGGCCTGGCTGCGGGTGGCCGCGCCGGTCGCGTTCTTGGCGGGGGCCTCGGCGAACACAGTGGGCACGCTTTGCGCCGCCGCCACCGGCCGGAAGCGTTGGAGGTCGTCCTTCTTGGGCTGCTGCTGAGCCAGCTCGTACTCCGGGCGTTCCTGCTGCAGCTCCTTCCTGGCCTGGTTCACGGCCACGAACTTGAGCGCGGGCTCGGTGACCGCGGCGTCCACGCGGTACTCCTCCCGCCGTCCGAGCACCTGGCCGTCCACGGGTCGCAGCCGCGCCGGGGAGTCCGTGGGGGGCGCGGCCGACGCGGGGCGCGCCTGCTGGGGCTCCGCGGGGCGCAGCCTCGTGGCGGGGGCGTCCACGGCCGGCCTGACCGGCGACCTGGGGGTGCTCAGGTCGGGCAGGAAGGACGGCGACGGCGAGAACAGGCCGATCAGGTCTCCGGGCCTCAACTTGGGGGTGCTGCTCGGGAAGGACGCCCTGGGGCTCTCCGCGGCCTTGGGCCGGCCGAAGGTGTCGAACGAGTTGTGCAGCGGCGGCGAGAAGCGCGTCGGCGGCTCCGTGGGGGCGGGCCGGGACTTGGGCGTGCTGGTCTCCAGGGCGGACGTGGGCCGCGAGAACTTGCTCTCCGGCAGCGGGGCGTAGCTAGGGCCGGGGTTGTCCAGGAAGCCCTGGAAACGGGTCTGCGTGGGTGGCACCAGCCTGGTCGGCAGGTCGGTGTCGGAGTTGGGGAAGCGGATGAGCTTAGGCTGGGGTGCGGGTGTGCTTGCCTGGCGCTGCTGCTGCAGTTGTTGCTGCTGTAATTGTTGTTGTTGTTGTTGCTGTTGTTGTTGTTGATGTTGCTGTTGCTGGTACTGCTGGCTAGCGGGCGTTGACGGGGACGCCCTGTACGACGGGTTCGACGACGGCGTGGTGGACGGGCCGGGCTTTGGCGCCGCCTTGGGCTGCTGCAGCGGGGACTGCTTGGGCTGCTGGAAGAAGCCGGCGAACACCTCCAGAGGCACCCACCGCGGCGACGGCGTGGTGGCGTAGGGCGTCCTGGTGTCGTCGGGCCGCGCATCAGGCTTGCCGGTCGTGTCGTAGAAGTTGTAGCGCGTGAACTCCTCCCGGAAGGCCGCCTCCGCCTTGGGGCTGGCGGCCTGCTTGGGCAGGATCCTCACTTCGGACGGGCTGGCCGTGGGGGCCTTGGCCACGATGCGGAGCTCGGCCGACGCGGGCCGCGGCGTGCTGCTGGCGAAGGAGGCGAACTGGGACTTGGGCAGGATGCGGACCTCCTTGGGCGCCTGCAGGATCTCCTTGTCGGCGGGCCTGGCCGTGCTGCTGGCGCCGGGTGCCGCGGGCTTCAGCTCTGCGGGGGTGGGGGACGGGCGACTGGCGAAGTCAAGCAGAGAGAACGGCTGGAAGCCGGCGGGGAGGGAGAAGCTCTTGTCGGGGAAAGCGAGAGGCGAAGGCCGAGGCGACGAGAGCTGAGGCGAGGGGGAGGGGGAGGGCTGGAAGCTGGGGGAGTCTCGATTCGTCCCCGGGGCCTGTGGGGCTGAGGGGGTGGGGCGGGGCGACGCCGCGGGGGTGCTGCCCACCGAGAAGACGTCCTCGAAGGGGCGCGAGCCGAACCTATCGCTAAGGGGCCGTTCTGGTTCTAGTTTGCGCGGGGGCGCTGGAGGGGGGTTGGAAGGGACGAATCGGTCGGTTTGGAAGTAGTTGGGGAACGGGAAGGGGCTGGACGGGTTGAAGTAATCCTGTGCAGAGTTTGTGTGCGTCCTCGAGCCCTGATCTGTTTGCCTTTTGAGTCCGTTCGGATGTCTGTGGCTGTGGCTGGAGGAAAAACAATGCAGCATTAATGGCGGACGAAAAGAAGATCAATGCCCTCAAACCTCGTCAAGACACGGTTCGTACTGGTTCGCGTGCAAAACAACGTGTTGGTCTGCAGTATTTTATACAGCTATAAATGACGATCCCTCGACCAAAACCATAGGTACAGAAATGATGCACGGGCATTAGTGAACTTCATGCTCGGGGCGGGGCTATACAACCCGTCTGTTTTTACATCAAACAACATTCCGTCTGGTCAGGACACAATCAAACTTCATCTCTAGACTTGTGGTTTCCTCTTCCATTTGCAATTTCAGATTATCTGAGACGGTGGTCGTCATGAACCTGCAAGAGACCGCGCCCCGCGCTCCTTCATGACCTTCGTGACGCATGACGCGTGCAAAAGCGGCCCGCAACCAACTTCGGCTTGCTGCGCTCCACGGCCGTGGTGGCGAACACCAATTGAAAACACTCGGTGCCGGAAGAACCACCGGAAACGTGCCTCAAAATCGAGCATGTTCCGCGGTTCAAATCCTGCGCTGGGTAGCCTGCCCGCCTCGCTCAGTGGACCACAAGACCGAGGCTGGCGGCCAAAACACGTCTTGAGTTTTGGCCGCCAGCGCTGGTCTTCTGGCCCCAGTGCCTCGCCTAAAGCTACGACCAGACAGGGGTGACAAGTAGTGGAGGACAGAGTGGATGAAGGGGGTGGACGAGCGTTGGGTAGCCGTGCCGGCAAGCCACGTACCTGGAAGGCTTGGTCTGCGGGAAGGTGTCGTCGACGTCGTACTGCACGTTCACCTGGAATCATTTGACAGTCGATATCAAGCTTAGGCACTTTTTCAAAGCTCTCGTTAGAAGTCAATAGCTGGTTATGGCTACTTCCACGGCTACACGGAATGGCACACATCAAGTGTGATACACCTTCCCAACTCGTTTTTAATTTTTTTAAATTATTTTTTTTTTAATGGAACTTTTGAATAGGAATGAGTGGCCTTACGTGGGAGTTGTAGTTGTCGTTGTAGTCCTGGGACGAGACGGTGGGCGAGTACACGTCCTGGCTCTGCACGTTGAAGCTGGAGGACACGTAGGCGTTGTTGGCCTGCTGGCGCTGCTGCTGCTGCTGCTGCTGGGGCTCGACGTTCTGGGGCTCCTGCCTGTTGTTGTTGTTGTTGTTGTTATTGTTGTTGTTATTGTTGTTACCTCGGCTGAACGGCTGCGGAGAGTTGCCCTGGTTGTTCTGGTAGTGGCCGTAGTCTGGAAAAGTGCACAGAATATATTAAAGTCCCATTTAAATACACGCGGTGGGCAAGAAGAATGTCTCCGATACTCACCGACATCGCGGTACAGCTGGTCGTCGTCGTCATAGACGGCGTAGTACTGGTCGTAGTTGTTGGGCTGGTACGACGTGTTGGCGGGGTGCGCGAACACGGAGCGCCCCGTGGTGGGCGAGGGCTGTGGCTGCGGCGGCTGCGGGGAGTACTGGAGGGGGGCAGCGCTGGGCTCAGGCCTGCAAAACACACGAGGAGCGGGTCAGTCTCGCATCGCAGGCGTCGGCCACGTCGGCGGCTTGGAAAACAAAGGTCGTGTTCTACGCATCCACACACTCACTCACACACAGCAGTATGTTATGTACAGCCTGCAATGGAAATTCCAGCTCACATTATGAACTTCAGTGTCAGTCACCACCGTCCTTTTTTTGTGCGTGTCATACCAAAAGAAAACAAACCACTACGAAGTACAACAACTTGGGGGTTACTGTACCTGTAACCATGAGTTTTCTTCCCGGCGTCGGGCCTTCGAGGCGTCGGGGTGGTGCGCGTTAAGTCCCTAGTCGGCTCCCTGCTTGCACTGTCTTTACCGGCCTTGGTGGCCAGGGCCTTGGGGGCCACGGCCTTGGCGGCCACGGCCTTGGCGGTCGTCTTTGCCGCGGCCTTGGCCCTGGGCGTCGTCAGTCTGTTACTCTGTCTGGGCGGCGACGCCGTGGTCGTCGTCCTGGTGGCCGGCGGCGGCGGCGCGGCCAGCGCCCTGTGTCTCGTCTTGGGGTGCGTCTGAGTCAGCTCGTGGAACGTCACCTTGTGGTTGGAGAGGGAAGCGGGACGGAAGGACTCGGGGTGGCTGCGGTTGTTGGGCCGGGTGAAGGACGCGGGGTGGGGGGTGGTCGAGGGCGGGGCGGTGGTCCTGTTGTTGAGCCTGCTCTCCGCGATGTCCTCGAACACCTGGTACTGGTTGCTGCCCTTGCCGCGGCCCCGCGCCGGCGTCGAGCGTGACCTGCTCGTGGTGGACTGGTACGGCTCGTCGTCCTCGTCGTCGTGGTCCTCGTCCACCAGGCCGATGTGCGCCTTGATGTCCGGGTAGATGTGCTTGAGCGGGTTGAGGTCGTCGTACGCCTCGGTGGGCGCGAGGTGCACGTTCTCGACCTTGTACTCGTCGGAGTAGCCCAGCACGTCGAAGAACTCCTTCATGTCGTCGTCCTTGGGCTTGGGCGTGACGGGGGCCTTGCGCGGTCCGGTCCTGGTGGCGGCGGTGCGCGCCGTCTGCGCCGTCTGCGCCGGCTCGGCGCGGTGGTTGGTTGCGTACGCGAACAGCGGCCGTCGGAACGAGTCCTGCAGCTCGCTCAACTCCTGGCGGAACTTGAGCTGCAGCGCGTCCGGCCCGTACGAGGAGAAGCTGGAGGCCTGCACGGCGGGGACGGGCGTGGTGTCCTGCGCGCCCCGCTGCTTGGTCACGCTCTGCGCGAAGCTGGGCACCGCCTTGGGCCGCGGCGTGTACAGCAGGTTGTTCCTGGATGACGGCTGTTCGAACGCGAACTCGCCGGGGTGCGGGCCCTGCCGCGGGTACGTGCTGTAGGCCGTGGTGTGCGGCGTCGAGTAGTACAGCGGCGTGGTGCTGCGCACGGCGCGCTCCGTGGACCGCGGGTACTTGGGCGGCGTGCGCTTGTCCTCCTCGGAGACCATGTCCTCGTAGTCCTGGATGGGCGTCTTGACGGGCGGCGCCGTGGACGCGGTGGTGGCCACGGGCACGGTGCTCTCCGCCGGCTTGGCGCGCGCCGCCTTGGTGGTCTCGTAGCGGTGGTTCTTGGCGTGGGGCTCCCCCTTCGGCTTGTGTCTGTGCCGCGCGCTGGCCCCCTTGACCGTGTTCCCCAGTTCGGCGGACCGGCGCGTCGGCTCCTCGTTCAGGTCGTCGTCGCCGTCGTCCTCCTCGTCGTCGTCGAACTCGTCCTCGTCGGCGTGCGTCGTGTTCTCGAGCGCGGGCGCGTGGGAGCTCGACGAGGTCGGCGCGTGCGTGGTGGAGGACGCGGTGGCCGCGATCGTGTCGACGTAGCGGTTGAAGTCGAAGTTGGGGTCGGCGAAGGGGCTGCCGAAGATGCCCTGGGGCCGCGGGTGCGCCTTCTCCAGGCGGCTGCCCTGCTTCTCGTAGCGCATGTCGCGGTGCGACTCGGTGCCGAAGGGCGACTTGTGCGCCTGGTACTTGTCGTAGTACATGCCCGTCTCCTTGCCCTTGCCCGGCGTCTTCTTGCGCTCGTCCGCGTCCCAGCTGAACGGGATGCCGGTGTAGCCCATGCGGGGGTACTTGGCGGGCGCCGAGTACTTGCTGCTGTCGCCGGTGTCCCGGAAGAAGGCCTCGTCCGGGTCCCGCGGCTTGCCGTGCGTGTTCTGCACCGACTCGGCCTTGTCCACGCTGTCCGCCAGGCTGGCCACCTTGCCGTCGATGCCCTTCTCGGCGTCCATCTCCTTGATGAACTTGTCGTAGTCGAAGTCCAGCTTGCCGAACGTGGCGTCGTCGTTGTCGAAGTCCTGGCCGAAGTCGTCCGAGAAGAAGCCGCCGGGCGGCGTGTAGCCGTCCTGCTGCGCCTCGTGGTCCTCGTCGTCCAGGCCGAGCTCGCCGGGCTGCGCGGGCGTGAAGCCGAGGTCGACCTCCTCGTGGTCGTGCGGCGCGGGCCGCGGCTCTGGCGTGGCCTGGGCCGCGGGCTGCGGCTGCGGCTGCGAGGGGCTCTTCGCGGGGACCTTCTTCTTGGCCGGCTTGGCCGGCGGTTTGTCTAAATCGAACTTGAAGTCCGACTCCTTGAAGTCGTCGTCGTCGTCATCATCGTCATCCTCCTCGTGATCGTCGTCCTGGTGGTTGGGGTGCTGCTTGGAGGGCTTCGGCCGCGCCAGGGTGGCTTCTTGCGGCGAAGCCGTCACCGGCTCCTCCTCGTCGTGATGGTGGTCGGGCGACGGATCGGTGGTGACCTTGAAGTCGGAGATCATGATGTGCTTCTCCGACTCCTCGTTCTCGTTCTTGTTGGGCCGGCGGGGCCTGTCGCTGCTGTGCGGCCCGAAGTCCTCATCATCGTCATCGTCATCCTCGTCGTCGTGCGCCTTGTTCTTCTTGGACTCGTTGGTGCTCAGCTTGTTCCTCCGGTCATCATCGTCGTCGTCATCATCATCGTGATCCTCGTCGTCATCGTGGTCCTCGACGGGGTTCCCGACAGTGGCGTTGACGACGGGCGCCGCGGTGGCGCGCTCGTCCACCCAGGGGATGGGCGGCAGCGGCGTCTTGCCGTTGATCTTGGCGTTGGGCGGCACGGGGTCGCGGTAGTTGCCGTGCAGCTTCTGGCCGCGCTCGTTGATGTACGACTGGCTCGTCTCGGCCTCCACCCTGCCCGCCGTCGACACCTCCATCACTTCCGACGACGGCGACGTCAGCTGGTGCGCGCTGTGCGCGACGGGCTTGGGCGTCGGCGAGTCCAGCCGCTGGAAGTGGATGTGGTTGTTGGTGGACGGCGCGTCGCCCGTGGCCGGCACCGACACCTGCGTCGTCAGCGACACGGAGGGCTGCCGCGCGGCGCTCGGGTTGGGGATCGGCACGAAGCCGGCGGCGTCGCCGGGGTGCGGCAGCGTGCGGTACGGCGCGGACATGGGGTGCACGTCCGGGTTGCCGTCGGCGGGCCGCAGCGGCGGCGGCCGCAGGTCGTCGTTGACGGGGTGCGAGTAGGCCTTGGCGGCCGTCCGGGCGGGCTGTGGCACGGGGCTCTGCGGCGGCCGCGCGTTGAGGAACGCGCTGAGGTTGAGCGCGCCGGGCCGCGAGTCCAGACCGGACCGCAGGTACGCGGGCGGCGGCGACGCGGACGGCGCGTTGGGGTCGAACAGCAGGCGGTAGTGCGGCGGCGTGTCGTCCGGGGGCGGCGGCGGGGGGGCGGGGAGGGGGTGGGGGTACAGGTGGCGTCTCGTCGCGTGTCTTTTGATGGCCAAGCGTAGCGCGGTCGAGCGAGCGAGCGGGGTGGACGAGGGAGAAGAAAAACACAAAACAAAACCCAGGCAGGCATTAGTTGGCGGGTGGTGACGTCGGACCAAACACTCACAGCCCGGAGACCAAGAAATGAAATCGAAACCCGCACGAGTAGCAAAGTGATTCGTAAACAACGAAGATTCGTCATTACTTTAAGCCAAAGCGAGACATTTGGTTACTCCATGAAATTAGCCCTCGCATAATGAACGATTAAAGATCAAAATGTTAGAGACAAAAATATAGAGAAACAGTTACACTGAATAGATGTTAGCATAATGAAACTAGACTGAGGGTGAGTGCAGATTACAGAGACGCAACTCGTGCGTCGCGTGGGCGAGATGGGGGCGCACAGTGGGTCAGAAGACCGTCGAGGCGGCCAAAATTCTAGACGCGTTTTGCACTCCAGAGTCGCTAAACGGGACTCGAATAGAACGTGTGACCCCACCAATGAATTGCTCTCCAAACGAGGAATCCATTGGTGGAGCGTCGTACGTTCGATTCGAGTCCCATTTAGCGACTCTTGAGCTCAAAACGTGTCCGGGATTTTGGCCGCCTCCACGGTCTCCTGGCCCACTGTGGAGCGGGTAGGTGCACGGTTGGTTAGTCTGGACAGGCCGCAGCCGAAGCCATGCAGGGCGGGTGCTCTGGGTGGGTTCGCCATTACGGGGACGGACGGGCCGACAGAAAGCCGAAGATAGCGTTCGGGCGGGCCGGGTGGGGCGGGCCGACAGAAAGCCGAAGACAGCGTTCGGGCGGGCCGGGTGGGGCGGGCCGACAGAAAGCCGAAGACAGCGTTCGGGCGGGCCGGGTGGGCCGGGTGGGACGGGAGACGGGTGCGTGTCGGGTACGTAGAGTAAGGTACAGTCGGGTACAGACAAGTTGGTTACCTGCGCAACAGGGTTTGCCTCTTCTTCCGCCTCTTGTAAGTCTCACTGTGCAACAAGTGGTTGTCGAGGTGTTCAAATGTTACGTCAAGATCCCTGGTTAGCAGGGGGTCACCGCTGCATGGCACACACACACAAACAACACCGACGGTCAACAAGAACGGAGCAGTCGGCCGCGCGCCACAAGCGTCTCATACCGCGCGGCTCGTGGGAGAGGTGCGGACGGTGAGACACCCTACCTGTACTGCGGGGGCGGCTGCGTGGCGTAGGAGATGACGGACACCTTGTCGCGGGACGTGCTCGGCGCCTGCAACACGACGGCGAGGGACGCGGTGAGGGAGGGACGCACAGTGGGCCGGAAGACCGGCGCAGGCGGCCAAACCTCCAGACGCGATTTCAGCTCCAAAGTTTTTAAACAAGACTCGAATCGAACGTGTGACCCCACCGATGGATTCCTCGTTCGCAGAGCAATCCATTGGCGGGGTCACAAGTTCAGTTCAAGTCCCTCTTAACGACTCTCGAGCTCGAAACGCGTCCTGGCCCACTGTGAGACGGGGAGCCCTGCCCCAGCGAGGCGGGCAACACAGCGGCCGGTGCCGCGCGTTGGGTTGCCTATCCCGCGCTCTGCAGGCGCGAGCGGACTGGCCGAGCCAAAGCGGGACTCGCTGCCGTCGGTACCTGGATGGTGTTGGGCTGGTGCCTGAGGCCGTCTCGGTCCCGGGCCACCTGGCCCAGGCTGGAGGGCTGGCCGCGGTACACTCGCTGCTGACGGTCGCTCTCCACCTCCTCGGCGGGGCCCAGGTCCTCCGCGTACAGCTGCTGCTGCAGGACGACGACAACGCGCACATTAAAGTCGGAAACAAGAAAGTTGTTGTTTGGAAACGCTCACCGCCGGCCGGCCGGAAACTGGAAACACAGCGAGCGGTACCTTGGCGATCTCCTCCTGTTCTATGCGCTGGCGTCGCTCCTGCTGCTGCTGCTCCCGGGATAATGTGGCCTGCGACCTGGGGGCAGAAAACAACGACAACATCAGAGCCCGCAACTCGGGGGCAGTGAACAACAACATCAGACCAGTGGCGAGGGAATTTCTAGCGGCGTCCCCGCCTCAATGTCAGCAGTCCACGCGGCGCCAACGGGAACGAAGTCCAAGGCGAGAGAGAGAGACGCGGCGCGGCGCCTCGCGAGCAGCGGATACTTGCCCTGTGTGCGTGCGTCCGAGCGTCCGTGCGTGCGAGTGTGCGTGCGTGAGAAAGTGTGAAGGACGGCCGCGGCGGCTTCCAAGGACGCTGCTCCTCGCGGCTCGCTGCTCCGCGGCACAGTGGGCCAGAAGACCGGCCCTAGTCGCGTTTTGAGCTCCAGAGTCGCGAGATTGGACTCGAATCGAACGAGCGACCCCACCAATAGATTCCTCGTTCGGAGAGCAATGCATTGGTGGGGTCACGCGTCCAATTCGAGTTCCATTTAGCGACTCTGGGGCTAAAAACACGTTTAGAGTCTTGGCCGCCGGCGCCGGTCTTCTGGCCCACTGTGCGCGGCCCGCCCCTTCCTTTCTTTAAACGCCGGCGCCGTCGCGATAGCCATCTGCATCGTGTGCAGCGCGGCTAAGTGCAGCGAGGTCGTCCAACTCGGCCCGAACCGACTCGGCGCGCATCAGCAGGCCGATTAGCGGATCCCACGGTAATTGGAGCGAGGACACGTTTCGTCCTCGCCCGCACCCTCCCCCTCCACCGAACGCAGGACGCCGCGGAGCGGAGTGTCGGTGAAAAAAAAATAAGTCCGCGTCGGTAGTTGAACTTCGGATGCCGACTTAGACGCGGCCCGCCCCTTTAACCACCTCACGTCGGCGTTTGTGTACACTGTGCTGCGCGGCGCGGCGTGAGGTGTCGGGTGGCCGCGCCCCGACCGCCGGCCGCGCCGTTATCCAACAGGCCGCGAGCGAGCGGCCCGCCGCGAGCAGGTGCAGGGTAGCGCAATGTCAAGTCTTTCCTTTCGCCGGAAAAACAAAGGGACTCCCACACGCTGCGCTCCGCGACCGCTCCGCACCGCCCACGGCCAGACGCACTTTTGCGTCTGGTTGCGCGGTAAACGTTGCGCGCCTGCTGTCGCGTGTCGTGTTCCGACTGCCGACTGCCAAAATTATTTTCTTCTAATATATATATTTTTTTTTTTTTTTTTAAATTTTGGATAAGAAACGCGTCGTTGGCCTACCTCTGCTGCTGCTGCACGGGGGCGCGGGGCGACGGCGCCGCACTCCTGGTGGGGGTGGGGGTCACGCTGTCGGCGGAGCTGTCCGCCCCGCAGCCCACGTTCCTCGGCCAATCACAGGTCTGGAGCTCATGACTGCAACACAACAACACACGCGTCAAAACACTTAAAAAGCTAAACACAAAGTTGAAACAGTTGTTATTTTGACTTGTTGCAACGAACACTTTGAGAGAGTCGTTGAGATCGTGCTTGAGTTAACCTCGTTTGCCGACTGCCCGTTCGGTTCGCACGTGGAGAGGCAGTGGCTTTAACCACGCAGACGGAAGCACGGCGCAACCGATCGGGCGGGGCGGCCGCGCTGGCTGGCTGCCCGGTCTGGCCGGCGGACTGCCTGGCCGGCCAGTAGTGTGTTTATTGTATGCATATTACGCCATAGCGCACCGCGGCGTGGCGTGGCGTGGCGCTCCCAGGGCGGTGCGCGACGCGGGGCAGCGCGGCGCTGACATTTTCATTGTGCCTTATGCTTTACAGCGTCCACCAGTCAAACGCCGCGCCAGCATCATGCCAGCGCCCTGTCGTATCACAGGCAATAACTGAAATCATGCGCGGGGCAGAGGGTCCATTCCGAGTGGGGCCCCGAGAGAGAGGAGAGAGAGAGAGAGAGAGAGACGGGGCGACTGCGTTCAATCACGTCATCATTACAGGCGATGCGAGGCGATAGGCGGGGAGGGAGGGCGGGATGCCGACGCACTGCACTGCGAACTGCGCGCTCGACACGTGTTCCTCCGCAAACGGCGCACAGTGGGCCAGAAGACCGGCGCAGGCGGCCAAATCTCTTGACGCGTTTTGAGCTCCAGAGTCGCTGAACAGGACTCGAGCCACATCCGTTGGTGGGGTCACACGTTCAATTCCAGTCCCATTTAGCGACTCGAAGGAACAACAAGAAGAAGGAGGAGAAGATGGCGAAAAAGGGGACGGCCCTTATCTGAGTCACCGGCTATTAGCTAATGATTGAAGTTCCTGGTTCCTCCTGTTAGTTAACGGCGAGGCAGTTGACCGCGTGCGGCGAGGCGTGGCGTGGCGGGGTGGGGCGGGGCGGGGCGCCGCGTCACCCTGACTGCGCGCATTCTGATTCGGCGACAAAACGTGACGAGCGTTCCGAAGCGTTGCGTCGCACGGCGCGTGGCTGCGCGTATAACAGCTCGGCCGCAAAAACGGCCCCGTCAGTGCGACTGGCAGTGGGACTGACAGTTAGCCGACCGATCAGAAGTCCGCCTCTAGTCAATCTGTCTGTCTGTCTGTCTGTCTGTCTGTCTGTCTGTCTGTCTGTCTCTCTCTCTCTCTCTCTCTCTCTCTCTCTCTCTCTCTCTCTCTCTCTCTCTCTCTCTCTCTCTCTCTCTCTCTCTCTCTCATTTTTACAGTGAACAAAAAACATGTTGCGATTGAAATCGATCTAGATTAGACGGACTCACTCACCTGTACATGAGCCCGCCCGTGCAGGACTCGAGCAGCGCGCCTCCGAACACGCACACGTAGTACTGTGTGCAGTCGCTAGGGTGGGGGTAGTAGCCGAACTCCTCGGGGCAGTCGAACTCGGTGGCCTGGGTGACGCCGGCACCGTACTGGCCGCGGCGCTGTCCGTGCACTGCAACAGGAACAAGCGGGAATCAGCACAACAAAGACACAGTGTGGGAATACGGGGCTGTGGAGCAAGGCCGGCTCACACACACACACACACATGCAGGCGCGCGACGCGTAGGGCGTGCGTGTGTTCCGTCGCCAGCACGCACGCTGGCCGCGGATGGAGCGCCACCACGGCGTGACGTTGCGGGGCCGGAGGACGTTACCGAAGGAAGCGCCCCCTTGCGGTGACTCGGCGAAACGCACGCCACACAGTGGGTCAGACGACCGCTGTGGCGGCCAAAATTCTAGACGTGTTTTTGAGCCCCGGAGTCGCTAAACGGGACTCGAATCGAACGAGTGACCCCACCTATGGATTGCTCTCCATACGAGAAATCCATTATGCTGGGGTCAAACGTTTGATTTGACCCCCATTTCGCGACTCTTGAGTTCAAAACGTGTCCGGGATTTTGGCCGCGTGTGACCCACTGTGCGCCAGTCAGCCAGTCCCCAACGGCGTCGCGGTTTGCATCCGAACGGGGTCGTTTCGAGCTTGTCGCGAGAAGACAGCTTGCCGCGGCTCGAACCTTTCGAAACGCCCAAGCGCCAAAGAGGCGCTCGGTGTGCGGCGAGCCTAGCCGAAATGACAGTAGTCGAGGGGGAGGGGGAAGGGGGACCCGGTGGCGAAGGATGAGGCGGCCGAGACCACAGACACGCACTTGACTTTTTACCGCTGTGCGTTATGTAAAGGCCTGGCTGGCGCGGCGTGCGCGTCCGCTTGGAGGAACAAGTGGCCGCGGGAACAGTGTGCCAGACTCCTAAAGCTGCCGACTAGGGGCTCCACACGGTACACCCGCCGCGGACTTCCCGTGCGATGCACCAGAGCGCGGCCGCCTGTGGAGTCCAGGATAGGCCGCGCCGTCGAGTACGCGCGTGTGGCGGCACTGCCCGCCTCGCAGGCGCTCCGTCCCCCTCAGCCCGCGGCACAGCGGGCCAGACGGACGGCGCAGCCGGACAAAAACCAAGACGCATTTGGAGCTCCTGAGTCGGTGAACAGGACGCGAACCGTGCGTTGGGTTGCGAGAGAGACGGCGCGGCGGAAGTACTGTTTGTCGGGGACAGCCTGCTGGCCGGGTCGGCGGACTCCAGGCGGCCGTCCCCGGGGCCGTCGACTCCAATGGACCCCGCCGCGCCGACCGACCGGCCGGCCGTCGGGCAGTGGTGACAGAACGGCCACGGTTTTCCACGAATCGGACGCCGGCACCGCGGCGAGGCAAAAACTAATTAAGTCGTAACGTGACCGACCGGCCGGTCGGCAGCCAACGGCCGCGGCCAACGGGCGGCGGGCACCATCATGGAAAGCGACTCAAATCACCAGCAGCTGCGTCGTATGGACACTCCCGGGCTGCACGCGAAGCGGCGAGCGAAACGTAACACGCCTCACAGGGACCGAAAAAAAAAACCCAAACCAACAACAACAACAACAAAAATCGGCAGCGGTAACGGGCGACACGCCAGCAGCAGCAACAACAACAACGACAACGAGATCCTTGGCGAAAGAAGCGTGTATTGTTTTGCTCGCCGATGAGTGGCATGGCGTGGGGAACGGGGAAGAAATGAGCCGAAAGGGCGCGGTAATTGACACGGAACCCTCCAAGGCACCAAGGACGAGTGACGCAACAACAAAAGCAGCAGCAGCACAGCCAACAAAAACAAAAATGACAACAGCAATCAATTACAGTAATGCTGCGGTAGCCACACGCCGTCATCATCGGGGGCACCGGCGCACAGTGGGCCAGAAGACCGGCGCAGGCGGCCGAAATTCTAGACGCGTTTTGAGCTCCATAGTCGCTAAATGGGACTCAAACCGAACACGTGAGCCCACCGATGGATTGCTCTCCAAACGAGGAATCCATTGGTGGGGTCACACGTTTGATTCGAGTTCCATTTAGCGACTCTGAAGCTCCAAAACGTGTCCGTCATTTTGGCCGCCTCAACGGTCTCCTGGCCCACTGTGCGACACGGGAGCGAGGAGGTGGGGGAGGGGGGGGGCAGGAAACTGCCGAGTTCACAGACCCCGCGCTGACCCACGGAGTGGCGGGTTCGCCCTTTATGGACCACTTTGGCTTAGGACCAGCCAGGAAGGCAGACGGACGCACTTGGCGACCTTGGCGGCGGCGGTCTGGTGGCGCCCCGGGGTGGGGTGGGGCGGGGCGGGGCAGGACGAGGAGTGGAACCCGAAGAAGAACGACGCGGAGGCAAGACGCGCGTCTGGTTACAGGCCCTCGCCGTCGTCGGCCCACGTCTTCGACCTTGCAAGGCTGCCGGCCGGTAGGGCGTGGTCGCGGACACCCGCGGTCCGGGTCCTGGACTCGGCTTCAGGAACACGGCGAGCGATAACGCCCAGGAATGCCGACCGGGTCCAGCGCGCCGAACACAGTGGGCCAGAATACCGGCGCAGGCGGTGCCAAAACTGTAGACGCGTTTTTGAGCTCCACCGCACCACGCGCTCTGTCGCGCTGTGGGGAATATACAATGCTGTGCCTGCCGCCGTCTTTCTCGGTATCATGCAGCTAGTCCCGCTGCGCGCGCGCACACACACACACACACAAACTTGAAACCGGACGGTGCGCGGCGGTGTGAGAACGGCCTTGCGCCACCACCCCGCTGCGCACGTGTGTGTGTGTGTGTGTGTGTGTGTGTGTGTGTGTGTGCACCGCACTGAGGCTTTCCTCCTTCTCCTCTCGCGGCCGCCATGCTACCGCCACTGCGACTGCCGTTCCAGCCAGCAGCAATTCAAGCAAAGCGCCTACCCTAAATAAACCAGCAAATTTGCTGGCTGACGGCTGACGGCTCGCAGGCAGGCAGGCAGGCAGGCAGGCCGGCCGTGCCTCAATGTGGATCAGGGCATGAGGCTGTCTCCGTCCCGCGCACGCAACTCATTGATATCGCGTTGCACATCGCGGTGAATAATGCAAGGCGTTTCAGGAGGAATTTCTCTCGACGAGCCGCAGCAGTCGATACCCAATCCCGCGTAACGTGCGCCGCGGCGCGCCGACTCCGCGGCCCGGCGATCCGTCGCACGTTATCGGGAATCGACGTTATTTCGCGCGAAAACGTCCGACAGCACACACGCTGCCAGCAAAGACGGCTCACAAAGGCATACCGTTTTTTTTTCGGTCAATTCATTTTTTTTTTGTAAAGCGGGAAACGCTTTCACGGCGTTTCGGCCGCGATAAGAGCCCATGCTTAAAAAAAGACTAGCCAGGAACACTCCTTTTTGAGGTACACACGCAAATGTCGCCACTCCAAAACCATTCCAAGACGGATTTATTTCGTTTCAGGAAGAAGAAAAACGGCCTCAAACATGCGAAGATTTGAACCCCGGCCCATCAATTACTACGCGACGCTCCAACGCCCTCGGCCACGCGTGGCCATGTGAGCCAGAATCAGTTACCTACGCCCGACATAATTATTACCTGAGCAACTCAGCAGAAGAAACAAAAAAAAGAGAATAAACAACATTTTAAAAAACCCAGCGATGGCAGAAATGGAAAGAAAAGAAAAGAGACGCGAAGGCGCGCCTGTCGTGACGTGCGTGCAGGTCTCCGCTTCCGCACCACGCGCTCCACTTTTAGTTACCGCCCGATTAAAACCGACGCGGTCGCTCAGCCGGCGCCTTTTTCGACACGTCGCCGGCCGATTTCCGTCTTGCTTTTTAATTTGCCGCCTTGCCCCCCGCTGTCACCCCGTCTCTTTCCCACTCGCCGCACAGTGGGCCGGCCGTCTCCTAGCCCACTGTGCGGCGCGCGGCGCCAACAGGATGCGTGGCCGGCGACCCGCGCGAACCTTGGCATTTGGCGCCTCCAATCAGAACGCTACACTTGTAGGAACACGACAGTGGGCCCCCCGCGGAGGCCGAAACGTGCAGGCTCCAACGTATGGGTGCAAAAAAAAAAATGCGACTTTTTGAGCCGGTATTCGAACCCAGGGCACACTGACTGGCAGCGGGGCGTGCTTGTCGTCGTCCGTCCACCACGGCTGCGCACTAAGTGCTCAGCGCTCATGAGGAAGCGGAATAAGCTGCGCGTTTTCTCGAAAACTTACGATACGAGGAGTACACTCCGGAGGTCGCGGCGCAGTGTCACCTCCACCACCACCACCACCTGGTCGCTCCGTCTCTCTCGCACTCGCGGGCGTCACGCGGCGGTGCGAGAGAGACAGACAGAGCGACGAGGGCACCGCCTTTAATTGGCGCATTAGCATAAATTCCGCGCGTATCCGAGAAAATGCCTCGCCATAAACACGCAGCCGAGATAATATTGGCCGCCACTGCAAAAAGAGGTGGCGCCTTTATCGCGAGCAAAACAAAAGCAAGCGGCGATCGCGGTGGCGCAACGCAGTGGCGCGGTGAAGCTCGCCTCGTTTCAGCCGCAGCTCTCTCTCTCTCTCTCTCTCTCTCTCTCTCTCTCTCTCTCTCTCTCTCTCGTGGCGTTTTCCGTACGCGGTGCGAGAGAGACAGACCGACGAGGCATTGTGCGCGGTATCGGTCCGCTGACCCAGATGACCAATCACTGCATTGGGACGGCATTCGCGGCCACGGATCGTAAAGTCCGGGGCCGCCGTGGTCGCGGACACCGTCGTCGTGATGCATCGTCGGGGAGCAAGTTGCCACTGTCGCACAGTGGGCCAGAAGACCGGTGCAGGCGGCCAGAACTGTAGACGCGTTTTGAGCTCCACCTCAAAACGCGTCCGGGATTTTGACCGCCTCCGCCGGTCTTCCGGCCCACTGTGCGTCGCCGCCAAGGCGGAGGACGCCGTCGTCGTCCGCCACACACGACGCGGAACGAGGCAGCAGTGCGAGATGACGGTAAAGGCGGCGATGACCGCCATGAGCGGCGCGAACAATCCGCCATTACGGGCGGCGTCGCCACGGAGGCCAAGAGGCGGCAAGGCGAGGCAACAAGAGCCGCAATCAGCGCGACAGTGGCGCACCTGCAGGACGCCCTGCGCGTAAGTTACCCTATGGACCGAGTGCAAAAACAACAACACAATTAATTTTGTGTGTGTGGATTTGTGTGTGAATGACGATAGGACCATTTTGGAAGAAAATCAAGCGCGTTCGGGTGATCCAGTCCGGTCCTGCCCCGCGACCCGGGCTGCACTTTCGCCCAGCGAAGCCAATGGGACCAGACAGGTGCCCGGCAACCGGCGCCCCGCCCCGCCCCGCCCCGCCCACCGCGGCTGCCGGGCGGGTCTCGACGGGGCGGCAACTAATTACCCGTTCTGGGCGTGGGGCATCGACCTTGCGCGACCTTGGGGGGGGGGGGGCATCACCGCATCGAGGGGTCCACTGTGACAGCGACATCCGCTGCGGAGGCAGACAGACCCTTGGCGGGAAAAATCATACGCTGTTTCGTGGTTTCGGAGGAGAGACAGGGGGAGACGGCGAAAGATCCGGGGAGGGCGTGGCGGGGCGTGGCGGGGCGTGGCGGGGCGTGGCGGGGCAGTGTGCAGCACACCGCGGCAGCCTGCGGGGACCGCGGCGGCCTCGAGGTCGTATCCATACAGCCTGCAGCCACCAGCCACACCCAGGGAATGACCTTGCCACGCCTGGCTTTGCCGCGCCACTGCAGCACGGCAGGCGTTCCGTCCAGGAAACACGTAACGCGCCACCCGGACGTTTCCAGAAAAGCCAATCCATCCGCGTGCGTGCTGGAGCGTGCGCGCGTCGATGGATGGACGTGTTTGAAAACGAGAGTAGCCTCGCGTGACTGTACGCGAGGGCCCCTGACGGCCACGCCGCCGGCCTAGGCCAGGCCTAGGCCCTGCGCGTCGTTTCTCCTTAAAAGTAGAAGTGCAGACGAAACGAGGATCGAACCACCGCCGCACTGAAGCCTGGAGGCGGGTGCTGGTCTCGTCCAGTGATCTCACCTGGAACAGACAGACAAAAGGTGTGGTTAGCTAACTAATAAAAAAATTATTTCCGCGGTATTTGAACGTCCGGCATCTAAGTTACGAGGCGAGTACGCTGACCAGTGAGCTGCTCGGTGCGACACAGGTACACGGTCGCGCCGACCGCTTCATCGAGCGAGTTCCTCCTCGCTCTTCGCAAATCGTCGGGCTGCGCATATGATCGATGCCTGGCGCGCCTGGCGTCGCTACGGCTGGCTGATTCCGAACAGCGCCGCCGAGCGGCCCTCTCGGTCGGGTCCGTGGGGGCGCGAGAGAGACGGAGGCGCCGTTCGGAGCCAGCCCGCGGGCACACTGCCGCAACTGGGTCCCGTTTGCATGGCACTTGCAGAGCGGGGCGCCGTTGCCGCGCACCCATACAAGGGCCAACAAGTCTTGCGGCACCGCGCATGCTCTCAATTCCGCGTCGCGCCGCCGCCTATCACTCTGCCTCTCTCGCACTCCTGCGCGGCCAGAAGAGCGTTGAGGTGGCCGAAATCCCGGACGTGTTTTGGGCTCCAGAGTCGCTAAGCCTGTCGTGTTGGTAGGTGTCGCCGCCAAAACGGAACGCTACCGAAGCAGCCTCACCAGCATAAAAAAATCAACAAAAAGAAAAAAAAATCACAAATAAAACTAGAACTGGCATTTGAAGACGCCCGGTGCATTTTTGACGTGACGGTCGGGTCGCTCTCCTCGGCAGGAAGGCCACCACCTAGCGGCCATGGGATCCAATAAATAACAGCCGCAGAGCCGGTGCCATTCTACCAAACCGTCCCGTAATAAAATGAAAAAGGGTTCGGTCCAACCAGATCGCGCGCCGCACTTAATCCGCCTTCCTTATCACCGGCCGAGCCGTAAGGAAGGGCGCGCGGGCAGCCGCCCGTGCGGCCTTGCCGCCAGGCGTCACAGAGAGAGAGAGAGAGAGAGAGAGAGAGAGAGAGAGAGAGAGAGAGAGAGAGAGAGAGAGAGAGAGAGAGAGAGAGAGAGAGAGAGAGAGGGAGAGAGAGAGCGAGCGAAGGCGGGCATGCATGTGCACCGAGCACGGCCGTCGCACTGACCTCTGAGTGTCATCTTACAGTGCTCTATAATCGGTGGCCGCGACCTGCCGCGCCCTGCCGCCAAGGTCACCCCTGCCCCCGTGGTGCCCACACCAGCACCCCCCGCGAAGCAACGCGACGCAAAGCGGCGGGCGAGGCGATTCGACAGCTCTACGACATAATGGGGGGTATTGCCACGCCGCGCTCTTAGCGGTCTCCATGCGTGTCCCGCGGACAAAACAATAACGCTAGTGCTTCGAAATTTTGAGGTCCCAATCGGTCCGTCTGACCTCCCAGCACCTCCCAACATAAAAATTGGAGGTACCAATCCAGTCCCAATTGGCCCGTGTGACCTACCAACACCTCCTAACAAAGAAATTTTAGGTTCAAGTTGGCCCGTCCCAATTGGCCCGGCTGACCGATTTTATTTTTTTTTGGTTTAATCGCGCACTAATTGTTTGAACGGACGGTCGGGGCCGATTGCCACTGGCGCCGTGAACATCTTCATCTTCGCCCGGTCGGCGCAACGACGACAGCGACGCCCTCGGCCAGGAACGCCGCAGAAGGGGCGAAAAAAGCAGCAAAAAATGGCAGCGGGATGAAAAAGCGTGGCAGCGGCAGAGTGTGTGTGTGAGTGTTAGTGTGAGTGCGACGAGAGTTACCTCACATGGAGGCACAATGGGCGGACCAGACACACACACAGAGAGAGAGAGAGAGAGAGAGAGAGAGAGAGAGAGAGAGAGAGAGAGAGAGAGAGAGAGAGAGAGAGAGAGAGAGAGAGAGAGAGAGAGAGAGAGAGAGAGAGACAGGTCGGCCCGGCGCGCACTTGACACGATTCGGAAGGGCGCCTGGACGTTTAGCCGCGCCGCTCTGCTCGCGCGGCTCGCTGCTCCACATCCACGCGGACGCCACAAAAGGGTACGCCACGCCGCGCGACGCGACCCTGGCGACCGCGGCGCCCTCTGACGTCACACCGGGAAGCCGGCGGGACAAAAACGAACCGCGTTTCGGACACGACGGAGAGTGTGGCAGACACAGCGGGCCAGAGGACCGGTGCAGGCGGCCAAAATTGTAGACGCGGTTTGAGCTTCAGAGTCGCTAAATGGGACTCGAACCGAACGTGTGACCCCAACAATGGATTTCTTCATTCGAAGAGCAATCCATTGGTAAGGTCGCACGTTAGGTTTGAGTCCCATTGAGCAACTCTGGAGCTCAAAACGCGTCTAGAATTTCGGCCGCCTCCACCGCCGGTCTTCTGGCCCACTGTGTGTGGTTCAGGTGAGAGGCCCGCCCCTGCCCCTGCGCGAACAACGCCCCGAACAAGAAAACGTATCTTGATAGTTCAACTCCCAGCCGGCAGTGCATACACTGTGGCTGTGGCGAAGCTATTCAAGTCGGAATGTTGGCAACTTCGGCCCACTCGGGCCGTTTTCTCGCCGCGGGTTGGCAGCCCTGCGGTGTCGTCACGTCCTCGGCGCGCGCATGATCAACAGCGACAAACAGCGACAGCACAAGGAGGCAGCAGTGCTGGCGCACCACTTGACAATCCAGTGTAAATCGAAGGTTTGCAGCACCGTCTTCGTCGAGCATCGTTCTTGTGCCGCTCGCTCCTTGACCCCGGCCGGGCCGACGCCAACACTGTCATCGTGTAGAACGTTGCCAAATCCCAAAATAATGGTTGACCGCCGAACCCGTCGAGCCGGACAGCCAGGCAGCCAGGCAGCCAGCCAGCCAGGGTCAACAGACTCCGGCAGAGGGCAGCCCACTTTGTCTTCTGGCCGCTCCCACGACGCTTCAAGTTCCAAGCTTCCAGCTCGAATCTTCCATCACCGTTGCGACACGATATTGGCATTCCACGGGCCAAGGCGCCGCCGACCCGGCGAAGTGACAGTGTACTTGCATCACGTGGCGGCGGCGTGGCGCGGCGTGCATGGGTGTCCCTGAGAGTGCTTTCTTTTGGCACGCCGTGGAGGCACAATAAATTTTTCACGCCGCTCACGGCCATAATGGTATTACCCTATTCCAGGCGTCCTATCGCCAGTATCGGCGCTACCGACCACCCCAAGGCACGCACGCCGAGACCGCCGGTCGACGAGGAGGTGGTCGACGCGGTCGACGAGAAGGTGGTGGTCGACGCGGTCGACGAGGGGTCCGAGGAGGCATTAATGTAATGCTTGCCCAATTACTTGCGCGGCTGCCGCGTTATGCCGGGCCAGGCCGGGCCGCGGTTACGCCAGGGTGGCCATACACGCGGCGAGGCAATGCAACGATATCAAGCGCCATTTCGGGCCGCGTGTCTGAATGTGTGCGTATGTGTGTTTGTTGATAGGGGTGGGTGGTGGTGGGGGGAGTCTCGTTCCTCTTCCTCTGTTAATTAGCGGTAATGTGATTTTTTTTCCTGCCCTCGTCAAGTTTTTCTGCTTAATCTCGCTTCACACCTAGTTAAACGTGTCCGAGAATGAATGAACGACTCTGTATATGGAGTCGCGGCCGGTTGCCGCGCTGCGTTTCTGTTTTAAATTATTGTTTCTTTTTTTTTTTTTTTGGCGAGAGTATGGCGAGAGTAAAAGAGAGAGATGGAAAAAAAAATTGCGAGTAAATTGCGCGCGGTCCGAACGACCCCGACGCTAATGAAGCGAAATCTAACGAGGTGGCCGCGACTGAATCAAAGAGAACTGCTGCACACTGCCCTCTCTTTCGAATTCTGCAAGTGTTGGAGCGCACGGTCATTATAATGGCCAGCGGCTCCGTGCATCGAATGCCGCGTTCACAGCGAGAACGTTGGCGCGCGCACACACAAACACACACACACACACACACACTTGCATTCCTCCGATGACAGTTCGGCCGATAACTCATTGAAAAGATCGGGCTATATTTTTAATCATTTTTCTCGGCGCGCTATACTGTCCGCGCGAAGGACGACGCGTCGCGTCCATAACGACGCGTCCTTCTCAGGAGGCCGGGCAACGCCGGGTCGGGCCGCCAGGTTACCGGACGCTTTCCGAAACGGTCACCTTTTTAGTACCCATTCGCCTTTTATCTCGGGGTCACGATCATGCGCGTGAGAGAGAGAGAGAGAGAGAGAGAGAGAGAGAGAGAGAGAGACGGGGCGACTGCTTCCAATCACGTCATCAGTGTTTGCTGCCGTGACGACCAAACTGATTTTTTTTCCGCCGCCGATTTTTCTTCTTCATCTCCTTCAAACAGCGCTGTGGGGGGTGGGGGTGGGATGCACTCGATAGGGACATCGGACTTGCGTAACACAAATCGTGCCGACAGAGCTGGCAGCAGGCGGGGCGCGCACGACAGCAACATCCCCGCAACTGGTCGGCCGGCGGCGTGCAGTTGCCTGGCCTGCCGCGGTGCGGTCGGTGGGTCGACGCGGCCAACGGCGGGCCGCTCGCGTGCACGGTGCGCAGGGCGGCCAGGGCACAGTGGGGCGGACGACCGATGAGGCGGCCGCAACTCGAGACGCGTTTTGAGCTCCAGAGTCGCTAAATAGGACTCGAATGACTTGAATCGAACGTGTGACCCCACCAATGGATTGCTCTCCAAACGCGGAATCCATTGGTGGGGTCACACGTTCGATTCGAGTCCCTTTCAGCGACTCTGTAGCTCAAAACGTGTCCGCGATTTTGGCCGCCACAACTGTCTTCTGACCCACTGTGCAGGGCGAGGGGGAAGCAACTCAAAATTTTTGTGTACGTTTTACAAAATTTCTTGAATTTTTTGAAATTTTTTGAAATTTTTAAAGTTTTTCTAATATTTAGAATTTTTTTTTAAAATTGTAATTTTTTTTAAATTGCCAAAAATAAAGAATTTTTTAAAATGTTTTCAAACTACTCATTTTTTTCACAATTTTACTATTGTTCGGATGTGCGAAACGGTGTACCCAGGCGCTGGCGATCATGTTTAACTTAAAAATAAATTTTAAAAAATGGAACTCTACACCCCCTCCCCAGTCTTAATGGGGAGGCCTCCTGCTTTACTTCGGTGTTCGGGATGGGAACCGGTGCTATCAGGTAACTGGGGTTAATCCGATCCAGCGACTTCGATATCGTACGCCGGGGGACCCAGTAGGACCCGAGCCGCCGACACGGCCCAACATGGGCAGAGTAGAGTAAGGCAGAGACGATAGAGAGACAGAGAAAGAAAGAAAGAGAGAGTAGTTTTGGGAGCTTTTGTTTGCGCAGGCTGGTCGGTACCCAAATGGTACACCCGCTGTCCGGCGCTCCCAGACCCGAACATGCAGTCAGTGGGCCAGCTTCAAAGGACTTATCAACTCCATCCGACGAATCGAAATGGACCCACTCGCGACCAATCTCGAGTGGCTGGCTCGATCGGGGATCGAACCAGTGCCGAGGCCAATCCGCCGAAGCGGACTGCTTTTTAGACACCCGGGTGTAATGGCCTGGATTGAGCCTAGACCACTACACCACCCTGACTTGCACGTCAGCCGAGTGTTGGACGACGGGTTTGAGTCGCAGTGGGAGGAAGCCAGTCGAAAAATGAAAGGAAATTTGGGGATTCGATCCCCAGACCTTTAGATCGGGGTCGGACGCCTTAACGCCCTCAGCCACCACGGCTCATGACTGACGCCGATTGAGGCGGGTTCTTGAAGTGACAATGAGCAGCGGTCAGAGAAAAAAGTTGTGAAGTAGTAGGGATTGAACTGCCGATCTTCATACCGGGACCGACGCGTCGACACATCCAGCCACCACGGCCCATGGTGGTGACTGCGCATTGCTGTGGGTTTGAAGCACACTGGGGAGGGCAGTAAAAAATGCATTTTTCGTAATTTTTTCAAAAAATCTTCAAAATTTCTAAAAAATTTCAATTTAAATTTAAATTGTTCTATAAATTTTTTCAAATTTTTCAATAAAATTTTTCAAATTTTTTGACATTTAAATTTTTGAGTACATGTATTTGGCCAGTTGTTTCCCCCTCGGTGCAGGGCGGGCAGGGCGGCGTGTCGGGATAGGGCGGAATCCCTCGTCCGATCGGCCGACACTCGTCCAGCCCCGGCCGGCCGGCCCAGTCACGCTCCATTACACACAAAACTAGATCAATCACTCGACAGAAATAAAACGCGGCAGACCTGGTTAAGACAGAAAAACGCGACTGACCCACTGTGCGCGCCGCTGGCTCGCTTTGTGTGGGAAAAGCCTTTCCCCGACGGCTGGCCGGGCGAGCGGGTGGCGGGCGGCCTCGCCGGGGAAGGGCAGCCCGGCAGATCGGATGAATGAATTTTAAGATAGGTGGTGCGAGGTCGGCCGCGGAGTCGCACGGGATAAGAGCCGACTTGCGGAAAAAAAAATAAAAAAAATTACAAGGTGAGGCTTAAATGGAGGCCCCCCCCCCCCAACAAAAAAAAAAGGTTTCAATGTTTACGTGGTAAAGCTGCTCCAAGAACCAACTGAACCAAAAAAAAAAAAAAAAAAAAAAAGTGTCAATGTTTACGGGGTGAAGCTGCTCCCCGGTTTTTCCTTCCGTTTGGCGCGAGCAGGTGGCGGGGCACGCAGGCAGCACCGCGAGGATGCGCGCGCGCGGCGGGTTGCGCGGGAAGGGGAAGCGCGTGATCGGCCGCCGCGTGCCGCGAGCGTCGTGCGGTCCAAGGCGAGCAAGGCGCGCACGCGCTGCTTCATTTTCACGAAACCGGCGTCGTCGTTAGATAACCCGACCTATTTATTCTCCGCTTTGCGCAATCCGTCATCATTATCATCACGATCCCGAGGGACTCATCCCGGAGCGGCGAGTGACACGGCCAGCGCACAGCGGGCCAGAACACCGCCGGCGCAGGCGGACGAAACTCCACACGCGTTTTCAGCTTCGGAATCATTAAACAGGACTCGAAACAAACGTGCGAACCCCCATGGATTGCTCCCCGAACGAGGAACCCATTGGTGGGATCACACGTTCGATTCGAGTCCCACTTAGCGACTATGGAGCTAAAAAACGCGTCCGCGACTTTGGCCGCGCCTGCGCCGGTCTTCTGGCCCACTGTGACGCGGAGATGGCAGGTTGACCTTCCACGACGAGTGACGTCAAGACGGAGCGGTCCGGCGCACGTCAGGCGGGGATTAGGACAACGACTCGAATCGAACGAGTGGCCACCCCACCAATGGATTCCACGTTCCGCGAGCGGTGGGTGGGGTCACACGTTCGATTCCAGCCCCACTTAGCGACTCTGTAGCTCAAAACGCGTCTTGAATTTTGGCCGCCTCAACGGTTTTCTGACCCACTGTGCCCCGGCGTGCGCGAGGGAGTGGCAGACTCGCAGACTTGCAGAATGCTTGCGCTACCCCGTCCCTCTCGCACTCGCAGCACGTCCCGCGGGGTCGCGAGAGAGACAGAGCAACGACTGGTTGTTGCGGCCGCGGGTCGCGAAGACGCGCCTCGCCTCGCGCTGCGGTTTCTTGGCGCCAAATTTTATGGGCGGGTCGCGGCGAGCGGGCGGCAGGCAGGCCAAAGGCCCACGCCCGTTAGCGGTGATGCAAGTGACCCGCGGCGGCCCGTGGCGTGGGCGTCGTCGTCCCGAGCGACACATTAGCGCGGCAACGCAGCGTTGTTCATCACCGACGTTATGGCCGAGCGGTTAGCAGCGCCGCCGGCAGGACCAAAGGTCACACGATCGAATCCGCAAACGGACTCGTCTTTTTTTTGTTGTTGTTTTTTTTTGGGGGGGGGGAATGGTTTTTGTCAGACCGAGGGCCGGGGAATGAGCGGCGTTCCAGTAAGGCGCGCTGCCTCGCCTCGGCGGCGATGTCGTGGAGATAGCAGCTGGCCGGCCGCGGCTACCCGGAATGTTTTCCCTAATATACTTTTCCGTCGCCAGCAGAAAATCGGGCGGCAGCTCTCTCCTTCCACTCCGCTCCCTAGCCGCAGCCGCTGACGTTTAGATTGCTCGATAGACAGAAGTTCCTGCTCAACACGCGAACGTGAAGCCCAAGGGAGCAAGCGGGTGAGCCGTTGTCAGGGGCAGACCGCAGCGCACAGCCCGGAGCACACAACTCGCCGTCCGCGCCACGTGCGGCCGTTATCACGTGGCACAGTGGGTCAGAAGACTGGCGCAGGTGGCCAAAGTTCCAGACGCGTTTTCAGCTCCAGAGTCGCTAAATGGGACTCGAACTGAACGTGTGACCCCACCTATGGACTGCTTTCCGAACGAGGAATGTCAAACCCCAACTGTGCGTGGGGACGACACCGCTGAAGACACTGCTTCCCGACGGACTGCCATTAAACACAACTCTTACGCCACCGGTGCTCACGGACGTATTGTGGATGAGGGCGTTCATCGACTCGAATCGGTCATCACAGAAATTAAACAACTAACGCCTCGCCGCCACGCCGGACCCAATAAACAACAACGCCCTGCGATTGGGATCGACCTCACGAGGGGCTTTACACACTGCATCACGCCCTCCGTCATAGCGACGTGTCTCACGGCCAGCACGAGTTACACGGAACGCAAACGAAACGTAAACGAAACGCAAACAAAACGTAAACAAGAAGTAAAGAAGATGATAACGAACCGCGAGAACAAATCGTAAACAAATTTTAAAAAATGCCACTAAACTAGGAAACAATTAAAAAACCGAAAAAAAAGACTGAAATGAACACCTTTCTCCGCAGCTGTTGCCCAATAGTGAATGGGATTAGCAGTGACAATCAGCGACCGGTTTCATAACTTTTTAGCGCGGCGGGGCGCGGCCGGCCGAGCCAATGGCAGCTGCTGGCGAATCGAAACGGCACCAGAAAATTACAAGGCGATGAAAACGACCAGGACAGGGAGAGAAGGCGCGGGAAGAATTGGATTTGGCGCCCATTGGCGGCGCGGGCCCCCCTGCCAGCCAGCAGGCTGCGAGCGCACAGTGGGCCGAAACGCGTCCGGTATTTTGGCCGCCTCAACGGTCTTCTGGCCCACTGCGCCCCGCCGGACTACGCTGCAGCAGAATGAGTCCGTCTCCCTCGCCCCCTTAGGGCGTCCCGTGTGGGTGCGAGAGAGATGGCGACGCCGGACCGGAGGAGGGTCCCCACGGCGCGCGTCGTGAGCGGGCCGCGCGGCCCATTCAGTAATCAGCAGTCCGAACGGCGGCGCTGCGCGTCGCTCTCGGCAAGCCAAAGGGCAGTCCGACGAATGAAGGGACGCAATGAATGAAGCGGCGCGGCGGGACACGACGCCGCCGAAACATTTCGGCCGTCGTGGGCCGCGTTTCCTAATCGCCGCTGCGTTCCGTGGAAATCGCCATGATCCATCCTTTCTTTTCCCGGCCGGCCGATGCCGCCCGCCGCCGCGACGCTCTGTCTCTCTCGCACCCGCACGGGGCCGACTGCGCAGTGCGCGCCGCGCGAAAATGAGTCGGCCGGACTTCCAGAGAGAAACTCGCAAAAAAGTGACGAAGTGACGCACTACAAGCAGAACAAACAATGCCGTTGTCTTGGCATTGCCTTTCAGCCGCAAACTGGCCGGCTCGTTTGGCAAGAGGCGCCAATTGCGTGCCAGCAGCGAGGCAGCGAGACGCCGAGGCACGCTCTCGCCGGCGACGCCGCCGCCGCCGCCAGCTTCCACGACTTGGGCAGCAGGGTAGCGAGGTGAAAACAAGTGGTCCAAGGCCCGCGAGTGACCAGCGCAGTCCAGCGGCCCGGCTCCGCTCGGCCCGCCGAGCCGGCAGGCCCGGCCGAGGGGGTGGCAGGACAGCTGCACGCCGCTCCAGTTGGGTCAAGGCCGGCCGGCGCGGCCGGGCCCCGGGTTCGAGTCCCACCGAGTGCGGCGCACTAATCCCGCCCGCTAGCGGACGACTGATCCATTGCTCTGAATCTCTCGCACCCGCATGGGACAGCCCAAGAACCGTAAGCGCCGGCCCCTGTACCTATCAAAATGCCCAACCGCAGCTGCGACCGAGAAGTAAGTCCGCGAGAACGACACTAGCGCCATCTAGCGGATGATTCGAAACACGGACAGACCACTCCGTTCGCCACTTGACGTTTGTTTCGTCTCTGCCACCAAACATTTCTCTGAGTGCGACGATCATTGGGAATGAGGCGGGGCTCCCTGAGTAACGAGGCACGCCGTGTCGCCGACGACTTGCTCCGAAACACAACGCCGTGACGAAAGCAAACCGCGGAGCGAAGCGCGAGGCTGGCGATTGGCACACAATAGGGCCTTAATAGCGATGAGCGGGATGGAGAGCAGCGCAGTCAATGTTGGTTAGGGCACTTCGGTTCCTTGGCTCGCCACTGCCTGCCTACGTTGCAGGCGCCTTCGTCACCGGTGTTTCTGTAAAACTTCGTCGCCGCGCCGCGAGATGGCGCTGCGCTCAGTGCGCGGCGCGTCGCTCGCGGTGGCGGTGTTTCCTGCCTGAGGGGTTGGGTAGGGGAAGCGTTGCCCCCGGGAAACCTCGAGGAGGCCCCCCTGTAGCTCTACTCAGAATGTAACTGCAACTTACGTCTCGGTCGGCTGCCTTGCTCCTGAGGGGCAACAGTCTATGTCTTCGAGCGGGCACAGGTTAGCACGTGTAGGCTGGCTCACGCCGGCTGGCGGGGCGTAGCGGGGCGCGCCCCCCAGCCAGCGAAAGGCGAGGCAGGCAGCAGGCGGCGTACATGCAGGTGTCTCCACCCGAACCATTAGCATACGCACGAGCGGCTGCGCGCGGAGCGCCTACAGGTGCTGGGCCGGCAGCCGTCTGTCTCACTCGCACCCCTACCGACCGCCTCGAGTGAGTGCGAGAGAGACAGAGAGCACTGTGGCCGCGGGCGGCGAGGCGCGGCGTCATCCACGCGGTGGTTGCCTCAAGCAGGCCCCACGAAAATGGGCGAGGCGCGCGCGGCCGACGACAAGGAGCACGACGGCGCGGTGACCTCCTGGGGTGGAGCCGGGCGCAGCGCACAGTGAACAAAGTCCGTTTGGCGCCACACACACACACACGCGGAGCCAATCACGGTGAACCTGTTTCTGCTCTTGTCTTACAGGTGCGGCGGGGAAATGCAGGTGCGTGCCGCACCGCGTCGCGCACACAGATACGCAGGTGTGACCACCTCTAATTACGCGCGATACACACCAACGCACCGCCGCACAGTGGGCCAGAAGACCAGTGGAGGCGGCCAAAACTATGGGCGCGTTTTGAGGGTTTGAGGGTCGCTAGGACTCGAACCTGAAGCTGGAAAAGGCAAAGCAGAGTCCGAGCCGCTCCGATCCAGCCGTCACCAAGCCGTCACACGGGGTTGCTGTCTGTCTGTCTGTCTGTCTGTCTGGCCAATGGCCGGTCCGTTTGACACATTTCACTGCGCGCCGAGCGCACAGTGTGCAGGCACCGCGTGATTCATTGATGGAACTCACCGACCGGGGCCACCACCGCGCACACTGCACTCACCTGAAACAGGGAGGACACCGTCAACAAACCAATGCGACATCTGCTCGCTCAACACCCCGGAGAAAGTACTACTCCTCCATGTCCCTCGTAAAAGCGTGCCTCTCCTCCCCACACTCACGGCATCACAACGACCAACCGGCGCTCGCGGCGCTGCGAGCCACGCGACCGCAAAATCGCTCTTCGAAATCGGAATGAGAGCTCCGCGCGGTCTCTCTCTCTCTCTCTCTCTCTCTCTCTCTCTCTCTCTCTCTCTCTCTCTCTCTCTCTCTCTCTCACACACACACACACCCACACACACACACACACACACCGAGGCACTTGGAATGAGGAACGAGACGAGTGAGTGCATTCAGAACCAACGCGACGCAATGCGAATTCGGACCGCAGCCCGTCAATCCGACCCAGTTTCCTGGCCCTTCGGAACGCACGGCCGAATAAGACTGTCGGATGGAGGCAGCCCGATATCACTAGCAAACCGCACTGCACCGTTAAAAAAATATATTTTTAAAAAACTGCATTATTTTTGATTTGACCCCGAACAAATGACCGCTAAGAGCCTTGTTGGCGAAATAATAATTTATTCCCGGCTAAAAATGATTGCCCCACTTGGATAATTCCCGACTATACGGTGGTGGTGCGGTCGGTCACGTGAATGGCTCATAAATTACGATATTTTTCCGCCACGCCGCGGCGGCTCTGTATCTCTGTGTACGTGCCGAACCACTTTTACTTTCCTGCGGGGAAGGCCTTGATGGTCGGAAACGGCACCTTAAAGTTGTGTGTGTGTGTGTGTCCTATCTGTTCACCTGTGAGTAATGAGTGGGAGAGAGGCTGGTCCGAGTCATTCGAAGGCACGAGTGTCTGTGTGTCTGTGCGTGCATTTGCTAATCACACGTTTGCGATTATTGCCCCGTGCGGCCAGAGGGGACTGACAGACAGATAGGACATGCCCTGTTCTTTTAGCCGGAACTCCGCCTTGCCTCTGCTGGATCAAGTCATTGTCCTTCGAACTAATGCGTGCTCCGTCGCCATTTTTTTCCTCTCCTTCATGGTCCGTAATTACTATTGATTTGTCTGTGGGGCGTGCGGGATGAGGCTGTGGTTTATCTTAAGTGCCGCGTCGGCAGCGGCGAAGTTGCGGCGCCGCCGCTCCATTTGCTAATCTATTACTCCAGTTGTGCCTACCCTGACAAAAAAAGAAAAATAAATAAATAAATAAATAAATAAATAAATCCGCGGCTGATGACGCCAACTGGTTCAGCGTCTAATCGAATCCAAACTGGGAGAGGGGACGACGAGCGGTTAAGCAAACAAACAATCGTCGGCAGCGCTCGCCCGCCACGTTTAATCCGCGCTTCGGATCGCTGCGAAATGCTCCAGTTTTTGCCCAACCGGCGGCCGACCGGCGCGAGCGGGGCTCGGGGCGGGGTTCGGAGCGGGGCCGGCCCGGTCCATGCGGCGGGCAATGCGAGCAGCGCATGCGCATTGGAGATCGGCCGCGCGATGTAACGCAACAGCGCTTAACCGCTACCGTGGCGGCGGCGGCGTGGCGGCCAGCCGCCCACACTAATTGCCCCGGGGGGCGGGGCTCGACCCCTCGCGGGTCGCGGTTCGGGTCGCGGTTCGGGTCGCGGGTCGGGTGCAGCTCATCACGCCGCACCGCAGACCGCGGCCGGCTTGACTCCGCGGTCGGCGAAGTCATTCGAAAAAGTCATTTTGTACTGGTCGACGCGCACAATGGGTCAGAGGACCGTTGAGGCGCGGCCAAAGTGCCGGACGCGTTTTGAGCTCCACAGTCGCTGAAAGGGACTTTTTGCCCGCTCAATAATGGTCTTCTGACCCACTGTGTGCCGCGCCCGGACGTCCTTGGCGCGGTCCTTGGCGCGGTCCTCGAGACAATCGAAGGGAAGGAGGCCGTTTACCGTGTAATTAACCAGTCCCTAATCGCGGCCCGGGCCTGATCTATTTCTGACAAAAGGCTGATTCGCAGCGGGACGCGAACCGCAATGTGTCGGCCGGACAAAGTCGCGCGGCGGGAGGGGGAGGAGGGGCGAACGTGAACGTGAATCAGCTTCCGAAGGCTGCGCCGCGCCACGAGCCCGGCCTTGCGCAACGCACCCCACTTCGTCCGCTCCGTTCACGCCCCGAACAGGTGCAGCACGCGAGACATAAAGCGAGCAGGTTAAACAAAAATAATTTTTTTTTTTTCGTAAAATTGTTATAATTTAGCGTGGTGGACAAAGGGGTTCGGACGAGCGGACGGTCCGTTGCTCAACGGGTCCTTAGTCGCACTCGCAAACGGATTCGACCGCTTTCTTCGACCTTGAGACACTCGGCCGTTCGGCCGCCACGACAATCGGCTATCCGTGCCGTGCATCCGCCTCACGTGCGTCACGCCGGCCAGCGTGTCACGCGTCACGCCCGCGGCGGTGGGCCAACGGCACCCGCCGGCCGTGCGGACACGTCGCAGGCGGCCAAAAATTCGAGACGCGTTTCGAGCTCCAGAGTCGCTAAATGGGACTCGAACTGAACGAGTGGCCCCACCGATGGATTGCCCTGCCGTGCGGACGGGCCACCGTTACTTCTGCGACGACAGCGCGACGCCGATTACAAACCAACGATTGCAGCCGCGTCGTCGCGTGCTCGATTATGAAGCAGCTGCTGGCTGGCGTCGGTTCGGAATAACTTGAGGCGTTGTCGCGGCCCCGGAGTGGCACGCCCTAACAAGCCGGGTTTAGCATGACTAGCGCAGCGAGTGTCAACACCGTGGAGTTGGCTCCGCCGGCGTGGAAAGCAAATTCGGGCAATGCTGAGCCACGCGGCGCGGCGGACCACTGTGCATCGCCGCGACAGGAGAAAGGCAGCAGCTGGTGGTGGCGCGGCGGCCAGTCAGTTGGTCAGTGGCCCAGCGGTGCGTCTTGTTGGCGGTGCGGATGTTGCGGACGGCTTGTCTGAGCGCGCAGGGAATCACCCAACGCACAAAATGTGTTTAGAATTTTGGCCGCCCGCGCCGAACTTCTGTCCCATCGTGCGACGCGTTTCAGCATTTTTTTTTCGTCGCTACGTTTGCGACTGGAGCAGTCCACCCCACGAGTTCAACGAGCGGGTGGCTCCCTCTGCGTCTCCACGGCGGCCCCTGTTAGTCACCCATTACCGCTAAAGCAGTGCCGGTACAGGAAAATACCCGTCTGTCTCTTTTTTCTTCCGTTTTTTTCCCCAACGATAACAAGTCTAGCGCCGCGGGCCGCGCAGCCCGGCTGTGAATGCTGTGTGGTGTGGTGCTGCTGGATGCTGTCGTGCGCACCGCCGTGGACCCCGAGGAGGAAAGGGAAGATCGACTCCTCTGTCGCGTCGACGGCAGTTTTCGTCGGACGGTCTTTGCTCTCTGCGGCGCTCAGTGGTGGGTCAGAGGACCGTTGACGCGGCCAAAATGCTAGACGCGTTTTGAGCTCCAGAGTCGCTGAATGGGACCGCCTCCACCTCGGGATAGGCGGCTGTCACACGTCATGCCGTGACCCCTGGCGGCCCGCGGCGCCGCGCCCGCCAAACGTGAGGCGCTTGCCAGACGCCGTTTTATCGATCGACACGCTGTTGTTGTTGTTGTTGTTTGTTGTTGTTCCCGCCGGTTTTCTGCCGAGAGTGAAATTACCGGCAGGGTGCAGCAAGAGGCTGCGCCAAATGGCGGCAGCGCCACACTCGGCCAGAATAGCAAGCAACCGAATGGAGGCAGCCTTGCGCCGCACAGTGGGTCAGAAGACGGTCAAAATTCTAGACGCTTTTTGAGCTCCAGAGTCGCTAAATGAGACTCGAACCGAACGCGCGCACCATTGGATTGCTCTAATCTGAACGGGGTATCCATTGATGGGGTCACACGTTCGATTCGAGTCCTTGTTCGCGACTCTGGAGCTCAAAACGCGTCAAGAAAGCGTCTGTCTTCTGGCCCACCGCGCTCCGTGGCGCTGCTACTCGCCTCTGATTGGAGGCCCGGCCGCGGGAGAGACAATGACGGACAATGAGTCGTTGGTGACTGTAACCGGCGGCCAATTACTCACCAAACAGAGACTCATAAACGGGAACGGTACCGATTGGCCGATTGGGCGCGCCGCCTCGCAACTGTGTTACCCGCCGCCTGCCAGCGTGGGTGCCCTGCGGTGCTGACTGCCCGCTTTTCCTTTTCGGCCCCGACGTCCTCGGTTCCTTTCGTGTCTTACTGGCGAGGTAATTATTTCGTGACTAACTGGAAAGGTTCGGACAGTGAGGGTGGCTCGCTCTCCGAACGAGGAATCCAATGGTGGGGGTTACACGTTATTCAGTTCGAAAGTCCCATTTAGCGACTCTGGAGCTCAAAACGCGTCTGGAGTTTTGGTCGCCGGCAGCGCCGGTCTTCGGGCCCACTGTGCACCGCCGCCGCGATGCGCCACGTTCTAATTAACACACGCAAGGAGGGTTGCGGCAGCGCGTGCGGAATGTTGCAGCCAGAATGGGCTTTTTCAAATGAGTGCGTGGTTAATGTGGATCTCAGAAAAAAAAAAGAATTTAATGTTTCTAGAGATAAATTACTGCTTCTTCTTTTTAAGGGTGTGTTGTGTGTTGTAAGTTGTGTGTGTTTGTGTACGCGCGCGCGCCCACAGGAACCCCGGCGTGTATCCGAAAAGCAGGAAGCGAATCCTGCGTGAACAATGAAAAGTTAACCGCGAGAACGTTATTTCACGACGGCGCGCGCTTTGTGGGAGCGGAGCGTGGCGAGGCGTGGCGGGTCGGGGTGGGGCGTGGCGGGGCGGGGCGTGGCGGGGCCGGGCGGACCGCGCGCGCCGTAATGTCACTGCGCGTGACGTCACCGGCTGCATACTGCACGCCGCGACGCTGCGGGCGATCACGGAGGAGGCAGGCCCTTGAAACGCGCGGGTTGCGCCACGCGGCTCCGGTCCTCCGGTCCTCCGGTGCTCCCGTTCTCCGGTCCTCCGGTCCTCCGGTCCTGCCGGCCCGGCCTGTCGAAGGTCAGCTCCAGTTGTAATGAACCGTTTCCGGCCCCAATCACTTTGCCGGGCATTCAGGCGGCTGGCCGGTGGACGGCACGGTGCGCACAGTGGGCCAGAAGACCGGCAGTGGCGGCCCCTGTGCATATGCGATGAAGACGCGCGCCGCCGGCGGAGAGGGCATCGCGGTGCATCATGATGCGCTGTTTGCGATGATCAAGGAGTCGAGTGGCATTTGGCCCGACTGGCTTGCGGGCGGGGCGGCACGCAGTTTAGATTGCACACGCATTTATGCGCGCACACACACAAACACTCTCTCTCTCACACACACACACGCGCAGCGAGGTGTGAGTGATGGCGGTGGGGGCGTTGGCTTGTGACCGGCTCGCGGTCGGCCGTGTGCGGCGGCGCCGGCCCGACGCCTTAAGGGGAAGCAGGGCTGGGTCTGCCTGCTGGAGCGCGGGGACCTTGACCTCGACCGAGCCGCGGGGAGGGGCCGGCCCGGCCAAAAGGGCGCAAGTCAGCTGCTGGAAGTGGCCCCCCCGGTTCCACGCCACGCACAGGCGCTATGATTGGATTTTGATTTAACTGGAACGTGCGCGCGCGGCCACGCGACCACCTGGCACAGTGGGCCAGAAGACCGGCGCATGCGGCTAAAAGTCTCGACACGTTTGGAGCTCCAAAGGCGCTAATTGGGACTTGAACCAAACGTGTGACCCCACCAATGGTTTACGAGGAACCCATTGGCGGGAGTCACACGTTCGGTTCGAGTCCCATCAACCGACTCTGAAGCTCATAACGCGTGTAGAGTCTTCACTGCCAGCGCCGGTCTTTTGGCCTACTGTGCTGCGGCGTCCTTCGCACTCGGCTCCGCTGTCAAAACACGCAAGTAAATCACGCGCCAAAAAAAAAAAAGGGTGAGTAATCCGATCCCCGGAGGGCGACACGATTGAAAAAAAATGCCCCTGTTGCCCTTACACCTGTCGCGCGTGCAAATAACAAGAGATGCACTGAGCAAGGGGCCGAACAAGGGCACGCCGGCATGCCTTCATAATCGGAGCGGCTGTTTGGTCAGGTCCTGGTATCGGACACCCCGATCGGGTGATACTTCAATCCCCCGTTGACACCGCGCCACGCCCTGCCCCGCACAGTGGGCCAGAAGACCGGCGCAGGCGGCCAACACTCCAGACGCGTCTTGAGCTCCATAGTCGCCACACAGGACTCGAACCGAACGTGTGACCCCACCAATGGATTCCTCGTACGAAGAACAATTCATTAGTAGGGGTCACACCTTCGGTTCGGGTCCTATTTAGCGACTCTGGAGCTTAAAACAAGTCCGGGATTTCGACCGCTTCCATCGGTCTTCTGGCCTACTGAGCCACGCCCCGGAGTGTGTAAAACATGACAGCGGCCCCGGTAGCCAGGTCGCCGTCAACGAGTCACCGTGCGCGGCAAAAAGACGGTCGTTGAGCCCCTGCATGTGGTGCGGCGTGCGGCCGCATTGCGGAACCCCCGTCGACGACGCCATTTGATTTGTATCAACAAGGCCGCGCAGAGAGAAAGAGAGAGAGAGAGAGAGAGAGAGAGAGAGAGAGAGAGAGAGAGAGAGAGAGAGAGAGAGAGAGAGAGAGAGAGAGAGAGAGAGAGAGAGAGAGGGAGGGAGGGACAGGTGCAGTGCATTAGCAGGCAGGTTGCGCGCGTGCTGTGTGGTCGACCGGCCGACCCCCTGGGAGTCGCGGGGACCAGCGAGCCCCCCTGTGACTCGCCGGGTCATCTAGGCGGCCGACCGTGCGACCCAAGGAAGGAGAGCAGGGAGTGCCCGTAACAAGAAGGGTGGCGCGGCGCGAGGGGGAAACAACTGGCCAAATACATGTACACCAAAAATTTAAATGTCAAAAAATGTCATTTTATTGAAAAATATGAAAAATTTTATTGAAAATTTTATAGAACAATTTAAAAAATTCTATTGAATTTTTTTTAGAAATTTTGAAGATTTTTTGAAAAACAATAACGAAAAATGCAATTTTTACTGCCCTCCCCAGTGTGCTTCAAAGCCACAGCAATGCGCAGTGACCATCATGTGCCGTGGTGGCTGGGACGAGTCTGCACGGCGACCTCCTCCAGCGCCGATGCACTCGCTGCGCCTATCCACGCGCATCACTGCCGCTGTCTCCCTCGCACTCACGGCGCGGCCCACTGTGCCACGCCACGTGCTGCTAATGAGGGGCCCCCGCGCCTCGCCGGCCGCGGGCCCGGGCCGCTCCTAGTAGACCATAAAGATCAAGGAGAGCCGGTGGATCGTCCGTCCTCGCGAGCCATTTGGCGCCCCCGTCGCCGCCCCCGTCGCCGCCCCCGTCGCCGCCCCCGTCGCCGCCCCCCGCTGACTCCTCTGCTGAGTCCCGCCGAAAACCACTGCGCCCCGCCTGGCCGGCCCCGCCCGTCTGGCCCACCTGCCGCCCGGCCCCAGCGCACAGTGGGTCAGAAGACCGTTGAGGCGGACAAAATCCTAGACACGTTTTGAGCTCCAGAGTCGCTAAATGGGACTCGAATCGAACGTGTGACCCCACCAATGGATTGCTCTTCAAAGTTGGAATCCATTGGTGGGGTCACACGTTCAATTCGAGTCCCATTTAGCGTCTCAGGAGCTCAAAACGCGTCTAGAATTTTGGACGCCTTAACGGTCTTCTGACCCACTGCGCATCGCCTCATCAGCGACGCGTCTTCCACAAACGAGGAGAACGAGTTCTAGAACCGCTCCATCGTCGGCGTGCACGACGCCGCGCGAGCATCTCGCCGCGCCGTCTCTATCGCACCCTGCGGGACGCCCCACCGGTGCGAGAGAGACAGACGGGGATGGAGAGAGTCCTCCTGCGGGATGGATGAGGACGTTGAAACGTGTTTCACCAACACTGTCACCACCGCGCCGCCCAGCACCACACATCATTTATTCCAATGCCGCTGGGTGGGCAGTGCGTTTCGCCCCCCGCGGCCGCTTCGTGTTTCCCTTTGTGTTCACTTCGTGTTCCTCTCGGTAAGAGAAGAACACCAAAACGCGAAAAAAATAAAAAAATAAAAAAGACGCACTGCTCCGCCGAAACGGCACGACGCCATGCTCGGCCGGCAACAAGGTAGATCCGTAAATCGGGGCGATGACGACGAAAGGTCAAGACCTCATCGGGGATTGCCAGTCTTGCCTGTCTAGTGCGGGTGGCTGGCTGGCTGGCTGGCTGCCTGCCTGCCTGCCTGCCCGCCTGGCCGTTCCCGCCCGCAGCGCGCTGCCATGGCATGGCGCCGCCGCCCCCTAGACAGTTATCGCTAGTTCGCTTCGCGGCCACCGCGTGAGGAGTGGCGCTGATGCCAATTTATGACCCCATTGTAGCGCGCCCGTGTGTGTGTGTGTGTGTGTGTGTGGATGCACTTCACACCGACACAGTGTTGTAGAGTTGTGTGCCTTATGCCGCTGTATCAGTTCACTAGCTCGCGAGGCATGGCAGCATTGAGAGGAGAGGAAAAAAAAAAGCACTTCTGATAATTACGGGCGCCATCTCTTTTACTCTCAAAGGACGCACACACATTCTCTCTCTCTCTCTCTCTCTCTCTCTCTCTCTCTCTCTCTCTCTCTCTCTCTCTCTCTCTCACACACACACACACACACACACACACACACACACACACACACACACACGTGGCCTGCATGACGCAGGCCCTTGGCCGGGATCGCCGACGACGGTACAATTACGACGGCGAGGGTCGGGTGAGGTCGTCACCGAGGGGCGTCGTCGCCGTGGTCGCGGTGGAGGCGCCGCCGATCCTTATCGCGGCGGCAAAAATGATTACTATCGGCGAAATATCATTTGGCTGGGCAGGGCTAGGCTAGGCTAGCTCTGCTTGGCTGCCGGAGGAGCACCGCCGCTTTCAAGAAGCGAAAGTCCGCACGACGCCCCGGCTCACAGTGGGCCAGAAGACCGGCGGCGCAGGCGCGGCCAAGACTCTAGACGCGTTTTGAGCTCCAGGGTCGCTGAATGGGACTCGAACCCGACGTGTGACCCCACCAATGGACAGCTCTCCGAACGAGGACTACATTGCTGGAGTCACACGTTCGGTTCGAGTTCTTTTTAGCGACTCTGGAGCTCAAAACGCGAGTAGAGTTCTAGCCGACTGCGCCGGTCTTCTGGTCCACTGTGCGGCTTCGCGGCTGCTTGCCTGCTAGCTTTAGGGAAAGGCTATGCATCGCGGATTCTTTATCCCGCGCGCGCGCGCGGGATTCGCAATCAACAACAACAACAGAGCAGCAACGGCAAACAACGACAAGAGAACCGCCGTTCCCTGTATAATTTTTGCTTTACTGACGGCTTTATCGATTCAGCACACTGTAAAAAGTTTTTGTAGTCAAATTCCTATACATGTATATGAAACAATTCACATATACATGTATACGAATATTACCACACACTTGTATGGCAATTTTCCTATACATCGGTATGGCATTATGACTGTACGTGTATAGGCGTTGCCCTCTCTGTTGTGCAGGATTTTTCCTATACATCGGTATAGCAGCTTTGCTACGCATGTATAGAATTTCTCGGATTTCCCAAAAAAGAACGCAAATTAAGCAAGCCGTTAGGCTGTGGTGACGTTATCATATTCTAAACTCCACGGCTATGATTGGAGCCGTGTTATCATGACTTGAGGTGCAGCTGGTCCGCCAATCTGACGAAGTCAGACCACTTCTTGTCCTCCCATGGTGAAGGGGGACGTATCATAGTCAAAAAATGTAGGCAGTCGAATTGCCACCCGACTATCTCACACTCAAGGATAGCGCGTGCCTCTCCACCCAACGAAATTCCTAACCGTAGCTTCCACCGAGAAGTAAGTCCGTAAAAACGATACTAGCGCCATCTAGCGGATCATCTGGGTTACAGACATAGAAGCAGCTTTGCGACTTTTGTCACAAGTGAACAATGAATCGCATTGGTTCCCATTATTTGTACAAGTTACAAAAATTTGAATCTCTGCTAAAACACTTCAGAACAAAATTATTTTTTTCAGTCAGTCATATTTCTATACACGGGTTGGAAAGTTCCTATACATGAATAGGATTTCAGGGCGTTCCTATACATGGATAGGAATTTTCCTATACATTTTCGGCTTGAATACCAAAAAACCTATACAAATCGGAAAATTCCAATACATGTATCGGAATATCCATGTTTCCTATACATGTATAGGAATTTTGCTAGGCCACTGTATTGTAAAAATCCGATCATTTTTTACAGTGCAATTGAGCAGTGCGCTCATCGTGCTCGCGTTGGAACACGACCGCTAACTACGCATTGTTTCCAACTAAACGCATTAGTTTCCCCTCGCCCGATGTGTGTGTGTGTGTGTGTGTAAATGCTGGTGTTCTTTACGTGCGCGCCTTTAATTCTTTTCCTTCTTTATCTCTCTTTCTCTTTCATTCGGAAAGCTTTGTAGTAGCACGCCGCGGTGCGGTTAACAACTAGTGTCTCATGCCCGCGACCCTGCGTGTGTGTGTGTGTGGGTGAGTGTGTGACTGTGAGTGTGTCAACGTACGCTGCGCGGTCTTAGTAATTAGAGTGGTAATCGCATGTATGTGTGCGCGCACCGCCTTTGCACAAGGTCTCTCTAGCGAGAGCTCGATGGTATCAATTTGCCGCGCGGAGTCCTGTTACTCGCGACACGCATAACAGCAGTGAAATAATTAAGGGCACGAGACCCGTTTAACCCATCAACGACAGTCTACTTAAGACGCTGATTTAAAAAAAAATAAATCAAAATTACGCAGGGACTGCCTTGTAGCGTCAACCCCTCTGTACACTAAATGTTTATTATTACTGTCGAAACTATGGCCATATTTGTGCATACATAAATGATGGAAAATATTTTCATGTTTTCATGTGGTGTTTGAGTATTTATAAAATTGTACCTAGAGAGAGAGAGACGGGGCCGCGGCAGGCGCCGCGCGAAACAAGACACCGCACATGGAGCGCGGCGGCGGCAGGCAAGCTCACGGCGGAATGCGTCGCTCAAACGAGCGTTTGATTCGCCGCGACTGTGAAAAAAAGGTGAAAATGGAGGAGCAGAGCTCCCGTTTCAAATCGAGATGGTGAACGATGATAATGGCGCAAACGAGCAGCCAACTGCTCGCAACGAAAAGAAAAAAAAGCTACGACAGCTAAAAGCGGGTGAATCGATCCCGGCAAAAACATCCTACTTGGATGGCCGTCGGTTTCACCTGCAACGCATACGGTAATGAGCAGCGAGAGCGGTGGGGCGTCCAGCCTGCTTCTTGCGGCTGCCCCCGCCCCCGCCCCCGCCCCCGCCAATGACAGTGGCACAGTGCAGGGTCAAGAGCACCGCCCGTTAGGCACACTGGAAAAACGAGCCCATCCTGCACACTGGGATGCAAGAAAGCCGCAGAGAGTCCACTCGCGCGGGGAAGTCCGGTCCATACGACAGTCCAGCCGGCCGGCCCACAGTGGGCCAGAAGACCGGTAGAGGCGGTGGACGCGTTTTGAGCTCCAGAGTCGCTAAGTGGGACTCCAACCGACCGTGTGACCCCCACCAATGGATTCCTCGTTCGGAGAGCGATCCATTGGTGGGGTCATACGTTCGGTTCCGGCCCTATTTAGCGACTCTGGAGCTCAAAACTTGTCCAGAGTTTTGTCCGCCTGCATGATGCCGGTCGTCTGGCCCACTGTGCGGCCGTGGGAGGCTGGCTGGCAGGCTGGCTGGCAGGCGGGCGTTGCTGCAAGCCAGTCGGCGGGCACCAGTTAGCGCGGTGGTGGGCGATCCCGGTCACTCACTCCCCAAGCCTTATAATTTTTTTCTCTCTCTCTCGGCAGCGATTGGGCGACGCGACAAATCGGACGCTCGGGGAGAGAACCGAGCGCGGCGTTAGGAAACGTTATGCCTTTGTCCGTCCGGCCGCCACAGCGAAGAGACCGCACTCCCCTCGCGGACCCGCACCACAAAGAGGCAGGGAAAGAAGGGAAAAAATAAAAATACCGCGACCCGGCGGCGGCGCGGAGATTCGATCTCGCGGCACGACGACGACGCGGAGACGCAGCGCATCCTGCACCGCCCTGCCGCCCTCATGTAGGTCAGTGGAGTGGCTGAGCCGCCGCAGGCTCGCCGTACACCGCCCCGTGGGAACCCCAGCCGCGTCGCACACACACGGCCGGCGCCGCGACCAGGGCGCGGCGGGCTGCCTAGCTGCCGGTCTCTCTCTCTCTCTCTCTCTCTCTCTCTCTCTCTCTCTCTCTCTCTCTCTCTCTCTCTCTCTCTCTCTCTCTCTCTCTCTCTCTCTCTCTCTGTCTATGTGTCACGGCCGCGGGGAACAGCCCGACCCCCGCCGCCGAGCGAGGATGAGCGACCTGTCACGCCGATGCGTTATTGAGGTGAAACACGCGCGCGTCTCGGCCGAATGAAGTCGTCCTACAACAACAAAAACAACAACAACAACACGGTCTCGGCCTTGTCCCTGGCCGGGTGACGTTCCCTTTCTATTTCCAGCAGACGACGCGCGCGGGGCAGTAGCCGTCTATGACCGCGGCGCAGTGCCGCCGGGAGAAAGGGGTGGGGGAGGGGAATGCAACTTTATGGACACACGTTCCACATGCACGGGAACGAAAGTTGGTAGTGCCGCCATTTCGCTGTACGGGGGCTAGTGATTAAACTTTGTTTACCCCAAGCACGGTAATTTGAGCAGATTACGGGCGCCTGGCCGGTCGGCACGGACCAGCGGTCCCCTTTAAGCCCAGGCGAGCAGCTCAGCAGCGGCACCTTCAAAAAATTTAAATGAAGCAGAGTGAAGAGAGGCGACGAATGCTGACAGAATGGTCTGTACACCATTACCGGCACGGCCAGGAACACCAGGGTTGGGATCGTGAGCGGCGGGGCTAACGTTTCGCAAACGAAGTTCGACGGAGTGAACCCTCGCAGACAGACACAGAGCACCGCGGACGGCACGAAAAGGGATCCCAGCGGACACCCCTCTTTCCAAACGTTCCCTGATCTGCCCTACTGACTGGCCGGGCGGGGCGGGGCGGGGCGAGGCGGGGCGAGGCGGGGCGAGGCAGGGCCCGGCACGGCGTCTAGACCGACCTGACCTCACCTCACAGGCAGCGAGCCGCGGCGGACGGCCAGTGGGTTCGGTAACAACAACGCCAGCCACTCCAGAGATACCCTCGATTCCCCACCGAAACTGTACAGCTTGTTTCATTGCCTGCTGGACCGGACGTGCTCCATTGCCCGGCTCGGCTCGGCTCGGCTCAACTCGGCTCCAACCCGAATTCCGGGCCGGGCCGCCCCGATTGGTTCACAAGGTAATTAGGTCGACGAGCCGATAAGCCTGGTGGCAGGGCGCGCCCTACATTTCCCTATTGTGTCCTGCCGGTCCTGTCACCCGGCGCGGCTGGCGCGGCACGACGGCGCAGAGGCGGGGCGGCGGAGCCTGCGGAGCCCCAGTGGGCCCCATCGGGCTGTCTCTGTCGCACTCGTGGGCCGCCCCAGTGGGCCCGAGCAGGCTGTCTCTGTCGCACTCGTGGGCCGCCCGGCCGCGCTCCGGGTCACTGGATTACTGAATGGGCCGAATTGTCAAAAGTGTCTCTGGCGGTGAATAAGGGCGCCGCCCAGCACTTACAATGCCGCGCCGGATTAGGCCGTCGGCCGCGCCTCGCGGGGACGGCTTGGCGTTGCGCGCAACTCGCTAGAAAACAAAGTCCTGCAGGCTGCAATAGGGTGTTGGTGTGTTTGACACGGCACACAGTGGGCCAGGCGGCCAAAGCTCCAGAAGCGTTTTGAGCTCCACAGTCGCTAAATGGGACTAGAACCGAACATGTGAACCCACCGTGGTGGCTGGATGTGTAGACGCGTTGGTCCCGGTATGAGGATCGGTGGATCAAATCTTATTACTTCACAACTATTTTCTCTGGCCGCTGCTCATTGTCACGACAAAAGCCCTCTTCATTCGGCCACAGACATGAGCCGTGGTGGCTGATGGCGTAAAGGCGTCCTACTCCGACCTGAGGGGCCGGGGTTCGAATCCCACAGCCTCCTATCATTTTTCGAGTGGCTTTCTCCCACTGCGACTCAAACCCGTCGTCCAACACTCGGCAGACGTGCAAGTCAGGGTGGTGTAGTGGTCTAGGCTCAATCCAGGCCATTACACCCGGGTGTCTAAAAAGCAGTCCGCTTCGGCGGATTGGCCTCGGCACTGGTTCGATCCCCGATCGAGCCAGCCACTCGAGATTGGTCGCGAGTGGGTCCATTTCGATTCGTCGGATGGAGTTGATAAGTCCTTTGAAGCTGGCCCACTGACTGCATGTTCGGGTCTGGGAGCGCCGGACAGCGGGTGTACCATTTGGGTACCGACCAGCCTGCGCAAACAAAAGCTCCCAAAACTACTCTCTCTCTTTCTTTCTTTCTCTGTCTCTCTATCGTCTCTGCCTTACTCTACTCTGCCCATGTTTGAGGCGTGTCGGCGTCCTCGGGTCCTACTGGGTCCCCCGGCGTACGATATCGAAGTCGCTGGATCGGATTAACCCCAGTTACCTGATAGCACCGGTTCCCATCCCGAACACCGAAGTAAAGCAGGAGGCCTCCCCATTAAGACTGGGGAGGGGGTGTAGAGTTCCATTTTTTAAATTTATTTTTAGTTAAACACCGTTTCCCACATCCGAACAATAGTAAAATCGTGAAATAAAAATGAGCAATTTGAAGAAATTAAAAAAAAAATTATTTCGGCAATTTTGAAATTTCAAATTTTTTTTTAAAAAATTCAAGAAATTTTGTAAAACGTACACAAAATTTTTTAGTTGCTGCCCCTCGGTCCAATCGGACCAAACGAGGAACACGGCTGTAAGGTGTCAGTGAGCATTTCCCAGTGTAGCAGTACTCGCCGAGGAAAGCGGTCTGATGTCACCGCCGCCTGGCCAGCACCGCGACGCGTCGCGACGCCCCGCGACGCCCCGGCCGGCCGGCCGCGTATTTCGCGCTTCGCTTCACACGAAAGCGCCAAGCCGAGCGCCGGAGAGGAGACTCGTGGCGTCGACCACATCGGACAGGTGGCGGAAGAAGGCGGCACCGCAGCCCTTGCCGCGCTTTCTTTCATTGTTCGTCATTTGTTTTGCCGAGGCTGACCGGCCGGCCGCGCGGCGTGCCTGCCAGACAAACACCGCGCGAGCCGCGTTCCGTTGGGTGCCACATTTGCCGTAATAGCCAACTGTGCAAACAGGTACGGGTTCGAGTCCCGCTGGCAGCGGCCGAATCGCGTGATCGATGCCGCGAAACGGCAATCGCCGTCGCGGTGGGTGGTGGCGGCCGTCGCTCTGTCTCTCTCGCTCTCGCGGGGCGCCGGCTGGGGGTGCGAGAGAGACAGAGAGCGCGGCCCGGAACGCACCCACTGTGCCCCGCGGCACGCCACCCAGCTGCATATAAAGCGGCCAAATCTGTGCTGCCGATGGCGGTGGCGCAACGGCGGCAAGGTCACTGCCGCCAGCGCCGCGGATGCACGCGATGCAGCCAATCAGCGCCGCGGCATCTGGAGAAACGGGTCCGCTGCATAGTGGACAAGACCGGACAAGACGCGGTTGAAGCTCCAGAGTCGCTAAATGGGACTCGAACCGAACGTGTGACCCCACCAATGGATTCCTCGTTCGTAGAGCAGTCCATTGGTGGGGTCGGGGTCACACTTTCGGTTTGAGTCTGAAGCTCAAAACGCGTCTTGAATTTTGGCCGCCTGCGCCGGTCTACTGGCCCACTGGGACTCGAACCCGGGCCCGCGGCGCGGCAGTTGCGACGGCCGCGTCTCCTCGGAGCGTCTTAGGCTGGCCAGGTGTGGCATTTACTCGGCCTGACATTTAAAACCTCTGCCAAGGTCCGGGCTCGCATAGTGCAGTGGGCTGCAGTTTCGGTCCGCGTCCACCTGCACGCCAAGGGCCTTGGTCGCGGTGTCCGTCGCACTCACGGCGCGGCCCACTGGGCTGGGCGCGACGAGTCAGCTGGGACACTGCGGCGCCGACCGGGGATGTCTCCGGCCGCGCAGTAAAGCCCCGCCACTGTCAAGGTGGCCTAAAACGGCGTGCCGCCTCGCAGCTGTCGGCTCTCTCGGCGCGCCGCGCGTGCAGGTCTCCGCTGCGTCGCATGGCTCAGAAGACCGCCGAGGCGGCCCAAAATTCTTGTCGCGCTTTGAGCTCCAGAGTCGCTAAGTAGGACTCGTGTGACCCCACCAATGGATTGCTTTCCAAACGAGGAATCCATCAGTGGGGTCACACGTCCGATTCGATTCGAGTCCCATTTAGCGACTCTGGGGCTCAAAACGTGTCCGGGATTTTGGCCGCCTCAACGGTCTTCTGACCCACTGTTCGTCGTCGCGGCGGGCGACCGCGGCCGGCAAGGTCCCCGCCGAGCAGCAGCGCGGCGCGTCTTTCGCCAGCCGCTTGTAAACTGATGTGATTAAGCTGTCGTCCTGACCCCATTCGCACGCCCCCCCCCCCCACTCCCACCGCGCCAATCGAAGCGCCGCGCCGCTGCGCCTCATCGACTGATCGATCGCCGGAGAGGCAGCGGCTGCGTCCGAGGTGGCGTTGGCCACGCACACCGCGCACAGTGGGCCAGAAGACCGGCGCAGGCAGCCAAAACTGTAGACGCGTTTTGAGCTCCAGGGTCGCTAAAAACCAAACGTGTGACCCCACCAACGGATTCCTCGTTCAAGAGAAATCAATTGGTGGGTTCGCACGTTCGGTTCGAGCCGACGACTTTGGAGCTCAAAACGCGTCCAGAGTTTTGGCCGCCTGCGCCGGTCTTCTGGCCCACTGTGCACCGGTCGCCGTCAAGAGACACTTTGTCCCGCACGCAGCCCCCGTCGGGTTGCGACGCACGCTGCCCTGGATTCCCCCCGCGGCTTCAAATAGCCGCGTTTACTTCTATTTTTAGCGGCGCGCCGATGATGGTGGGAGGATCGGGGATTACGCAGTCCGGATTAGGTTAGGCCGAATCGGGGTCGGATGATTCGCTGTGCCGATGGAAGGAGGCAGACGGACTGCAGGCTGACCCTCCCAGGAAACAACGCGAAGATGAGAGATTGGCCGCCTCTGGCCCACTGTGCATAACGCTCCGCCCCACCAACATAACAAATGTCCCGCGGGACCGTAACGGCTTCTCACTCAAAGTGGACGCGGTAACAAAGTGGAGGGAATGGACCAATAAATCTTTCGGAAGGCTATCAAACGGCACGGTTCTTGAACAGCGCACAGCGCTGGGGCGGGGACCCGCGGGAGACGCAACCCACGGGGAGACCTTGCCTCGCGCCGCCGCGCCGCCGCGCGCCGCCGCGCCCTGCCCTGACCTCAGCAACGGCAGCGTCTTTGTGAATCAGCGCCACAGATCTCTATCGTCGATCCCCCACTCACAAAACGCAAACAAGACAGGAACGCCTCAGCGGCGGGCACGCGTGTGCGGCAACGACTGGCAGACCGCTCAACTACTCACAGTGGGTCAGAAGCAACAAAAACAAATTCTTCGAAAACAAAGACACGACCAACTTCCCCTTGCGTAGCTCATCACGACCACCACGGCCTGGTGCACCGCGGCGACCAGCGGGGCTGCGAGTCCCCGACCAAGACGGTCACGCGTTCGACATTTCCAGCTCGCCGAAGCCACCCGACGCTCACCTTAAGATCGCTCGGGCGCACCCATGAAGCCTTCCACCAAAGTTCACATCTAGCACACCCGAACTCGGGCCTCATCTCCAAAGACGCCACTAAACATCGCCTCGGGCGGTCTCGACATCATTTTAAAACTCTCTTCAGAGGATCACCTTCAGCCTCTCGAAAGCCGCGCAGCTTGCCGTAAGCCCTTTGGGGCTCCATTGTCCGCGCCGTGCGTAGGGAAGGTACGGAAGCCGAAGCCAGGCGACGCAGCAACGCGCAAACCGCTTCGGAATCTCACGCAGAGAAAAGCAGCCAAGAGGACGCCGCGCGGCTCCCATTTTCCGGCTTGCATAATTTCTCGGTGGGAAGCCGGGACGCGGGGTGGGGTGGGGCAGGGCGGGGCGCGGCGGGGGCCTGATTGCGCGCCTTGTTGCCCCAAACAAAAGGCCAACGAGGAAGCCCGATCGCTTATTGCAAAGAACGCCCACAAAAACCACGCAGCTGCTTCCCGATGGCGCCTGCCTCGGCCGGCCGGTGCGGCGGTGCGGCGCCGGAAACGCCCCGGCCCACTGTGCGGCCCACTGTGCGGCAGTGGGACCACCGGGCCGCAAAAACGGCCATCGGCCCATCATTGCCGGGTCATTATGATGATGGCACGATCGCACCGCTCTAGCGCTTTACAGCCGGAGCATTCAAAACGGTGAAGCTCGCTGCACTGGCACGCGACGCTGCTGTCCCGGCCGGGGTTCGCGTGAGGAGGTCACACACACACAGCGGAAGCCACTTATGGTTTTATGCCACGGTCCGGTAAGGCGCGGCACAGGGGCGTGGGGGTCCCAGCTGCAGCAGGCTGCTTCCGAACGGCACTTTGGTCTCTCTCTCTCTCTCTCTCTCTCTCTCTCTCTCTCTCTCTCTCTCTCTCTCTCTCTCTCTCTCTCTCTCTCTCTCTCTCTCTCTCTCTCTCTCTCTCTCCGCAGCAAGAAGTGGTCCCTTCACGACTGCTCACACGACGCCATCACACTGTATTACCAGGCTTCCGCGTGACCCAAACAAACTCCAGCCAACTCCCTCCAGGGCATCCTCCGCGCTTCCTCCAGCCGCCAGCGCCTGGCGCACAGTGGGACAGAAGACCGGCGCAGGCGGTTAAAACTCTTAGACGCGTTCTGAGCTCACTCCAGAGTCGCTAAACGCCTGCGCAGGTCCTCTGGCCCACTGTGCGGCGGGGCGGGGCGCCTGGATTCCAGGCCGCAAGTCGCCTGGAAATGGGGAACGTGTGATACGTTCATGAAGAGCGAGGCGTCGCTGACCTTTGAAGTGGGGGAAAATGGCACCTCTGAGCCTTCAGGCGTTGAGGCCTTCAGGAGACGTTACGTAGGAGGGGTGACCTTTACAGGAGCGCACCCCTGCCCTACCTGGGCCGGGCCTCCACCGGGCCTCCACCGGGGCTCCACCAGGACGCCGCCAGGACGCCGCCAGGACGACGACGACGCACAATCATTGTGCCGGTGCGACACGTCGCACGCACGACTTCGTTTCACCCCGCTGTCCAGCTCGGTGTCCAGCGCCTTGCACAACAGCGAGCGCGGGGATGCGCCTCTGCCCCGTTTCTCGGGAATGTCGACGTGCTGCAACTCTACTTGCGCCGGCCGTGCAGGCCGCCGCGGCCCGCCTGGGTGTCCGCCGCCGTCCTCCCCGCCCCGTTACAAAAGCGCCGCTGACTGCTCACTCGGTTCACATGTGGCCTGGCTGCGAGGCTAGACGCCCATGCACTGCGCGGGAAATTCGGCGCGAAATTCGGATGCCGCGGCGACGAAAAGAACAACAACAACAACACCAGTGGGGCGAGCGTAGCGCCCCGACGCCGCGGAGAGAAACCGACCCACAGCAAGCGCCGCAACATTTTTCCTATTTGCGTAAAGCTCCCTTGTGAATGGACGCGCGCCGCGGGGTGGGCCGTGTGAAGCGCGGTGGGCTGCGGTGGGCTCCCAGAGCACAGTGGAGTGGGTCGGAAGACCGCTGAGGCGGCCAGACGCGCGTCTTGAGCTCCAGAGTCGCTATATGAGACTCAGGAGCTCAAAACGTGTCTGGGATTTTGGCCGCCTCAACGGTCCTCTGACCCACTGTGTGTGCGGTGGGCTCCCAGAGCGAGCCGGATTGACCCACCCAAACAACAACAACAACCACCAAACTCAGCCCGCATCACGCGGCTTGTGGTGCTCCGTCTTTTAAGACGGCGGCGGCGCGCGCGCGCCCACCGCAGCCAAACAGTCGCAAGTTTCGGGAACCGAGGCGCGAGAAAGCGAACTGCCGAGCACTCTGCTTCGGCTCTCTCTCTCACTCGTAGAGCGTCACGTAGGGGTGCGAGAGGGACAGGGCGACGGAAGCGCGCTGCTTCGATCCGCGCGTTTTGTTTCGGGCAACACGTCACCGCGAAACAAGAAACACGCAGCGACAGTGACGCGGCGCCATTGTCCCGGCGACACCAAAGAAGCGAGCGAGGCGAGTGCCAAAACTCGTTTCTCCGAGTCAAAGCGTTTTGCGTCGTCGTCGTACGCGTCGCTCTAGGCGCATTGAGCAACGGGCCGGCGGCGTGGGTGAGGCGGCCGGCCGGCCTGGCGCGGCGCATAGCGGCCCAGAAGACCGGCTCTAAAATTCAGGCCGCCGGGGCGGTCTTCTGACCCACTGTGCGACAGCCATGACGTCGCTTCGATCGGCTGCAACACGCTGGCGTTTGCCAAAGGGCTCATCCCATCGCGGCCTGTAAAACCTGTCGCGCTTTTAGTGGGCGAGTTGATGAGGATTGATTTACAACGGCGCGAGCCCGGGGGGGCGTTTTGGGGCTCCGACGCTCTGTCTCCCTCGCCCCCCGACGAGACGCCCTGCGAGTGCGAGAGAGACAGAGCGACGTTCTCACGCCGCGGCGGGGTGGGGCGAAGCAGGCCCGCTTTTTATCTGCGTTTAATTATGCCGGTTCAAGCCCTAGTGCTTGCTGCCCTGTGCGAGGCTTGTTGTAACCGTGTACGATTAGCGGCAGATAAGGTTGAAGACATCGCTGCACGCTGCGCCTGCCTGCCTGACGCATGACGAGAATGTCAGGACGGGTCCCGGCGTGACTGCCCTGGGGCCTGCTGGCTTGCCTGAGAAACTGCATTCGGCCTTTTTAAGGTTCTAAATGCAAAAAAGAAAAAAAAAAAAAAACACACACACCTACACACACACTTTTTAATCAAACAATAAAGTCGTAATTCTGTTGTTAGGCTGCAATTTTATTTTTTGATATTTTTTTTTCTTTTTCTAATATACAGTGTTTACAACTCGGCTAGTCTGGAGTCTTGCCTCGGGTGGCCTGGGGGTCTCCGGCACGCCCTCGGCGCCCTGAGGGCCTTGTACGACGCGTTGCCAGGCGCTTCCTTTTCGCCGGGATCACGGTGGAGGGAGATTCCCTACACTGTGGCGTGGCCGGGATGCTCACTGCGCGGCGGGCTTTTCAAATCGGCGCGCGCGGCAGGCCGCAGGCAGGCCGCAGGCAGGCTGCAGGCAGGCTGCAGGCAGCGCACTGGCCAGGCATAGCCGCCCTACGGACCGTGTGAGCCACAAAGGTCTGTCATTGCGTCACCTTGGCAACGCCTTGGCAACGCCTTGGCAACGCCTTGGCAACGGGACCGCCTCGTCCTCGGGCCGCCGCTCCGCCGCTTCGCCGTGTGGGGCGCTCCTCAAGCACATCCGCTTTGGCGCGGCTCCCTGCTCCGCGCCGCCCTCCACGGGGTGACCCAACCCGAGCCGGTAGGCCACGCCGGCCAGACCGGGGCACAGTGGGCCGGACGACCGGCACAGGCGGCCAAGACCCTGCAGACGCGTTTTGAGCTCCAGAGTCGCTAAACAGGACTCGGACCGGACGAGTGACCCGACCAGTGGATTCCTCGTTCGAAGAGCAATCCATTGGTGGGCTCACACGTGGGGCCCGCGCCGGTCATCCGGCCCACTGTGCGGCGGGCCGCGCCACCGAAATGAAACCGGCGAACGGGTCAGCGGCCAAACGGCGGCGAACGACCCGTGCAATGCACCGACCAATCAAAGCGCGCGCCGCCCTTAGATAAACGGTATGCCGAAACGCCTGGCGGAGCATCCTCTTTCTCTTACACACACACACACAGGCACACGCACTCACTATGTGCGTACACGTACACTACACAACAGGTGAAACTGCGTGCGCCACACGCACACACACACGCACGCAGACTGACCGCAAAGAGGAGGCGCCCTTATAAGGTAACCGCCGTAACCCAGAGGTGATAACGCGTCTTGTGCGTACATAGTACAGTCGCGCACCGCACAGTGGGCCACAAGAGCGAGAAGAAGGAGGAGGAGGAGGAGGAAGCAGGACGGGAGGTGCGGGTGCACTAACTATTATTGCATCACTACGCCGGCGCGGCCGCTGCGTCGGGGCCGACCGAGCCGCCAGGCAGCCGCCGGGCAGGCAGCCCGAGCTGGCAGCCACTTGTTCGGCGGTGCCGCCGCGGTGCACTAAGGCCGTTCGGTCGCGGCTTCGGAAAGGGAAACCGTGGGGGTCAAAGAGGAGTCGGTCGGTCGCTGCGGCGAGACAAGCATCTCCCTGGCGGCGCACAGTGGGCCAGACGACCGGCGGTGGCGATCCCAACAGTGCCTCGTCGCGCTGCTGTCTCCGTCCGGGACGGCCCGTGAGTGCGAGAGAGACGGCGGCAGGCCAGCGGGCAAAACGAGTGCACTGGCCAAAACCTTTCACAACCTGTAATCTCGCTCGCCGAGGATATGGAAGCAAGGGCCGCATGTGGCGGGGCGGGGCGGCGCGGACGGCAAAAGTGGAGCAAGGGGAGGAGGGGGGCGACGGGGACTCGCTCCATCTCGCCTCAAATTATTTTTCCCGCATGTCACAATGCGGTATAGCACCCGTTCCGGGGAGCGGACAGCTTGACCACACACACACACACACAAACAAACACACACACACACACACACACACACACACATCCACGTCGTGCCGTCGCAAAAAAAAAGTCCCCCATCCCGACGTGCGACTCGGTCTGTGTCTCTCCCACTCCCGCTAGAGGCTGCTGCTTAGTGACTTTTCTCATCATCCGGGTGCTAGCGGTGGTGTGTGCGTTGGTGATGCAAGCGTCTGTCTGTCTCCGTTGTCGGGCCGCTAGCCGTGCTCACTGCTCACCGCACTGTGCCTCTCATTATTTTAGTCGCTGTATCGAGCCAGATCACGTGGCGATATCAACGCTCTCGCTCGGCAAAGTGGCCCTCTAGGTGCTCTACCGTGGTCGAGAGCGTCGGCGCGCCGACTACAACGTTCGAGATCTGATGTTCGAATCCTGCCATATCTTTTGCTGTTTTCGCCACGCACGCAGTATGGAACCCACCGGTCCAGAGTGTCGCGTGTCAGAGGCACCGCTTCACCGGCCGTGTCACGGTGCCCGAGAGCGTAGAGGCATCGAACTCCGAGTCCGGGGGACCCGCGTTCGCCACCCGTGATGATCTTGACTCACGATGAGGATTTTATTTTTGATTAGTCTGGCGGAGTCTTTCTCTGTCAAACGGGCAAAGTATAATATTTATAATTAAAAAAATTTAAAAAAAATTTTTTAAAAAAAAGCGCGGCGCGCACGCACTGGCCGGTGACGGAGCGGGCCGGCCAAACCGCAGACGGCGCGACCTCTTGGAGGCGGGCCGCACAGTGGGCCAGAAGAACCGGCAAGGGTTTCGGCCGCCTGGCCCACTGTGGGCCGCTGCGCTTGGACGCTGTCGATCGTGGGCGGCGATCGATGACGCGGACGTGCAGAAATGACTCGGACGACGGCGGCGTCCTCGTTACGCAGTTACGCGAGCAGCCGCGACGCCACGACCCTTGGCGACCGGGACGCCGAAACCGAAATCGATCCATATCGGCGGCGCGCGGTGCGGTAAGGGGTCATCGCGACGACTTAAGGGGCGCGTTATGGTGCGGCCCTCCTGCCCTATTGAAATGACCGCGGGCGGGGCGGGGCGGGGCGGACGGGGAGTGAGATGGGCTTTCTCCCGTTCCCACAGGACCCCCTCCCTTTATAATCGCGGCTCGCGGACTCATAAATCGCGCGAGACGGGACGGGCCTCGCAGAAAGGGAAAGGGAAGGGGGGTGTCTTCGCGGAGGTGTAAACGGCGGCGCCAATGGCACCGAGACAATGCGGGCGCCTCCCACAGCAGCATCCCGACTGCCCGGCTACGCCAATCAAACCGTTTCCCATCGCCGGATAGACTAGCCGGGCGGACGGCCGGTCGGGCATGGCGCCGCCTGCGCTAAGGCCCACTGTGTGGAGCCTGAGGCAGGTTGTAAGCCCAGCGGGCGGGTGGGACCAGGCCGGTCCAAGTCGCACTGCCCAAAGGTGAGGGTCGACGCCGCACACGCTCTTGACATTTTGCATTTCCCGGCACGCTTGTGTTTTATTCGAGTCTGAGGCGCCAAATGGCCGCAGGCGGGCGGAGTCGAACCCGCAACCCTCGGCTCAGCGGTCGTGATGAGAGTGGCACCATTGGGCCAGGCGGCCAGGCGTTTTAGCAGAGATAAAACGCGTAGTAAAGCACTCGGGCCGGCTCCCTCCATCCTCCACTCTAGTGCTCGCACTCACAGCGAGCCTTGGTGGACTCTAATTTTATTTTTTTTAACGTGGACTGTGCAAGCACACAACTCCACAAGCCTATGCGTTAATATTTTTTTCAAAATAAAGTTTCGAAAAATCTAGATTTTTAAACTAAAAGAGCTTGTCTTTGGTGCGCGTTGCTGGAGGCGGCCGGCGATTACACGTTCTTTGCTTCGCGCGGCGGCAGAGGACTCAGCACCGCTTCCTTCCGGAACCTCCCTCGTTCGCCCTCAGCCTTTTGTACCGCGAGTGGCCGCCAACAACAACAACAACAACATGCGATCCACGTGGCGATTCCATATGCCGCGCGGCGTGCGTGACACAGCGCGCACGCTGCTGGCTCGGCGCATCGTGCCAAAGGGAGCCAAAGGGACGTGGACTTGCATTACATAAAAGGCAAAGGCGAGGAAAAGCTCTGCAAACGGCGCGCACAGTGGGCCAGAAGACCAGCGCAGCCGGTCAAAACTCTAGACGCGTTTTAGCTCCAGAGTCGCCGAACTGGACCCGAACCGAACGTGCGACCCCACCGTTGGATTGCTCTCCAAACGGGGAATCCATTGGTGGGGTCATTGGTTCGGTTTGAGTCCCATTTAACGACTCAGGAGCTCAAAACGCGTCTGGACTTTTGGCCGCCTGCACCGTCTTCCGGCCCACTGTGCGACACCGTCCTGGCCGCAGTCCTGGCCGTCGAGGCAACAATGAACGCAGGGCTTACGACCGTCCGCTGTCTGCTCGAGTCCGGAGAGGCGTCCGGGAGACTGACCTGGAAAAGCAACAAAAATAACTCAATTTAGTACGCCTGAAGAAAGAGTCGGCCCAGAGAGTGAGGTCGGGCCATTTATTTTTGAGTCGCTCGCGCTGTGCAGGGAATTCGGCTTCAATAGATCCTCGAGAGGCGGCGGTGGTGGCGTGGCGGCGCCGTGGCGCAACCTCACGCACCCAACACACACAGACACACACACACACGGCGTGCATTTGCACAAGGCGGAGAGTGCTGCTCTACAAGGCGCAGCGAATCTGTCTGGCGCGGACAGGCCGGAGCGTCTCTTGACCCGACGAGACCGCGCAGGCTGGCGCAGGCACGCCGCGGCGATAGCGCAGCCGCAACGGCCGCCCTGGTCATCGCCGCCGGGCCGCCTGGATAAACACTTGGATGCCATCGCCAGCCTACGCCAGCCCCGCCACACGGTGGGCTATAAGGCCGGCGCAGGTCTCACACAACAGTCGCTTAGTGGGACTCAAACCGAACGTGTGAGCCCAGCAATGGATTGCTCTCCGAACGAGGAATCCATTGGTGGGATCCCACGTTCGGTTCGAGTCCAGTTCGGCGACTCTGGCGCCCCGGCGCCCCCGCAAGGAATGTCGCAGGGCGCTGTTCCCAACATGACGCCGCGTTACTCCCGCGCGCCCCTCCGCGTCTGTGTGTGTGTGTGTGTGTGTGTGTGTGTGTGTGTGTATAGTCCAGTTGCATCACCGAGAAGGAAGGGGAGATGCAAGCGCACAAGAAGTAGAAGAAGAACAGGAGAAGAAGAGGTGTGGGATTCACGTCGGTATCGGCTGACTGGACGCTATGCCACGCACAGCAGGCAATGTAGGGCGTACTAGACTCTGTGTTAGTGTGTGTGTGTGTGTGTGTGTGTGTGTGTGCGAGCAGAGACTAGTGGTGCATAGCTGCGGTGCGTCTCGGCCGGTCAGTGCCCGTTGCGACGACAACAACAACAACAGCGCCAAACAAGAAGCGAAAGGGATCGCTGCTGCACACACATAAGTGCGAAGACGCGAAGCGCGCACGCGCGGAAAAAAAAATAAGTAAGGCTCGCAATTATCGTCAGAGACTGCGGCAGTGCAGAGCCTTGCAAAGCGGGGGGTGTCCCGAGCGCCTGTGGGCGGCGGGGTAGGCAACCACGCGGGGCTCGCAGGACGAGGAAGGACGACGCTTTGGGTGATGAATCGCACGTCGCTGTGATATGATCGGCGTATTGCGAGTGAAAGTGCCGTGGACGGACGGACAGACAGACAGACAAGCCGCTGCAGCGCCAACGAGGCCGCTAAATGATAATGCAGAATGGGATAATGGCCGATAAGCGTCACGTAATTGCGGCCGGCATTTCGGCGACAGGACACACCCAACAACACGGCCCTTGTTGTTGTTGTTCGCAAAGCGGCAATGCATTGCGAATGTTGTTGTTGTTGTTTCGTTGCTGCAGCAGCGTCTCGTTATTACACGCGGCCTGTCGGGTCGGGTCGGACTGTTTGGCGCCGCAGGAAAACGACGAAGCCTCGCGCAACATTTAAACAGCCAAACAAGGCTTCAAGGAACGCTATTATCTTTCTGCAAATGCCGAGTTTTGCACTCCATTGATTTTTTTTTTTGAAAATTTTGCAGTGTGCATCATGTGTAGCACATGCGCCCCACTTAACGACAGATCCATCATCGGGCTAACCCGAGGTGCTCCATATGCACCCGCTACGCCCCGCCACGCCACGCCCCGCCGCGAACAATTGAATTTATTTCCATCCCCTCCACCTGCACTTGCCCAAGCAGCTTCATTCACATGGGAGCGGGTGAGCGAGAGAGAGAGAGAGAGAGAGAGAGAGAGAGAGAGAGAGAGAGAGAGAGAGAGAGAGAGAGAGAGAGAGAGAGAGAGAGAGAGAGAGAGAAAGAGAGAGAGAGACGGACAATGGGTCAGCAGCAAAATAGAGCGGTAACAACACGAGGAGGGAGAGCGATAGACTTCTCAGAGGAAAATGATGGTTATGCGGCGCGCGTAACCCGACGCGGCATTCCACGTTTGAAGCGGCACATCGCCGCCGCACTTCCCCGGTGATGCAGTTCGCGGCGACCGTCGTTCCTAACTCACACCGTCACCGACAACTCGGCAACAATGAAACACAAAAATTAAATTTTAATAAATATTTTTTTAAAACATTTTTTTTATATTTATTGTTGGAAACCCATGCAGCTTTTATTTTCGCAATTTTGTCCTTTCTTATCCGTCTCCAACCCCCCCCCCTCTCTCTCTCTCTCTCTCTCTCTCTCTCTCTCTCTCTCTCTCTCTCTCTCTCTCTCTCTCTCTCTCTCTCTCTCTCTCTCTCTCTCTCTCTCTCTCTCTCTCTCTCTCTCCCTGCGCCCCCCACCCTCGAGAAGGATTGACAGCCTCGGACCCACAAAGCACGCGAAACAATACGCCTCGCTCTCTAAACACACTCCTCCGTCAAATTTGGCGCGAAATGTGTGAAAACGGTGAGAGGGCGGCGTGGAGCCGTGTCCGGCACAACAATGGGAGGCAGCCAGCCGGCCGGACAGGGCAACGAGGATTCCCCCGGCGTCACCCCAGCTAACGAACCAGTTCCGCCTGCCACCGCACAGTAGGCCAGAAGACCGGCAACACGGAATCAGTTTGCAGGTGTGTGACCGCGTGTCTTACAACGATACTCTCTCTCACTCAGAGAAGGCGGTGAGGGATCCCGCCAGCAGGCGAGGCGCGGGTGAAGGTAAGCAGCTTCCCATCACACTTCCTTCCAGGTACAAGGGGCTGTTCGGTTCCTTTCCATTTCGTGTTTTTTTTTTTTTTTTGGTTTTTTTTTTTACTCTCCGCCGCGCCCCGACGTCCGTCCCGTCCGTCCAGACACGCGGTGAGAAGGAGAGTCCGCCTCTCGACCGGTGGAGAGCGGTCCGGTGTACCAGACAGTGTGCCCTCCCGTGACCCCCGACAGCGCTCCCAAACCAGAAGAAAAAGCCTTTCTTTTTTGCGGTGCAGCAGCAGTGATCCGCCTCCAATCACTACACGGCAGAGGAATGCTGATGGAAGCCGGCGCGTGCCACGCGCTTTCTGAAACCAGTTCGTTCCGAGCGCCAATATAGTTTTTTTTTTTGGTTGCTATTTTTCTCCTTTCTACTCGCTGCGTGGGGCACTTTTGGATGGCGCATGCGTGTGACACGTTGTTTTCCATGAGTGTGTGGTGTGTGTATTTTAGGGTAAGTCCTTCCGAACACCGGGACGAGTTACGTTAAGACAAAAGTTCTGGCATATGCAAAGTACAGAAAACGGAAAAGTTAGAGTAAATGAACATGTAACTGGTGGTATTCGAACCCACGACGCGCCTCTCGCGGCTCGCGCTCGGACTGACGTGCAGAGACAGAGAGAGGGACGGAACTGTGTCAGCGCAGGCCTGCCATTGCCCTAGTCCGTGTTGGTCTGGTCAGTACGTCAGTGCAGCGACAACGGCATCGATTTCTTCGCTCCGCCGTCACGTCGCCGGAGCGTCGCAGCGCTGAGCACGGCACGGCGCACAGTGGGCCAGAAGACCGTTCGAAGCGGTCAAAGTCCCAGCGTTTGGGCCGCCTGCGCCGGTCTTCTGGCCCCCTGTGCGGCGTCCACCTCCCCCACTCTGTCGTAATGAAGAGCACCGCGCCGCGCTGCTCAAGGTAAGTGGGGCGAAGCCAGCCACTCGCTGCTACTCGCCCACGCGACTGTCGCCGAATTCCGAAACAGTCAAGGCCGGATGACGATGACCGCACGGCCGGCTTCGGCTTCCCGCCCAACCTTCGACTAGCGCTCGCTCGCTTCCGAAGATAGCCGAACTGCCATCCCGAGCACCTGACTGTCACCGGCCGACAGGCCGAGCAGAGCGCTGACAAACAAAACCGCCGCGAGAGTGCGCTGCGCGCGCCGCGCTGCCGCTTGCTCGCGGTGGCAGAGTTAGTCGCTGTTTAGGCTATAAGTGTGGCCGATCCATTTTAAAGTGGAGGAAATAACACAGGAGAAAAGGTCACCACCAGAGTGAGGGGGAGCCAAGTCCATGCCGCTCTTAAAATCAATCTGCCAACACACGGACCGGACCGACCCGCACGGTGTTTACGAGATGACATTGGGTGAGCACACAGCAAGGCACACACACACACACACACGCACACAGACACAAACACGGCAGTCGAGGCTGCTAGGGTGATGATGGGGCAGTACCAGCCGCTCGCCTTGACCTAGAGCAGAGCGCGGCGTGGGGCGACACGCCGAACGAACGCCACCGCCACGTCATTCACTTAGTGTTCATGTTCAGGAGCACAAAACTGTGGCGTGGCGAGCCACCAATGTAATGGCTGCGGCGGCTGCGGTGCAGGCTGGGCGGCGCGGTGCGGCGGCGCGGCTGTGAGAGGTCGCGCGCGGCGGGTCGCAAGTCAGCACCCGGAAAAGAAAAAAAAAAAAGATTTCTTGCTCCTTATTATTAAGTCACACCTTGAAGTATTTTCCCAAGTCGCACTTCGTTTGTTTGTTTTTCTTTTTCAGGTCCCACTTCGTATTTTCTTTCAAGTTCCCGCACTTCGTTCGGTTCGAGTCCTATGCAGCGACTCTGGCCGCCGTGCGCGGAGGATGTATCGCGGACGCTGCTTTTGCTTTCCACGTCGTCGCCGAGGTGGAAGGGACATGCACGGCCCGTCAAGCAGCTGATCCTCCGCGGACGTCCTCGGACACGGCGTCGGTGCCAGATAACGCCGAGCCGAGATACACCTGTGTTCGCGCGCTGCTGCTTGCTTTTAAACCCTCGCGTTACTTTCACTGGCTCGCATCGCGGCTGATGCACACCGCTGCTGTTGGTGTTGTTGTTGTTTGCTCTGGCCGGTAGTTGGCAGCACCAGCTTCGCCGTACATTTCTCGTATTATGGAGGAGCCTGCCCGGCGCCGCGGACTTTACTGCCAACATCACGGTAGAAAAAAAATTAAAAAGAAAAAAAACAAAACACACGAGCATACAGCGCTGTTTCGAGGGGTGTTGCCAACTTTGTCAAATGAGAAGGTTGCCTTCATCATTTCTGGCCGATGGCGGTTGTTAAAACGTATATGGCCGCGCCCGGGAGGCATGCGTTTGCACCGAAAGTCGTGTAGCACGCACACACACATACACACACAAGCGCGCGCAGGCTTACGCCACCGCCGCCAAACTGATGTCCTCTCGCATCACACACGGGCACGGGGTGCTTGTAGCTGATTAGGACGCGAAGGCGCAGGAGAGAGAGAGAGAGAGAGAGAGAGAGAGAGAGAGAGAGAGAGAGAGAGAGAGAGAGAGAGAGAGAGAGAGAGAGAGAGAGAGAGAGAGAGAGAGAGAGAGAGAGAGAGAGAGAGAGAGAGAGAGAGAGAGAGAGAGAGAGAGAGAGAGAGCCGCGACAGGACAAGGGGCTGCCGTTCGTCGTCACTGACAATTAGGGCGACGAGTGCGGCCCTCTTCATCAGGCCGGACAACAGGCTTGCCAATTAGCACCTCGGCTAGATGCCAGTGCACAGTGGGCCAGAGGCAGTCCAAATCCCGGACGCGTTTTGGGCTCTACAGTCGCTAAATGGGACTCGAACTGAACGTGACACCACAAATAGATGGCTCTCCGAACGACGAATCTATTGGTGGGGTCACGTGCGGTTCACGTCCTGTTTAGCGACTCTGGAGCTCAAAACGCGTCTAGGGTTTTGGCCGCCTGCGCCGGTCTTCTGGCCCACTGTGAGCAGCGGCCGCGTGGTGGCTGGTCTGCTTTACGGCGGGGTCGCCGTCAATGCGCCCTTACTCTACACGGCAAAGAAAGATAGGGAAATTAACAAGTGGCCTTTAAATAATTCCCTAATCGAAAAAAAAAAAAAAATGAAAAAAAATGGACTGGCGATGAGAAAGTGCATTGTTGACAGGACTCTTGTCGGCGGAGGCTTTTTCGACTGGACCAAAAAGAAAGAGAGAGAGGGAGAGATGGAAACAGAAAGAAAAGAAAAGGACGGCGTGCTAGTCGTCGTCTAGGATTTGCCCTGTCAATTGCCACCGCTTTTCGCCACGCCACGCCCCGCCGGCAGACCGACGGAAATGACTAAACTAACGCCCCGGCCCTCAAGCAGGTCGTGATGGTGGCAGCGAGCCGCCGGCACGACGGCCTACGCAAACAAGACAGTCGTCCGCCGCGACACTGGGCCAGAAGAACCGTTGAGGCGGGCAAAATCCCGGACGCGTTTTGAGCTCTAGAGTCGCGGAATGGGACTCGAACCGAACGTGTGACCCCACCAACGGATTGCTCTCTGAACGAGGAAACCATTGGTGGGGTCATCCGTTCGATTCGAGTCCCATTTAGCGACTCTGGAGCTTAAAACGTGTCCGGGCTTTTGCCCGCCTCAACGGTCTTCTGGCCCACTGTGCTCCACGCTACTGGACCAGTCAAAAAAAAAAAAAAAAAAAACGCCGGAAGAAAAACACAAACACGCGGGAAAGCGGAATGAAAATGCGATGGCGATGGTGTTCGAACATGACAAGGCAGAGGCCCTCAGCACGCCTGGTTCGACGCGGCGCGCGGACTGGAGTACGCCCCCGGGTATTTAGCATCACAACAGCCTCGCCGAGCCGCCGGCAGCCGCCTGATCACGCGCGCTGCCCCCACCGCCTTGAAGAAAAACAGACAGCACTTCGCGGACGGGGGGCCGCGTTGCCACACGTTAAATTAATGCAAGGCGGTGCAAGGCCCGCGATGAGAAAAGGTTTGGCGCGGCGGGACGGGACAAGAGGCGTTAGGATAGTGTTTCTTTTTCTTGGACGCGCCAACCAACCCTCGGCGGGCTCCAGCTCCAGCTCCAGCCGGCGAGTCGCTTTCGCTGACAATGCTTCGGCACGAGCGGAGAGCACCGCACTCACGACTCTCGGCCCACAATTAATACGGCCGGTATGATTGGAGTTTTGGCGGGTCCGTTTTTGAAGGTTCGCGGAGGCGGTGCCGTTGCTGGGCAGCGCCGCCTATCGCGGCGCGATCGGCTTTCGAACGCGGCGACGTTAAAATCCCATTTCACCGCGTGCACGCCTCAAGGACGGGGCTCTACACCGCAATAAATAAGAAAGAAAAAATAGCGTTCGGTTCGAGTCTTTTTAAGCGACTCTCGAGCTCAAAACGCGTCCGGGATTTTGACGGCCTGGACCGGTCTTCAGGCGGACTGTGCAGAGACAGAGCGACGCTATTCGACGGCAGCCCATGACCCCAAATAATCCGCGGCATCGATTAGCGAGCATCGGCAGGCTGAGTAACAGTGTCGCCCCGTCTCTCTCGCACTCGCGCGGGGCGGCGGCCCGTAAGGGGGAGCGAGAGAGACGGAGCGACAAAACACTGCTCAGCGTAGAGCCAGGCAGGTGTGAATTGGCCGTAAATTAGCCGGGCCATCAAGCAGCCGGAGCGGCTCGGACGCAACCACCCGGAACCCATCAGGCGGCCAGGCCGGCGTCCCGACGTGTCGCATCGACATCCATCAAACCACCGCTGTTATTTATTCCAGTGGCGCTCACGCCGATCGGGCGCGGTGCCGAACCGCGCGGCAAGGCAAACAGAGCGGCCGCTGTGAGACCGCGGCGCGGCGCGGCGCGGTTGGCGTGGCGCCCGCCCAGTCCACCTTGGCCACTCTGCGGGCCAGCCTCCGGGTCGGGCCGCACAGTGGGCCAGAAGACCGCATCGGCGGCCGAAACTGTGGCGCGTCAGCGCCACCAAAAAAGTCATACAGGAAAAAAAATATCTCGGAGTTCAAAGCGGATTCGAACTCTGGTTTTCGACTCGGGATTCCAGCGCCTCTGACCACGCGGCCACCCCGCCGGCCGCTGCTCGGCACCACGGAGATCGAAGCGCATAGCGCTGGAATGCGGTGCTAGGTGCATTCTCCGCGAAAACGTGTCGATTTTTTTCCCTTCGGCGTGTAATAGCGCGCGCGGCTACGACGTGCTAAAGCAGCTAAAGCGCGCCAACGACCGCCAGGGCCTTGGTCACCGCCGCGGTCGCGCTACGGGAATTCGGCGTCCCGTCTACTCTCTCTCTCTCTCTCTCTCTCTCTCTCTCTCTCTCTCTCTCTCTCTCTCTCTCTCTCTCTCTCTCTCTCTCTCTCTCTCTCTCTCTCTCTCTCGCAATAATTGCTTGCGCCGCCGCGGGGCAACGCCGCGCTAATCACAAATTGAAGCGAAGCCGGGCGTCGCCGAGCGAAGTGCGTTCCAGATCGGCGGCGGCGTAGCGGCGGTGGCGGTCGCTTTTGGCCGCTTTAGCGCTCGATTTACGGCCACACGCACCCAAAGTTCCCGTTTACCACACAACTCCGCGCGTTTTTGCTTTCCAATCTGCACTGCGCCGCGGCCGTGCACCCCGCCTGCCTCGCGCGTCCAAGTCTCCGCCCTCCGCCAGGTCTCTGCACAGTGGGCAGCTGGCCGAAACTTTGGACGCGTTTTGAGCTCCAGAGTCGCTAAATGGGACTTGAATCGAACGCGTGACCACACCAATGGATTCCTCGTTTGGAGATCAATCACACGTTCGATTCGAGTTGGCGACTGTGGACCTCGAAACGAGTCCAGCAGAGTTTGGGCCGCCTGCGCCGGTCTTCCGGCCTACTGCACTTCCGCCGCCGCCGCCCGACTCAATTTAAATTGTAAAAGAAGCCGGCGGTTCGCACTCGGCGCTGCTGGCCGTGCAACAACTCATTCGCGGCACGAGATTCCCGCGGAAGGAAGGGCGTCCCGCTGTTCGGATTAAAGTGCGCTCCATTGTAGACTAATTAACCCGCAGGCTTCCGCTTTTTGCTAAGCCATCGCGGCGGCGGGGCGCTGGCTGCCAGCCCTGCCGGGGCGGCGGCGGGGCGCTGGCTGCCAGCTGCTGCGGGGAGGCGGCGGGGCGTGGCTGCCAGCCCTGCGGGGCGGGCGGCGGGCTCTTATTGCAATTCAGATGGGAGACACCATACTTATATACTGGAACTACTGGAATGAATAAATGGAGAGAACGGGGTTTTCGCTGTCGTCGTCTCGCGCGACAATCGCCGATCCGACGAAAACACGCGGTGGGGCCCGAGGCCGGGGCGGGGCGAGGCGGGGCGGGGCGAGGCGGGGCGGGGCGGGGCGGGGCGGGGTCGCCGTGGTC
>CM060097.1:7675026-7828559 GCA_030522485.1 Stenchaetothrips biformis | reverse complement strand
GCGCCTCGCGGGGACGGCTTGGCGTTTGGCCGGCGCAACTCGCTAGAAAACAAAGTATCCTGCAGGCTGCCAATAAGGGTGTTGTGTGTTTTTGACACGGCACACAGTGTGGCCACGGCGGCCAATAGCTCCAGTAAGCAGTTTTTGCGAGCTCCACAGTCGCTAAATGGTGACTCAGAACCGAACATGTGAACCCACCGTGGTGGCTGGATGTGTAAGACGCGTATGGTCCTGGTATGAGGATCGTGTGATCAAATCATTATTTATACTCTCACAACTATATTCTCTCTGGGCCGCTGCTCATTGTACCACGACAAAAGCCCTCTTCATTCGGCCACAGACATGAGCCGTGGTGGCTGATGGCGTAAAGGCTCTACCTGAGGGGCCGGGGTTCGAATCCCACAGCCTACCTATCATTTTTCGAGTGGCTTTCCTCCCACTGCGACTCAAACCCGTCGTCCAACACTCGGCAGACGTGCAAGTCAGGGTGGTGTAGTGGTCTAGGCTCAATCCAGGCCATTACACCCGGGTGTCTAAAAAGCAGTCCGCTTCGGCGGATTGGCCTCGGCTCTGGTTCGATCCCCGATCGAGCCAGCCACTCGAGATTGGTCGCGAGTGGGTCCATTTCGATTCGTCGGATGGAGTTGATAAGTCCTTTGAAGCTGGCCCACTGACTGCATGTTCGGGTCTGGGAGCGCCGGACAGCGGGTGTACCATTTGGGTACCGACCAGCCTGCGCAAACAAAAGCTCCCAAAACTACTCTCTCTTTCTTTCTTTCTCTGTCTCTCTATCGTCTCTGCCTTACTCTACTCTGCCCATGTTTGAGGCGTGTCGGCGTCCTCGGGTCCTACTGGGTCCCCCGGCGTACGATATCGAAGTCGCTGGATCGGATTAACCCCAGTTACCTGATAGCACCGGTTCCCATCCCGAACACCGAAGTAAAGCAGGAGGCCTCCCCATTAAGACTGGGGAGGGGGTGTAGAGTTCCATTTTTAAAATTTATTTTTAGTTAAACACCGTTTCCCACATCCGAACAATAGTAAAATCGTGAAATAAAAATGAGCAATTTGAAGAAATTAAAAAAAAAATAATTTTGGCAATTTTAAAATTTCAATTTTTTTAAAAAAATTCAAGAAATTTTGTAAAACGTACACAAAATTTTTTAGTTGCTGCCCCTCGGTCCAATCGGACCAAACGAGGAACACGGCTGTAAGGTGTCAGTGAGCATTTCCCAGTGTAGCAGTACTCGCCGAGGAAAGCGGTCTGATGTCACCGCCGCCTGGCCAGCACCGCGACGCGTCGCGACGCCCCGCGACGCCCCGGCCGGCCGGCCGCGTATTTCGCGCTTCGCTTCACACGAAAGCGCCAAGCCGAGCGCCGGAGAGGAGACTCGTGGCGTCGACCACATCGGACAGGTGGCGGAAGAAGGCGGCACCGCAGCCCTTGCCGCGCTTTCTTTCATTGTTCGTCATTTGTTTTGCCGAGGCTGACCGGCCGGCCGCGCGGGCGTGCCTGCCAGACAAACACCGCGCGAGCCGCGTTCCGTTGGGTGCCACATTTGCCGTAATAGCCAACTGTGCAAACAGGTACGGGTTCGAGTCCCGCTGGCAGCGGCCGAATCGCGTGATCGATGCCGCGAAACGGCAATCGCCGTCGCGGTGGGTGGTGGCGGCCGTCGCTCTGTCTCTCTCGCTCTCGCGGGGCGCCGGCTGGGGGTGCGAGAGAGACAGAGAGCGCGGCCCGGAACGCACCCACTGTGCCCCGCGGCACGCCACCCAGCTGCATATAAAGCGGCCAAATCTGTGCTGCCGATGGCGGTGGCGCAACGGCGGCAAGGTCACTGCCGCCAGCGCCGCGGATGCACGCGATGCAGCCAATCAGCGCCGCGGCATCTGGAGAAACGGGTCCGCTGCATAGTGGACAAGACCGGACAAGACGCGGTTGAAGCTCCAGAGTCGCTAAATGGGACTCGAACCGAACGTGTGACCCCACCAATGGATTCCTCGTTCGTAGAGCAGTCCATTGGTGGGGTCGGGGGTCACACTTTCGGTTTGAGTCTGAAGCTCAAAACGCGTCTTGAATTTTGGCCGCCTGCGCCGGTCTACTGGCCCACTGAGGTGGGACTCGAACCCGGGCCCGCGGCGCGGCAGTTGCGACGGCCGCGTCTCCTCGGAGCGTCTTAGGCTGGCCAGGTGTGGCATTTACTCGGCCTGACATTTAAAACCTCTGCCAAGGTCCGGGCTCGCATAGTGCAGTGGGCTGCAGTTTCGGTCCGCGTCCACCTGCACGCCAAGGGCCTTGGTCGCGGTGTCCGTCGCACTCACGGCGCGGCCCACTGGGCTGGGCGCGACGAGTCAGCTGGGACACTGCGGCGGCCGACCGGGGATGTCTCCGGCCGCGCAGTAAAGCCCCGCCACTGTCAAGGTGGCCTAAAACGGCGTGCCGCCTCGCAGCTGTCGGCTCTCTCGGCGCGCCGCGCGTGCAGGTCTCCGCTGCGTCGCATGGCTCAGAAGACCGCCGAGGCGGCCCAAAATTCTTGTCGCGCTTTGAGCTCCAGAGTCGCTAAGTAGGACTCGTGTGACCCCACCAATGGATTGCTTTCCAAACGAGGAATCCATCAGTGGGGTCACACGTCCGATTCGATTCGAGTCCCATTTAGCGACTCTGGGGCTCAAAACGTGTCCGGGATTTTGGCCGCCTCAACGGTCTTCTGACCCACTGTTCGTCGTCGCGGCGGGCGACCGCGGCCGGCAAGGTCCCCGCCGAGCAGCAGCGCGGCGCGTCTTTCGCCAGCCGCTTGTAAACTGATGTGATTAAGCTGTCGTCCTGACCCCATTCGCACGCCCCCCCCCCCCACTCCCACCGCGCCAATCGAAGCGCCGCGCCGCTGCGCCTCATCGACTGATCGATCGCCGGAGAGGCAGCGGCTGCGTCCGAGGTTGGCGTTGGCCACGCACACCGCGCACAGTGGGCCAGAAGACCGGCGCAGGCAGCCAAAACTGTAGACGCGTTTTGAGCTCCAGGGTCGCTAAAAACCAAACGTGTGACCCCACCAACGGATTCCTCGTTCAAGAGAAATCAATTGGTGGGTTCGCACGTTCGGTTCGAGCCGACGACTTTGGAGCTCAAAACGCGTCCAGAGTTTTGGCCGCCTGCGCCGGTCTTCTGGCCCACTGTGCACCGGTCGCCGTCAAGAGACACTTTGTCCCGCACGCAGCCCCCGTCGGGTTGCGACGCACGCTGCCCTGGATTCCCCCCGCGGCTTCAAATAGCCGCGTTTACTTCTATTTTTAGCGGCGCGCCGATGATGGTGGGAGGATCGGGGATTACGCAGTCCGGATTAGGTTAGGCCGAATCGGGGTCGGATGATTCGCTGTGCCGATGGAAGGAGGCAGACGGACTGCAGGCTGACCCTCCCAGGAAACAACGCGAAGATGAGAGATTGGCCGCCTCTGGCCCACTGTGCATAACGCTCCGCCCCACCAACAAAACAAATGTCCCGCGGGACCGTAACGGCTTCTCACTCAAAGTGGACGCGGTAACAAAGTGGAGGGAATGGACCAATAAATCTTTCGGAAGGCTATCAAACGGCACGGTTCTTGAACAGCGCACAGCCCGGGGCGGGGACCCGCGGGAGACGCAACCCACGGGGAGACCTTGCCTCGCGCCGCCGCGCCGCCGCGCCCTGCCCTGACCTCAGCAACGGCAGCGTCTTTGTGAATCAGCGCCACAGATCTCTATCGTCGATCCCCCACTCACAAAACGCAAACAAGACAGGAACGCCTCAGCGGCGGGCACGCGTGTGCGGCAACGACTGGCAGACCGCTCAACTACTCACAGTGGGTCAGAAGCAACAAAAACAAATTCTTCGAAAACAACAACACGACCAACTTCCCCTTGCGTAGCTCATCACGACCACCACGGCCTGGTGCACCGCGGCGACCAGCGGGGCTGCGAGTCCCCGACCAAGACGGTCACGCGTTCGACATTTCCAGCTCGCCGAAGCCACCCGACGCTCACCTTAAGATCGCTCGGGCGCACCCATGAAGCCTTCCACCAAAGTTCACATCTAGCACACCCGAACTCGGGCCTCATCTCCAAAGACGCCACTAAACATCGCCTCGGGCGGTCTCGACATCATTTTAAAACTCTCTACAGAGGATCACCTTCAGCCTCTCGAAAGCCGCGCAGCTCGCCGTAAGCCCTTTGGGGCTCCATTGTCCGCGCCGTGCGTAGGGAAGGTACGGAAGCCGAAGCCAGGCGACGCAGCAACGCGCAAACCGCTTCGGAATCTCACGCAGAGAAAAGCAGCCAAGAGGACGCCGCGCGGCTCCCATTTTCCGGCTTGCATAATTTCTCGGTGGGAAGCCGGGACGCGGGGTGGGGTGGGGCAGGGCGGGCGGGGCGGGGCGGGGGCCTGATTGCGCGCCTTGTTGCCCCAAACAAAAGGCCAACGAGGAAGCCCGATCGCTTATTGCAAAGAACGCCCACAAAAACCACGCAGCTGCTTCCCGATGGCGCCTGCCTCGGCCGGCCGGTGCGGCGGTGCGGCGCCGGAAACGCCCCGGCCCACTGTGCGGCCCACTGTGCGGCAGTGGGACCACCGGGCCGCAAAAAACGGCCATCGGCCCATCATTGCCGGGTCATTATGATGATGGCACGATCGCACCGCTCTAGCGCTTTACAGCCGGAGCATTCAAAACGGTGAAGCTCGCTGCACTGGCACGCGACGCTGCTGTCCCGGCCGGGGTTCGCGTGAGGAGGTCACACACACACAGCGGAAGCCACTTATGGTTTTATGCCACGGTCCGGTAAGGCGCGGCACAGGGGCGTGGGGGTCCCAGCTGCAGCAGGCTGCTTCCGAACGGCGCTTTGGTCTCTCTCTCTCTCTCTCTCTCTCTCTCTCTCTCTCTCTCTCTCTCTCTCTCTCTCTCTCTCTCTCTCTCTCTCTCTCTCTCTCTCTCTCTCTCTCTCCGCAGCAAGAAGTGGTCCCTTCACGACTGCTCACACGACGCCATCACACTGTATTACCAGGCTTCCGCGTGACCCAAACAAACTCCAGCCAACTCCCTCCAGGGCATCCTCCGCGCTTCCTCCAGCCGCCAGCGCCTGGCGCACAGTGGGACAGAAGACCGGCGCAGGCGGTTAAAACTCTTAGACGCGTTCTGAGCTCACTCCAGAGTCGCTAAACGCCTGCGCAGGTCCTCTGGCCCACTGTGCGGCGGGGCGGGGCGCCTGGATTCCAGGCCGCAAGTCGCCTGGAAATGGGGAACGTGTGATACGTTCATGAAGAGCGAGGCGTCGCTGACCTTTGAAGTGGGGGAAAATGGCACCTCTGAGCCTTCAGGCGTTGAGGCCTTCAGGAGACGTTACGTAGGAGGGGTGACCTTTACAGGAGCGCACCCCTGCCCTACCTGGGCCGGGCCTCCACCGGGCCTCCACCGGGGCTCCACCAGGACGCCGCCAGGACGCCGCCAGGACGCCGCCAGGACGACGACGACGCACAATCATTGTGCCGGTGCGACACGTCGCACGCACGACTTTGTTTCACCCCGCTGTCCAGCTCGGTGTCCAGCGCCTTGCACAACAGCGAGCGCGGGGATGCGCCTCTGCCCCGTTTCTCGGGAATGTCGACGTGCTGCAACTCTACTTGCGCCGGCCGTGCAGGCCGCCGCGGCCCGCCTGGGTGTCCGCCGCCGTCCTCCCCGCCCCGTTACAAAAGCGCCGCTGACTGCTCACTCGGTTCACATGTATGTGGAGCTGAAACGGCCTGGCTGCGAGGCTAGACGCCCATGCACTGCGCGGGAAATTCGGCGCGAAATTCGGATGCCGCGGCGACGACAAGAACAACAACAACAACATCAGTGGGGCGAGCGTAGCGCCCCGACGCCGCGGAGAGAAACCGACCCACAGCAAGCGCCGCAACATTTTTCCTATTTGCGTAAAGCTCCCTGTGAATGGACGCGCGCCGCGGGGTGGGCCGTGTGAAGCGCGGTGGGCTGCGGTGGGCTCCCAGAGCACAGTGGAGTGGGTCGGAAGACCGCTGAGGCGGCCAGACGCGCGTCTTGAGCTCCAGAGTCGCTATATGAGACTCAGGAGCTCAAAACGTGTCTGGGATTTTGGCCGCCTCAACGGTCCTCTGACCCACTGTGTGTGCGGTGGGCTCCCAGAGCGAGCCGGATTGACCCACCCAAACAACAACAACAACCACCAAACTCAGCCCGCATCACGCGGCTTGTGGTGCTCCGTCTTTTAAGACGGCGGCGCGCGCGCGCGCCCACCGCAGCCAAACAGTCGCAAGTTTCGGGAACCGAGGCGCGAGAAAGCGAACTGCCGAGCACTCTGCTTCGGCTCTCTCTCTCACTCGTAGAGCGTCACGTAGGGGTGCGAGAGAGGACAGGGCGACGGAAGCGCGCTGCTTCGATCCGCGCGTTTTGTTTCGGGCAACACGTCACCGCGAAACAAGAAACACGCAGCGACAGTGACGCGGCGCCATTGTCCCGGCGACACCAAAGAAGCGAGCGAGGCGAGTGCCAAAACTCGTTTCTCCGAGTCAAAGCGTTTTGCGTCGTCGTCGTACGCGTCGCTCTAGGCGCATTGAGCAACGGGCCGGCGGCGTGGGTGAGGCGGCCGGCCGGCCTGGCGCGGCGCATAGCGGCCCAGAAGACCGGCTCTAAAATTCAGGCCGCCGGGGCGGTCTTCTGACCCACTGTGCGACAGCCATGACGTCGCTTCGATCGGCTGCAACACGCTGGCGTTTGCCAAAGGGCTCATCCCATCGCGGCCTGTAAAACCTGTCGCGCTTTTAGTGGGCGAGTTGATGAGGATTGATTTACAACGGCGCGAGCCCGGGGGGGCGTTTTGGGGCTCCGACGCTCTGTCTCCCTCGCCCCCCGACGAGACGCCCTGCGAGTGCGAGAGAGACAGAGCGACGTTCTCACGCCGCGGCGGGGTGGGGCGAAGCAGGCCCGCTTTTTATCTGCGTTTAATTATGCCGGTTCAAGCCCTAGTGCTTGCTGCCCTGTGCGAGGCTTGTTGTAACCGTGTACGATTAGCGGCAGATAAGGTTGAAGACATCGCTGCACGCTGCGCCTGCCTGCCTGACGCATGACGAGAATGTCAGGACGGGTCCCGGCGTGACTGCCCTGGGGCCTGCTGGCTTGCCTGAGAAACTGCATTCGGCCTTTTTAAGGTTCTAAATGCAAAAAAAAAAAAACAAAAAAAAAAAACACAACACACACACTTTTTAATCAAACAATAAAGTCGTAATTTTGTTGTTAGGCTGCAATTTTATTTTTTGATATTTTTTTTTCTTTTTCTAATATACAGTGTTTACAACTCGGCTGGAGTCTTGCCTCGGGTGGCCTGGGGGTCTCCGGCACGCCCTCGGCGCCCTGAGGGCCTTGTACGACGCGTTGCCAGGCGCTTCCTTTTCGCCGGGATCACGGTGGAGGGAGATTCCCTACACTGTGGCGTGGCCGGGATGCTCACTGCGCGGCGGGCTTTTCAAATCGGCGCGCGCGGCAGGCAGGCTGCAGGCAGGCTGCAGGCAGCGCACTGGCCAGGCATAGCCGCCCTACGGACCGTGTGAGCCACAAAGGTCTGTCATTGCGTCACCTTGGCAACGCCTTGGCAACGCCTTGGCAACGGGACCGCCTCGTCCTCGGGCCGCCGCTCCGCCGCTTCGCCGTGTGGGGCGCTCCTCAAGCACATCCGCTTTGGCGCGGCTCCCTGCTCCGCGCCGCCCTCCACGGGGTGACCCAACCCGAGCCGGTAGGCCACGCCGGCCAGACCGGGGCACAGTGGGCCGGACGACCGGCACAGGCGGCCAAGACCCTGCAGACGCGTTTTGAGCTCCAGAGTCGCTGAACAGGACTCGGACCGGACGAGTGACCCGACCAGTGGATTCCTCGTTCGAAGAGCAATCCATTGGTGGGCTCACACGTGGGGCCCGCGCCGGTCATCCGGCCCACTGTGCGGCGGGCCGCGCCACCGAAATGAAACCGGCGAACGGGTCAGCGGCCAAACGGCGGCGAACGACCCGTGCAATGCACCGACCAATCAAAGCGCGCGCCGCCCTTAGATAAACGGTATGCCGAAACGCCTGGCGGAGCATCCTCTTTCTCTTACACACACACACACAGGCACACGCACTCACTATGTGCGTACACGTACACTACACAACAGGTGAAACTGCGTGCGCCACACACACACACACACACACACACGCACGCAGACTGACCGCAAAGAGGAGGCGCCCTTATAAGGTAACCGCCGTAACCCAGAGGTGATAACGCGTCTTGTGCGTACATAGTACAGTCGCGCACCGCACAGTGGGCCACAAGAGCGAGAAGAAGGAGGAGGAGGAGGAGGAAGCAGGACGGGAGGTGCGGGTGCACTAACTATTATTGCATCACTACGCCGGCGCGGCCGCTGCGTCGGGGCCGACCGAGCCGCCAGGCAGCCGCCGGGCAGGCAGCCCGAGCTGGCAGCCACTTGTTCGGCGGTGCCGCCGCGGTGCACTAAGGCCGTTCGGTCGCGGCTTCGGAAAGGGAAACCGTGGGGGTCAAAGAGGAGTCGGTCGGTCGCTGCGGCGAGACAAGCATCTCCCTGGCGGCGCACAGTGGGCCAGACGACCGGCGGTGGCGATCCCAACAGTGCCTCGTCGCGCTGCTGTCTCCGTCCGGGACGGCCCGTGAGTGCGAGAGAGACGGCGGCAGGCCAGCGGGCAAAACGAGTGCACTGGCCAAAACCTTTCACAACCTGTAATCTCGCTCGCCGAGGATATGGAAGCAAGGGCCGCATGTGGCGGGGCGGGGCGGCGCGGACGGCAAAAGTGGAGCAAGGGGAGGGGGGGCGACGGGGACTCGCTCCATCTCGCCTCAAATTATTTTTCCCGCATGTCACAATGCGGTATAGCACCCGTTCCGGGGAGCGGACAGCTTGACCACACACACACACACACACACACACACACACACACACACACACACACACATCCACGACGTGCCGTCGCAAAAAAAGTCCCCCATCCCGACGTGCGACTCGGTCTGTGTCTCTCCCACTCCCGCTAGAGGCTGCTGCTTAGTGACTTTTCTCATCATCCGGGTGCTAGCGGTGGTGTGTGCGTTGGTGATGCAAGCGTCTGTCTGTCTCCGTTGTCGGGCCGCTAGCCGTGCTCACTGCTCACCGCACTGTGCCTCTCATTATTTTAGTCGCTGTAGCGAGCCAGATCACGTGGCGATATCAACGCTCTCGCTCGGCAAAGTGGCCCTCTAGGTGCTCTACCGTGGTCGAGAGCGTCGGCGCGCCGACTACAACGTTCGAGATCTGATGTTCGAATCCTGCCATATCTTTTGCTGTTTTCGCCACGCACGCAGTATGGAACCCACCGGTCCAGCGTGTCGCGTGTCAGAGGCACCACTTCACCGGCCGTGTCACGGTGCCCGAGAGCGTAGAGGCATCGAACTCCGAGTCCGGGGGACCCGCGTTCGCCACCCATGATGATCTTGTCTCGCGATGAGGATTTTATTTTTGATTAGTCTGGTGGAGTCTTTCTCTGTCAAACGGGCAAAGTATAATATTTATAATTAAAAAAATTAAAAAAAAAATTAAAAAAAAAAGCGCGGCGCGCACGCACTGGCCGGTGACGGAGCGGGCCGGCCAAACCGCAGACGGCGCGACCTCTTGGAGGCGGGCCGCATACAGTGGGCCAGAAGAACCGGCGAGGGTTTCGGCCGCCTGGCCCACTGTGGGCCGCTGCGCTTGGACGCTGTCGATCGTGGGCGGCGATCGATGACGCGGACGTGCAGAAATGACTCGGACGACGGCGGCGTCCTCGTTACGCAGTTACGCGAGCAGCCGCGACGCCACGACCCTTGGCGACCGGGACGCCGAAACCGAAATCGATCCATATCGGCGGCGCGCGGTGCGGTAAGGGGTCATCGCGACGACTTAAGGGGCGCGTTATGGTGCGGCCCTCCTGCCCTATTGAAATGACCGCGGGCGGGGCGGGGCGGGGCGGGCGGGGAGTGAGATGGGCTTTCTCCCGTTCCCACAGGACCCCCTCCCTTTATAATCGCGGCTCGCGGACTCATAAATCGCGCGAGACGGGACGGGCCTCGCAGAAAGGGAAAGGGAAGGGGGGTGTCTTCGCGGAGGTGTAAACGGCGGCGCCAATGGCACCGAGACAATGCGGGCGCCTCCCACAGCAGCATCCCGACTGCCCGGCTACGCCAATCAAACCGTTTCCCATCGCCGGATAGACTAGCCGGGCGGACGGCCGGTCGGGCATGGCGCCGCCTGCGCTAAGGCCCACTGTGTGGAGCCTGAGGCAGGTTGTAAGCCCAGCGGGCGGGTGGGACCAGGCCGGTCCAAGTCGCACTGCCCAAAGGTGAGGGTCGACGCCGCACACGCTCTTGACATTTTGCATTTCCCGGCACGCTTGTGTTTTATTCGAGTCTGAGGCGCCAAATGGCCGCAGGCGGGCGGAGTCGAACCCGCAACCCTCGGCTCAGCGGTCGTGATGAGAGTGGCACCATTGGGCCAGGCGGCCAGGCGTTTTAGCAGAGATAAAACGCGTAGTAAAGCACTCGGGCCGGCTCCCTCCATCCTCCACTCTAGTGCTCGCACTCACAGCGAGCCTTGGCGGACTCTAATTTTTTTTTTTAACGTGGACTGTGCAAGCACACAACTCCACAAGCCTATGCGTTAATTTTTTTTCAAAATAAAGTTTCGAAAAATTAATTTTTAAACTAAAAGAGCTTGTCTTTGGTGCGCGTTGCTGGAGGCGGCCGGCGACCACACGTTCTTCGCTTCGCGCGGCGGCGGAGGACTCAGCACCGCTTCCTTCCGGAACCTCCCTCGTTTGCCCTCAGCCTTTTGTACCGCGAGTGGCCGCCAACAACAACAACAACATGCGATCCACGTGGCGATTCCATATGCCGCGCGGCGTGCGTGACACAGCGGGCACGCTGCTGGCTCGGCGCATCGTGCCAAAGGGAGCCAAAGGGACGTGGACTTGCATTACATAAAAGGCAAAGGCGAGGAAAAGCTCTGCAAACGGCGCGCACAGTGGGCCAGAAGACCAGCGCAGCCGGTCAAAACTCTAGACGCGTTTTAGCTCCAGAGTCGCCGAACTGGACCCGAACCGAACGTGCGACCCCACCGTTGGATTGCTCTCCAAACGGGGAATCCATTGGTGGGGTCATTGGTTCGGTTTGAGTCCCATTTAACGACTCAGGAGCTCAAAACGCGTCTGGACTTTTGGCCGCCTGCACCGTCTTCCGGCCCACTGTGCGACACCGTCCTGGCCGCAGTCCTGGCCGTCGAGGCAACAATGAACGCAGGGCTTACGACCGTCCGCTGTCTGCTCGAGTCCGGAGAGGCGTCCGGGAGACTGACCTGGAAAAGCAACAAAAATAACTCAATTTAGTACGCCTGAAGAAAGAGTCGGCCCAGAGAGTGAGGTCGGGCCATTTATTTTTGAGTCGCTCGCGCTGTGCAGGGAATTCGGCTTCAATAGATCCTCGAGAGGCGGCGGTGGTGGCGTGGCGGCGCCGTGGCGCAACCTCACGCACCCAACACACACAGACACACACACACACGGCGTGCATTTGCACAAGGCGGAGAGTGCTGCTCTACAAGGCGCAGCGAATCTGTCTGGCGCGGACAGGCCGGAGCGTCTCTTGACCCGACGAGACCGCGCAGGCTGGCGCAGGCACGCCGCGGCGATAGCGCAGCCGCAACGGCCGCCCTGGTCATCGCCGCCGGGCCGCCTGGATAAACACTTGGATGCCATCGCCAGCCTACGCCAGCCCCGCCACACGGTGGGCTATAAGGCCGGCGCAGGCCTCACAACAGTCGCTCAGTGGGACTCAAACCGAACGTGTGAGCCCAGCAATGGATTGCTCTCCGAACGAGGAATCCATTGGTGGGATCCCACGTTCGGTTCGAGTCCAGTTCGGCGACTCTGGCGCCCCGGCGCCCCCGCAAGGAATGTCGCAGGGCGCTGTTCCCAACATGACGCCGCGTTACTCCCGCGCGCCCCTCCGCGTCTGTGTGTGTGTGTGTGTGTGTGTGTGTGTGTGTGTGTGTGTGTGTGTATAGTCCAGTTGCATCACCGAGAAGGAAGGGGAGATGCAAGCGCACAAGAAGTAGAAGAAGAACAGGAGAAGAAGAGGTGTGGGATTCACGTCGGTATCGGCTGACTGGACGCTATGCCACGCACAGCAGGCAATGTAGGGCGTACTAGACTCTGTGTTAGTGTGTGTGTGTGTGTGTGTGTGTGTGTGTGTGTGTGTGCGCGCGCGAGCAGAGACTAGTGGTGCATAGCTGCGGTGCGTCTCGGCCGGTCAGTGCCCGTTGCGACGACAACAACAACAACAGCGCCAAACAAGAAGCGAAAGGGATCGCTGCTGCACACACATAAGTGCGAAGACGCGAAGCGCGCACGCGCGGGAAAAAAAAATAAGTAAGGCTCGCAATTATTGTCAGAGACTGCGGCAGTGCAGAGCCTTGCAAAGCGGGGGGTGTCCCGAGCGCCTGTGGGCGGCGGGGTAGGCAACCACGTGGGGCTCGCAGGACGAGGAAGGACGACGCTTTGGGTGATGAATCGCACGTCGCTGTGATATGATCGGCGTATTGCGAGTGAAAGTGCCGTGGACGGACGGACAGACAGACAGACAAGCCGCTGCAGCGCCAACGAGGCCGCTAAATGATAATGCAGAATGGGATAATGGCCGATAAGCGTCACGTAATTGCGGCCGGCGTTTCGGCGACAGGACACACCCAACAACACGGCCCTTGTTGTTGTTGTTCGCAAAGCGGCAATGCATTGCGAATGTTGTTGTTGTTGTTGTTTCGTTGCTGCAGCAGCGTCTCGTTATTACACGCGGCCTGTCGGGTCGGGTCGGACTGTTTGGCGCCGCAGGAAAACGACGAAGCCTCGCGCAACATTTAAACAGCCAAACAAGGCTTCAAGGAACGCTATTATCTTTCTGCAAATGCCGAGTTTTGCACTCCATTGATTTTTTTTTTTTGAAAATTTTGCAGTGTGCATCATGTGTAGCACATGCGCCCCACTTAACGACAGATCCATCATCGGGCTAACCCGAGGTGCTCCATATGCACCCGCTACGCCCCGCCACGCCACGCCCCGCCGCGAACAATTGAATTTATTTCCATCCCCTCCACCTGCACTTGCCCAAGCAGCTTCATTCACATGGGAGCGGGTGAGCGAGAGAGAGAGAGAGAGAGAGGAGAGAGAGGAGAGAGAGAGAGGAGAGAGAGGAGAGAGAGAGAGGAGAGAGAGAGAGAGAGAGAGAGAGAGAGAGAGAGAGACGGACAATGGGTCAGCAGCAAAATAGAGCGGTAACAACACGAGGAGGGAGAGCGATAGACTTCTCAGAGGAAAATGATGGTTATGCGGCGCGCGTAACCCGACGCGGCATTCCACGTTTGAAGCGGCACGTCGCCGCCGCACTTCCCCGGTGATGCAGTTCGCGGCGACCGTCGTTCCTAACTCACACCGTCACCGACAACTCGGCAACAATGAAACACAAAAATTAAATTTTAATAAATATTTTTTTAAAACATTTTCTATATTTATTGTTGGAAACCCATGCAGCTTTTATTTTCGCAATTTTGTCCTTTCTTATCCGTCTCCAACCCCCCCTCTCTCCTCTCTCTCTCTCTTCTCTCTCTCTCTCTCTCTCTCTCTCTCTCTCTCTCTCTCTCTCTCTCTCTCTCTCTCTCTCTCTCTCTCTCTCTCTCTCTCTCTCTCTCCCGCCCCCCACCCTCGAGAAGGATTGACAGCCTCGGACCCACAAAGCACGCGAAACAATACGCCTCGCTCTCTAAACACACTCCTCCGTCAAATTTGGCGCGAAATGTGTGAAAACGGTGAGAGGGCGGCGTGGAGCCGTGTCCGGCACAACAATGGGAGGCAGCCAGCCGGCCGGACAGGGCAACGAGGATTCCCCCGGCGTCACCCCAGCTAACGAACCAGTTCCGCCCGCCACCGCACAGTGGGCCAGAAGACCGGCAGAGAGGCAACACGGAATCAGTTTGCAGGTGTGTGACCGCGTGTCTTACAACGATACTCTCTCTCACTCAGAGAAGGCGGTGAGGGATCCGCCAGCAGGCGAGGCGCGGGTGAAGGTAAGCAGCTTCCCATCACACTTCCTTCCAGGTACAAGGGGCTGTTCGGTTCCTTTCCATTTCGTGTTTTTTTTTTTTTTGGTTTTTTTTTTTACTCTCCGCCGCGCCCCGACGTCCGTCCCGTCCGTCCAGACACGCGGTGAGAAGGAGAGTCCGCCTCTCGACCGGTGGAGAGCGGTCCGGTGTACCAGACAGTGTGCCCTCCCGTGACCCCCGACAGCGCTCCCAAACCAGAAGAAAAAGCCTTTCTTTTTTGCGGTGCAGCAGCAGTGATCCGCCTCCAATCACTACACGGCAGAGGAATGCTGATGGAAGCCGGCGCGTGCCACGCGCTTTCTGAAACCAGTTCGTTCCGAGCGCCAATATAGTTTTTTTTTTGGTTGCTATTTTTCTCCTTTCTACTCGCTGCGTGGGGCACTTTTGGATGGCGCATGCGTGTGACACGTTGTTTTCCATGAGTGTGTGGTGTGTGTATTTTCGGGTAAGTCCTTCCGAACACCGGGACGAGTTACGTTAAGACAAAAGTTCTGGCATATGCAAAGTACAGAAAACGGAAAAGTTAGAGTAAATGAACATGTAACTGGTGGTATTCGAACCCACGACGCGCCTCTCGCGGCTCGCGCTCGGACTGACGTGCAGAGACAGAGAGAGGGACGGAACTGTGTCAGCGCAGGCCTGCCATTGCCCTAGTCCGTGTTGGTCTGGTCAGTACGTCAGTGCAGCGACAACGGCATCGATTTCTTCGCTCCGCCGTCACGTCGCCGGAGCGTCGCAGCGCTGAGCACGGCACGGCGCACAGTGGGCCAGAAGACCGTTCGAAGCGGTCAAAGTCCCAGCGTTTGGGCCGCCTGCGCCGGTCTTCTGGCCCCCTGTGCGGCGTCCACCTCCCCCACTCTGTCGTAATGAAGAGCACCGCGCCGCGCTGCTCAAGGTAAGTGGGGCGAAGCCAGCCACTCGCTGCTACTCGCCCACGCGACTGTCGCCGAATTCCGAAACAGTCAAGGCCGGATGACGATGACCGCACGGCCGGCTTCGGCTTCCCGCCCAACCTTCGACTAGCGCTCGCTCGCTTCCGAAGATAGCCGAACTGCCATCCCGAGCACCTGACTGTCACCGGCCGACAGGCCGAGCAGAGCGCTGACAAACAAAACCGCCGCGAGAGTGCGCTGCGCGCGCCGCGCTGCCGCTTGCTCGCGGTGGCAGAGTTAGTCGCTGTTTAGGGTATAAGTGTGGCCGATCCATTTTGACGTGGAGGAAATAACACAAGAGAAAAGGTCACCCCTAGAGTGAGAGGGAGCCAAGTCCATGCCGCTCTTAAAATCAATCTGCCAACACACGGACCGGACCGACCCGCACGGTGTTTACGAGATGACATTGGGTGAGCACACAGCAAGGCACGCACACACACACACGCACACAGACACAAACACGGCAGTCGAGGCTGCTAGGGTGATGATGGGGCAGTACCAGCCGCTCGCCTTGACCTAGAGCGCGGCGTGGGGCGACACGCCGAACGAACGCCACCGCCACGTCATTCACTTAGTGTTCATGTTCAGGAGCACAAAACTGTGGCGTGGCGAGCCACCAATGTAATGGCTGCGGCGGCTGCGGTGCAGGCTGGGCGGCGCGGTGCGGCGGCGCGGTGCGGCGGCGCGGCTGTGAGAGGTCGCGCGCGGCGGGTCGCAAGTCAGCACCCGGAAAAGAAAAAAAAAAAAAGATTTCTTGCTCCTTTATTAAGTCACCCTTGAAGTATTTTCCCAAGTCGCACTTCGTTTGTTTGTTTTTCTTTTTCAGGTCCCACTTCGTATTTTCTTTCAAGTTCCCGCACTTCGTTCGGTTCGAGTCCCACTCAGCGACTCTGGCCGCCGTGCGCGGAGGATGTATCGCGGACGCTGCTTTTGCTTTCCACGTCGTCGCCGAGGTGGAAGGGACATGCACGGCCCGTCAAGCAGCTGATCCTCCGCGGACGTCCTCGGACACGGCGTCGGTGCCAGATAACGCCGAGCCGAGATACACCTGTGTTCGCGCGCTGCTGCTTGCTTTTAAACCCTCGCGTTACTTTCACTGGCTCGCATCGCGGCTGATGCACACCGCTGCTGTTGGTGTTGTTGTTGTTTGCTCTGGCCGGTAGTTGGCAGCACCAGCTTCGCCGTACATTTCTCGTATTATGGAGGAGCCTGCCCGGCGCCGCGGACTTTACCGCCAACATCACGGTAGAAAAAAAATTAAAAAGAAAAAAAAAACACACGAGCATACAGCGCTGTTTCGAGGGGTGTTGCCAACTTTGTCAAATGAGAAGGTTGCCTTCATCATTTCTGGCCGATGGCGGTTGTTAAAACGTATATGGCCGCGCCCGGGAGGCATGCGTTTGCACCGAAAGTCGTGTAGCACGCACACTCACATACACACACAAGCGCGCGCAGGCTTACGCCACCGCCGCCAAACTGATGTCCTCTCGCATCACACACGGGCACGGGGTGCTTGTAGCTGATTAGGACGCGAAGGCGCAGGAGAGAGAGAGAGAGAGGAGAGAGGAGAGAGGAGAGAGAGAGAGAGAGAGAGAGAGAGAGAGGAGAGAGGAGAGAGAGAGAGAGAGAGAGAGAGAGAGAGGAGAGAGAAGAGAGAGGGAGAGAGAGAGAGAGAGAGAGAGAGAGAGAGAGAGCCGCGACAGGACAAGGGGCTGCCGTTCGTCGTCACTGACAATTAGGGCGACGAGTGCGGCCCTCTTCATCAGGCCGGACAACAGGCTTGCCAATTAGCACCTCGGCTAGATGCCAGTGCACAGTGGGCCAGAGGCGGTCCAAATCCCGGACGCGTTTTGGGCTCTACAGTCGCTAAATGGCACTCGAACTGAACGTGACACCACTAATAGATGGCTCTCCGAACGACGAATCTATTGGTGGGGTAACGTGCGGTTCACGTCCTGTTTAGCGACTCTGGAGCTCAAAACGCGTCTAGGGTTTTGGCCGCCTGCGCCGGTCTTCTGGCCCACTGTGTACAGCGGCCGCGTGGTGGCTGGTCTGCTTTACGGCGGGGTCGCCGTCAATGCGCCCTTACTCTACACGGCAAAGAAAGATAGGGAAATTAACAAGTGGCCTTTAAATAATTCTCTAATAAAAAAAAAAAAAAAAAAAAAAAAAATGGACGGGCGATGAGAAAGTGCATTGTTGACAGGACTCTTGTCGGCGGAGGCTTTTTCGACTGGACCAAAAAGAAAGAGAGGGAGAGAGATGGAAACAGAAAGAAAAGAAAAGGACGGCGTGCTAGTCGTCGTCTAGGATTTGCCCTGTCAATTGCCACCGCTTTTCGCCACGCCACGCCCCGCCGGCAGACCGACGGAAATGACTAAACTAACGCCCCGGCCCTCAAGCAGGTCGTGATGGTGGCAGCGAGCCGCCGGCACGACGGCCAACGCAAACAAGACAGTCGTCCGCCGCGACAGTGGGCCAGAAGACCGTTGAGGCGGGCAAAATCCCGGACACGTTTTGAGCTCCAGAGTCGCTAAATGGGACTCGAACCGAACGTGTGACCCCACCAACGGATTGCTCTCTGAACGAGGAAACCATTGGTGGGGTCACCCGTTCGATTCGAGTCCCATTTAGCGACTCTGGAGCTTAAAACGTGTCCGGGATTTTGCCCGCCTCAACGGTCTTCTGGCCCACTGTGCTCCACGCTACTGGACCAGTCAAAAAAAAAAAAAAAAAAAAAAAAAAAAACGCCGGAAGAAAAACACAAACACGCGGGAAAGCGGAATGAAAATGCGATGGCGATGGTGTTCGAACATGACAAGGCAGAGGCCCTCGGCACGCCTGGTTCGACGCGGCGCGCGGACTGGAGTACGCCCCCGGGTATTTAGCATCACAACAGCCTGGCCGGGCCGCCGGCAGGCGCCTGATCACGCGCGCTGCCCCCACCGCCTTGAAGAAAAACAGACAGCACTTCGCGGACGGGGGGCCGCGTTGCCACACGTTAAATTAATGCAAGGCGGTGCAAGGCCCGCGATGAGAAAAGGTTTGGCGCGGCGGGACACGCGGGATACGGGACGTGAGGCGTTAGGATAGTGTTTCTTTTTCTTCGACGCGCCAACCAACCCTCGGCGGCCTCCAGCTCCAGCTCCAGCCGGCGAGCCGCTTTCGCTGACAATGCTTCGGCACGAGCGGAGAGCACCGCACTCACGACTCTCGGCCCACAATTAATACGGCCGGTATGATTGGAGTTTTGGCGGGTCCGTTTTTGAAGGTTCGCGGAGGCGGTGCCGTTGCTGGGCAGCGCCGCCTATCGCGGCGCGATCTGCTTACGAACGCGGCGACGTTAAAATCCCATTTCACCGCGTGCACGCCTCAAGGACGGGGCTCTACACCGCAATAAATAAGGAAGATAAAATAACGTTCGGTTCCAGTCTTTTTAAGCGACTCTCGAGCTCAAAACGCGTCCGGGATTTTGACGGCCTGGACCGGTCTTCAGGCGGACTGTGCAGAGACAGAGCGACGCTATTCGACGGCAGCCCATGACCCCAAATAATCCGCGGCATCGATTAGCGAGCATCGGCAGGCTGAGTAACAGTGTCGCCCCGTCTCTCTCGCACTCGCGCGGGGCGGCGGCCCGTAAGGAGGAGCGAGAGAGACGGAGCGACAAAACACTGCTCAGCGCAGAGCCAGGCAGGTGTGAATTGGCCGTAAATTAGCCGGGCCATCAAGCAGCCGGAGCGGCTCGGACGCAACCACCCGGAACCCATCAGGCGGCCAGGCCGGCGTCCTGACGTGTCGCATCGACATCCATCAAACCACCGCTGTTATTTATTCCAGTGGCGCTCACGCCGATCGGGCGGTGCCGAACCGCGCGGCAAGGCAAACAGAGCGGCCGCTGTGAGACCGCGGCGCGGCGCGGCGCGGTTGGCGTGGCGCCCGCCCAGTCCACCTTGGCCACTCTGCGGGCCAGCCTCCGGGTCGGGCCGCGCAGTGGGCCAGAAGACCGCATCGGCGGCCGAAACTGTGGCGCGTCAGCGCCACCAAAAAAGTCATACAGGAAAAAAAATATCTCGGAGTTCAAAGCGGATTCGAACTCAGGTTTTCGACTCGGGATTCCAGCGCCTCTGACCGCGCGGCCACCCCACCGGCCGCTGCTCGGCACCACGGAGATCGAAGCGCATAGCGCTGGAATGCGGTGCTAGGTGCATTCTCCGCGAAAACGTGTCGATTTTTTTCCCTTCGGCGTGTAATAGCGCGCGCGGCTACGACGTGCTAAAGCAGCTAAAGCGCGCCAACGACCGCCAGGGCCTTGGTCACCGCCGCGGTCGCGCTACGGGAATTCGGCGTCCACTCTCTCTCTCTCTCTCTCTCTCTCTCTCTCTCTCTCTCTCTCTCTCTCTCTCTCTCTCTCTCTCTCTCTCTCTCTCTCTCTCTCTCTCTCTCTCTCTCTCGCAATAATTGCTTGCGCCGCCGCGGGGCAACGCCGCGCTAATCACAAATTGAAGCGAAGCCGGGCGTCGCCGAGCGAGGTGCGTTCCAGATCGGCGGCGGCGTAGCGGCGGTGGCGGTCGCTTTTGGCCGCTTTAGCGCTCGATTTACGGCCACACGCACCCAAAGTTCCCGTTTACCACACAACTCCGCGCGTTTTTGCTTTCCAATCTGCACTGCGCCGCGGCCGTGCACCCCGCCTGCCTCGCGCGTCCAAGTCTCCGCCCTCCGCCAGGTCTCTGCACAGTGGGCAGCTGGCCGAAACTTTGGACGTGTTTTGAGCTCCAGAGTCGCTAAATGGGACTTGAATCGCACGTGTGACCACACCACTGGATTCCTCGTTTGGAGATCAATCCATTGGCGGGGTCACACGTTCGATTCGAGTTGGCGACTGTGGACCTCGAAACGCGTCCAGCAGAGTTTTGGCCGCCTGCGCCGGTCTTCCGGCCCACTGCACTTCCGCCGCCGCCGACTGACTCAATTTAAATTGTAAAAGAAGCCGGCGGTTCGCACTCGGCGCTGCTGGCCGTGCAACAACTCATTCGCGGCACGAGATTCCCCGCGGAAGGAAGGGCGTCCCGCTGTTCGGATTAAAGTGCGCTCCATTGTAGGACTAATTACCCGCAGGCTTCCGCTTTTTGCTAAGCCATCGCGGCGGCGGGGCGCTGGCTGCCAGCCCTGCCGGGGCGGCGGCGGGCTCTTATTGCAATTCAGATGGGAGACACACTACTACTCCTGGAACTACTGGAATGAATAAATGGAGAACGGGGCTTTCGCTGTCGTCGTCTCGCTCCGACAATCGCCGATCCGACGAAAACACGCGGTGGGGCCCGAGGCGGGGCGGGGCGGGGCGGGGCGGGGCGGGGTGGGGCGGGGCGGGGCGGGGCGGGGTCGCCGTGGTCGGTGAACGGCATAGCGCGTGAACCGCACTTTGTCGTAACCCGTAAACCTTGGTCGGAATGTGATTTGCAGGCAAATCCAGACCGCAGCCTTAAAACCAACCGCCGCTGCACCATAAAAAGACAAGGGGCGAAGGAATCCGCCGCCGGGGCACCGCAAATGTTAAATCGATGGAAATGACGGTCTAGTCCGCGGCGCCCCGAGGCTGCAGCCTGCAGCCGAAGAAAAACAAGGCCTTGCCGGGCTAGCCAGTCCTAGCCTCGCGTCGAGGGCACGGACTGTTTGTTCTAGCGATGCAAACCGTGTCCGCGGCGCGTCCGGGAGCCGAGCCGCCGCCGGTGCGCGGCCTCGATCCAGCACGTCGAGAAACGTGCGACAACTCTCACGCGGCGGCCTGACGCACAGTGGGCCAGAAGACCGGCGCAGGCGACAAAAACTCTGGATGCGTTTTGAGCTACAGAGTCGCAGACCGGGACTCGAATCGAACGTGTGACCCGACCAATGGATTCCTCGTTCGGAGAGCAATCCATTGGTGGGGTCACACGTTCGGTTCGAGTCCCATTTAGCGACTGTGGAGCTCAAAACCCGTGCGGGATTTCGACCGCCTCCTCCGGTCCTCTGGCCCACTGTGAGACGGTCCGGCGCATCGGACGAGCTCGTCGCCGAGGACCTGCTGTAACAGCTGCAAGGCCGCCGGCTTGAATCGGATTCGTCAACCGGTCGGAGCAGCGAGCCATCATGCACCGCGCACGCCAGCCGCCTGTCGCGAGCCGCATCGCCCGCCTAGCCGCGCTAGGTGGCCCGATTCCGCACGAGCGCTGCTTTCGTCGCTCTCTGTTGGCCTGTGGGCTGGAAGACCGGCGGAGGCGGGCAAAATCCACGCCGCGCTAAATGCGGCTAATGGGACTCGAATCGAACGTGTGACCCCACTAATCAGGCGACGTTACCGAGAGTGTGCCGCTGTGGTCACATCGCGCGCTAGGATTTCACGCCAGCCTTACCTGGAACAGGGGAAAAACAATCATTAGACCCGGATACTTGTGTGGTACACTGTGCGTCCCGGATCACCGCGTGCCGTGTAGGCGTGAGGTCCCCCCCCCCCTCCCAGCTGCCATGAACGGCCCAATGTTCGGCCTATCGCACCGCGTCTTTGATTTACGCGCGCCGCGACCCAATCGCAATAACATCGCAAACACTGCGAATTGCAATCCGGGCATAACGCGCGCGGTGTTGGCAGCGGCCAATGGCAGCGAGGCCCGGCGGCGCTGCGGCCGCGCGGCCCTGCCGCTTGAAGGCCTTCTTATGCGGGTGTGCGATTATTTCGGAGAGATATACAGTGGTGTAGAGCGCCGCGCTGCTGGGAAAGGGAGAAAGGCTCCGGGCCGACGGACAGACAGACAGCCTGGCAAGCAGACAGACCGGCCAAGCATTCACCCGCTTCGATCCTATTTCTCACTTGCTTGACCTGACCGCCGCTCGTAACTAATTGAAGTCCCGCGATATGTCAGATCGACCGACCGCCGCGCAGAGACAACGCCGGACAACGCCCACGCCCTGGCTGGCTGCCTGGCGGGGCGGCTGACGGCGGCCGGGTCTCTCTGTGGCAGTGACATTGTTATGACTGAGTGCCATAGCAGCGGATAGATAGTGTGGGAGTGTCCACACTGCAAGTGCGGTGCAGCCCGATGCAGTGGGGCGCCGGCATGAGCCGACGGCAAGCCGACCGGCCTTGGCAGCCTTGGCGACGGCAGCGCCTACACTGCACAGTGGACCAGAAGACCGTTGAGGCAGCCAAAATCCCGGACACGTTTTGAGCTCCAGAGTCGCTAAATGGGACTCCAATCGAACGCGTGACCCCACCTACAGATTCCTTGTTTGGAGAGCAATCCATTGGTGGGGTCACACGTTCGATTCGAGTCCCATTCAGCGACTCTGGAGTTTTGGCAGCCGCAGCGGTCTTCTGGCCCACTGTGCGCTGGCATAGCCTCATGCCGCGCGTGATGTAATACGCGCTTTATTCGTGCGCGGACCGCACGGGCCGCACGGGCCGCACGGACCGCGCACGGATGGCTGCACAAAGTGATGAAATTTAGACCGGCTGCGAACACACACTCTCACTCACTCACACACACGCACACACACACGCAGCCGAACCGATATGCACGTGGGCCTCGTTACACGCGCTGTAGACACGGTGCCGGCAACCTAGTAGCGGAGCGGCGGCGCCAGAGAGGGTGATATAGTGCACCGTTCGCCACGGACGAAATTTGGCCGGACTTCACGCGATGTGCCAAGGAGAGACCATAAAAAAAAGGTGCAATAGTTTAAGAAACCGTATTTACGACAGTCGTGAGGCGGTTACAACTAATTGCTTGGCATGTCAACGATAACCTTCGAAATTTCCTAATGAGCCGCTCTGCATGCGGGCAGGAGATAAAACCGGGGTAGCGGCGTGCCGTGCCGCCTGGGACGGCCTGGGGCCTGGGGGACGGGCAGGCAGGCTGCATCGAGGGGGGCTCCAGAGTCGCTGAATGGGACTCGAACCGAACGTGTGACCCCACCAATGGATAGCCTGCTTCGAACGAGGTCTCTGCGCCGGTCCTCTAGCCCACTGTGCTTCGCCTGTTTCAGGAAGAGACTGCGGGCGACACCACCACCCACCACGACGCCGGCGTCCGCGCGGCCCCGGCGGCGGCACCTCCGGCGGCCCGGAAACGGACGACGACGACGACGGTCTGGCTGGGCGCGCTGCGCGCTCGCTGCGGGGGAAGTCCCCGGAACATCTCCGGGTGACTCGGCGGCCGACACATCAGCCTGGCGGCACCACGGCACCGCGGGCCGCAGCGTCCGCTGCACGGACACGGCGCTGGACGCGGTACGCTCGATTTCTCTCGTCCGCATACAAAGCAGCTTCCCAGTGCCTTCTCCTTCGAGCGGTACCGGCTTCGCACCTCGCGCCCCGCGGACGGAGACGCCACCGGCAACGCCCTGGGAGCCATCTCACAGTGGGCCGGAAGACCGTCGAGGCGGCCGAAGTTCTAGACACGTTTTGAAGCTCCAGGGTCCGCTAAATGGGACTCGAATCGAACGTGTGTGACCCCACCAATAGATTCCTCGTTTGAAGATCAATCCATCCGGCGTTCGATGCGAGTCCCATTTAGCGACTCTGGAGCTCAAAACGCGTCCAGGATTTTGTGCCGCCTTAACTGTGCATCTTCACCCGCGCCTACGTCATCCATCCCCTTGACTTCGCATCAATTGTAAACTTCTCTTTTTTTTCTGTCGGCATTCCAACCGATTCCCTGAGCAATGTCATTACACGTTCTGCTTATATTTTTTTTTTTTTTTTTTTTTTTTTTTTTGGCGTTGCGTTCTCCTTGCGAACGCACCAAGGCGAGCGAGCCCACTTCGTAATGACTCAGGTAATCCGGCGGCGGTGCTGCCCCTTAGCGCCCTGCGACCCTCTGACCCCGACGCGCCTCGCCGTCGTGCGTCAGACGCTGCCGCCCTGGTGCCCAACCTGCGCCAGACGGATATTCGCTTGCATCTTCTCTCTCGTGCGAAAAAAACGTCAAAGACGCACCGCCGCAAAACCACACACATTAGCCGTATGCATTTGTTTGTGTTTGTTTGTTTGTTTGTTTGTTTGTTTGTTTGTTTGTTTGTTTGTTTGTGTATGTGTGTGTGTGTGTGTGTGTGTGTGTGTGTGCGTGCGCGCGCGCGCGCGTCTGCGAGAGGGAAGATGATCCGCGAGCCCCATCACCTCACTAATGAAGAGGCTGAGAACTATTAGCCTTTCTCCGACGCTCCATCAGAGACGGTAAACTCACGCGGCGCGGCCGACTCACTCACACGCTGAAGCACGCACACACGCGCACGCACGCACACGCCGCACGCACGCACACGCGCCGGTATGTGATATCAAACGGCACAACAAAGTCCAGCCGGCCGTGGCGGCTGCGGCTCATACTCGCGTCATCCCACTGCAAGCAAGGCTCGACGGCTCCCACCGTTTTCCTTCTTTTAGTTTTTGTTTTTGTTCGTGAGAAACAAATGGCAGGCGCCGCCGGGCCCGGCATGACGCGGCGTGGCGTGGCGCCAGCCGTCTGAAATCGCCGCCTTGTGGGATTAATTCGTTTGTGAGGAAACACGGCGGTGCAGGGCGGCAAGGCGGTGCCTAATGAAGGGCAATCTGGAGCGGCTCGCTTCTCAGCACTGGGCGCGGCGTGGCGGCACAGTGGGCCAGAAGACCGGCGCATTTAGCGCTTCAGAGTCGCTAAATGGGACTCACACCGAACGTGTGACCCCACCAATGGATTGCTGTCCGAATGCGGAATCCATTGGTGGAGTCTCACACGTTCGGTTCGAGTCCCATTTACCGACTCTAGAGCTCAAAACGCGTCTAGAGTTTCAGCCGCCGAGCCGGTCTTCTGGCCCACTGTGTGGCGTGGCTGACCCGCGACGATCAAGTTGGCAGTGTTTATTGCTGAAAGCCCTGCCTGTGCTGACGACGCCCCCGGGCCGCCGAGAGAAACCACAGTGGCCCCCTTGGCAAAAAATAAATTAAATCATGTCACCGCGTGGGCCGGACAGGCGGCGCAGAAGACCGTTGAGGCGGCCACAACTCTTGACGCGTTTTGAGCTCTGCGCGCCGAGACCTGTTACTCGACCCTCTACGAGCCGTTTTAAATTCCACGAGGTGCCTCATATTCGAATTGAAAATGCCAAAGTTAATGGAAAGAGGCGCGTTGCTTCGTGTGCTCGGGAGCTGCCGCGTCTTGGCTTGGTGAAGCGGTGGGCGTGCAGGGCTACCAACCCGGCGGCGCGGACGGCGAGCCGGTGTTGCCAACGTGGTGGCGACACAGCGGCGGCTTTGCAGGGCCTTCGTCAGAATGACGGTGTGGATAACATTGAGCGCCGCTCGGCCAGGCAAACGCCGTCATGCCGCTGAAAAGCGACTTCCATTTGGCAAACGGCAATGCCATATTTTTATATGGGCGTGGTCTCGCCGATACAAGTGCGGGGGGGAAAGCGCTGTTGGGCCCGCGGTGGTGGCACTCTCGTTTGAACATGACCCAACAACTGTGCGAATAAGCCCTGCTTTTTCGCAACAACAAGGCGCCGCCCAGTGGGCCAGAAGACCGTCTTAGCGACTCCAGAGTCGCTAAATGAGACTCGAATCGAACGTGTGACCCCACCGATGGATTCCATCGTTTTGAGAGCGATCCATAGGTGGGTCACACGTTCGTTTCGAGTCCCATTTAGTGACCCTGGAACTCAAAACACGTCCAGGATGTTGACCGCCTTCACCGGTCTGCTGGCCCACTGTGCGACGCCCCGAAGGGGTGCGAGAGAGACAGCGCGGCCAAGGGCAGCGCGCGACGCGTGGTGGCCCACCCAGCACCCTCCATTGTGACCAACAAACGCAGGAAATCCGTCTCCACGACGCGGTGCGCCGCGAGGCGGTACTGCTGCGTACAATAATACAATCAAAACATTATCGCCCGTCCGGCAGCAGCGGCCCTCGTGAACTTGACATTGATAGCGATCTGCTAATGTCGAGACAAAGACAAACCACCTCTCTCTCTCTCTCTCTCTCTCTCTCTCTCTCTCTCTCTCTCTCTCTCTCTCTCTCTCTCACGCACCTCGACTGCTTCGTGCGAAATGTCACCAAGCCGTCCTTTTTTTTTTGCGTTGGTGGGTGGCGCGGAATTTGAAGAATATAGTGGCTGAAGGCCAGGGGCGTTGATGAATCGGACTATAATAGCGAGCCGCCTGAGCCGGTTGATATTTTTACGACGACTCGGTCACCTCTTCCGGCACGTCCCTGAATGGACGACCTCCGCGACAACGACCACTTTTTTCACTCTTCCTTTGCGTTCGAAGGACCGCGCCGGCCTATCTCTTCGCACAGTGGGCCAGAAGCCCGTGGAGGAGGCCAAAATCCTAGACACGTCCAGAGTCGCGAAATGGGACCCGAATCGAACGTGTGACCCCACCAGTAGATTTCTCGTTTTGAGAGCAATCTATTGGTAGGGTCACACGTTCGATTCAAGTCCCATTCAGCGACTCTGGAGCTCAAAACGCGTCAAGACTTTCGGCCGCCTCAGCGGTCTTCTGACCCACTGTGCGGCGGCTCGGAGGGTTCAGCCTGCCGCCTCGCCCCGCCCAGGGCCTGGCCGCAGAGTCACCTTGAGGGTCGCTGAGACTCGCAGGGGAGAGAGATATTTTTCACGATTTGCAAAAGCCGCAGCCCCGCACCGCCAAAGCCAACGACCAACCCCGACGGGCGACCGCAGGCTGCATTTCTCTGCGTCTGGAGTGCAGCGCGGTGCGGTGGACGGGTCGCACGCGCCACGGCGTGGCCACGCCCCGCCGAACGCAACTCTAATGTAATCCCTGCTTCATCACAGTGGGCACAGCGAACCGATGCGACTCCACCACATTCACACACCAATTTTTTTTTTTTAATATTTTTTTTTTTTATCGGCGCCTTACTGCCGATAGACCCTTTCGCTCGTCAACGAATGAATCAAAAAGCAAGGAACCAGTAGGAACGTTCCCATGCTGGTTCCTGGCTTTTTGACTACTTTTGTTGTTCACTCGACTACGAGCGACAGGGTCTATTGTTGTGCCATTTGACCGCAAGTCGAAGGGGTGCCTTCGGCCCGTCGGTGTGTTCGTTTTGCTAGAAGCGCGTTCCGTCATCGGGGTGACAAAAAAAGGCCGGTGAAACGGCAAGGTCGAACGTCCATGTCCAGTCCGGTCCAAATCCAGTTTCACGACACAAGAATCCAAGCGACGTCGTCGAGTCGCGTCACCCCTGCCTGCTCGTTCAATGGCAGCCACACAATGTCCCCAAGATGTTCCTTTTTTACTGAAATGAGAAAAAAATCCTCCCATATTTTTTCTTAATTTTTTTTTCGTTTTGGCTGGACAAGTTCCACCTTCGACGTTGCGTCACTATGCACCGCCTGCACGTCGCGCGCATTAAGGCAACTTCGCCATCTCTCTCTCTCTCTCTCTCTCTCTCTCTCTCTCTCTCTCTCTCTCTCTCTCTCTCTCTCTCTGTCGTCAGCCCGCTCGCCCTTTCACCCCCATGCGGTCGGGGCGAGGGGGAAAGAACTCAAAACTTTTGTGTACGTTTTACAAAACTGCTTGATTTTTTTTTTTAAGTTTTAAAAGTTCTCTAATTTTTAGAAATATTTTAATTTTTTTAAAATTGTAATTTTTTTCAAAATTGCCCAAATTAAAGAATTTTTTAAAATTTCTTCAAATTACTATTTATTTATTTTTTTTCACAATTTTACTAGTGTTTGGATGTGGGAAACGATGTACCCAGGCGCTGGCGATCGTGTTTAACTAAAAAATAAATTTGAAAAATGGAACTCTACACCCCCTCCCCAGTCTTAATGGGGAGGCCTCCTGCTTTACTTCGGTGTTCGGGATGGGAACCGGTGCTATCAGGTAACTGGGGTTAATCCGATCCAGCGACTTCGATATCGTACGCCGGGGGACCCAGTAGGACCCGAGGACGCCGACACGCCTCAAACATGGGCAGAGTAGAGTAAGGCAGAGACGATAGAGAGACAGAGAAAGAAAGAAAGAGAGAGAGTAGTTTTGGGAGCTTTTGTTTGCGCAGGCTGGTCGGTACCCAAATGGTACACCCGCTGTCCGGCGCTCCCAGACCCGAACATGCAGTCAGTGGGCCAGCTTCAAAGGACTTATCAACTCCATCCGACGAATCGGAATGGACCCACTCGCGACCAATCTCGAGTGGCTGGCTCGATCGGGGATCGAACCAGTGCCGAGGCCAATCCGCCGAAGCGGACTGCTTTTTAGACACCCGGGTGTAATGGCCTGGATTGAGCCTAGACCACTACACCACCCTGACTTGCACGTCTGCCGAGTGTTGGACGACGGGTTTGAGTCGCAGTGGGAGAAAGCCACTCGAAAAATGATAGGAAGCAATGGGATTCGAACCCCGGCTCGGAAGGTCGGAGTAGGACGCCTTTACGCTCTCAGCCACCACGGCTCATGTCTGCGGCCGAATGAAGAGGGCTCTTGACGTGACAATGAGCAGCGGTCAGAGAAAAAAGTTGTGAAGTAATAAGATTTGAACCGCCGATCCTCGCACCGCGAAACCGACGCGTCGACACCTCCAGCCACTGCTCGCTATTTAGCGAGCAGCGGTCAGAGAAAAAAGTTGTGAAGTAATAAGATTTGATCCGCCGATACTGATACCAGGACCGACGCGTCTGATGATGTTTTGGCCAGTCTGCGAGCCGACTTAACATTAGATAACGTGACTGGGCAACAAAAAAAATAGCCTCACCCTCTAAAGCCTGGAGCGCTCTGCCCACTCGCTCTAATTGCGACTGGGTGAAGTGGGTGGCGTTGTTGCGAAGTCTCGTTGTCGTGCAGACCGTCTTAAATCGAACCAGGTCACAAACGCAGGGCCAAAAACGAGTCCGCCGAGACGAGACAGGTTTTATTGCTAAAAACTGCGACCGGGAGTTGTCCGGCGAGATCAACCCCAAGCAGGCTGCCGACCGGCCGGTCGCTCGCTGGACACTGCCTCAGAAACGGCCTGTCTTTATGGACGACAGCGCAGAATCGGCTTTAAGGAGGCGACAAACGCTCAGCATGCGAACCCCCGCTTTCTTTCGGCAAGCATGCCCACTCGCTACACAGCTGGCCGTTTTCCCGCATGCTTTTCCGTTTTTCCAAATAGCTTCCATTCCGACGGGTTGGCAAACCGTGCGGCTGCAAAGCACAGTGGGCGTCATTAAGACCGTTCAGGAGGCGGCCAAAATCCTGGACTCGCAGAGTCGCTGAATGGGACTCTGCAGCTCAAAATGCGTCTCGAATTTTGGCCGCCTTAACGGTCTTCTGCCCCACTGTGCGAAGCTGCGCTCCAAATCGCAGCCGCGCCGCACAGACAATGTATACATGCGTGTCAGGGCCGATTCGATTCCCTCACCGGAAACACCGCCACCACGTGACGCGGTGCAGTGACCACCGAGGCGGGGCGGGGCGGGGCGGGGCGGGGCGGGGTGGGGCGGGGCGCGACCGGGCGGGTTTTCGCTCGGCTTTTAGGGGCCAAGGCCCGCCGCCATCCCAGGGCAGCAGGGCTCACCCCGGGTCGTTAAATCGGACAGGTGTTTCGGCCATTAGGTCGCCGGCACAATGAGGCTTGCGCGTTGCTTACGCGGCTTGCGACAATTAGAGGCGCAAAAGAAAAGCCTAGCAAGCCGAGGCGGCGCGGCCATTCCAAACGTCGTGTGCATCTTGACCCGCTTCTCCTCCAGGCGAAACCATCATCCCGGCGGCGGCGGACGGACGGACGGACGGGCAGGCAAACAGACCGGCCGGGCTGGACGCCGTCAGGTTCAGGATCGCTCGGTTTCGAATCATCACCTTAATTACACGCGACCCAGCGGCGAAGCGCGAGGCGTCCACTTGCACTTTCAGCGACGGAGGCCGGCAAGGACAGCACGCCAGCAGCGGACGGACGGACGGACAGGCAGACAGACAGACATTCAGGCAGGCAGACTGGGCAGGGCAGCCGCGATGCAGCAGATTGAAGCGCGCACCAAACCACTTCCCCTTTCTCGCCTGATGTAAGGATTCCGCGCGCGGACGAACAGGATCCCGCAGCCGCCCGTCCTAGGCGCCCGGGCGGCCCGGCGGATGACAGCATTGCCGAGAGAGAAAGACAGAGAAAGAGGCTGCTGCCCAAACGGCCACGCCGCAAGGCCGGCCCGCAGTGGGCCAGAAGACCGTTTAGGCAGCCAAAATTCTAGACGCGTTTTGAGCTCCAGAGTCGCTAAATGGGACTCTGGTGTCTTCTGGCCCACTGTGCGGCGGGACCGTGGCCTTCCGATTGCCTTGGAAAGGCCGGGGCGCGGCTACGCGGCCGCACGTTGCGGAAGGCATGGAGTGAGCATTGTCTGCCGCGGTGTGGGCCGCGAATGCCATGTGACACGTCCGCGCGACCACCACCAGCTGCTGTGCTGTGTGCTTTCTGACCCACCGTGCGGTGCTGGCGATCGACACACGGGGCGTGTTCGTGACCACTCGGGGCGATAGGTCACGCCGACCGACCGGTAGGACACCAACCAAACTGCGAAACGCGGCGACACGCGGCGAAAAGCGACCCTCGCCGAATGGAAAGTTTGGCGGTCTCGCGAAACAAACACGCGAGGCTGGGATTAGAAGCTAATGCCTCGAACGGCAAAGCTTCGTTCCACCGCCGCCGCGCGGCCCGCGTGCCAGTGTGAGAGTGTGCGTGTGCAAACAGCGGCGAAGGTCAGTCGCGGCGATTTGCTTCGATTTCGCGCTACTAAAGACTCGCGCTCGGGTGCGCGCGTGCGCGAAATGACGGCCGAATCGCATTGCAGAGACTGCAGGCTGTCTCCGCCGCAGGCGATAAAGGAGGAGGAGGACTGCTGATGAAATTGAGTCGCTGAACTTGAGTTGAAGCGCGTCGCGAGGGCGAGCCTCAGTGCGCTGGATGCGCGTCCAGGACAGTCCAGGACAGTCCAGGATAGTCCAGGATAGTCCAGGGCCGAGGCGGAGGCGGCCGAGTCGAGACGGAGCGGCTGATAGGAGGGTCTCGACGACGGCAGCAAAGCGTAAAGGAAAGCGCTTGCGTCACCCAGTTACGATTCGGAGCGCGGGGTCCGCCTCGCTGATAAGAGCAAAGAAAAGGACGAACGACGGCGAGAGGTGAAGTTCGGCGAAAAAGGGGGGGGGAACCGCTGTAATCGCCGTCAGTTATCCTCATGGCTGACCATCAAAAACTCGGTTGTTCGCATGTAACTTAAAAAAAAAAAAAAAAAAAAAAGCAAGCTGACACCTTTGTTGCATTTGCAGCTTGGCTTGCTTAGCTTTAGCAAAGCTAAAAAATGATTGTGAAGCACGTTTATTTTCCTGTTGTTTTTTTTTTCGTGTGCACGTGCAATGAACTTTAGAGTGCGGGGGTTTGCATAATATCGGCGTGGCAGGCCGGCCGCATCGCCCACCGCGGCCGCCGGTCATCTCGCTAAGTGGCGCTGGAATCCTGATAAACGGACGGCGGGGGCCGCGCTGCCGTCCCCCTCGCACTCGCGGGGCCCCGCTCTGGTCGGAGCGAGAGAGACAGAGCGACCCGCCGGACAAGGTAATGACCACGGCAAGCTATTGTGGCGCGCGCGCTCTCGACGATTTATGAACGAGCGGGCTTCCTTCGAGACGCCACCCGGGCGAACGAGCGATGCACCCCAGTGGGCCAGAGGACAGGTGAAGGCGGTCGAAATTCCAGACGCGTTTTGAGCACCAGAGTCGCTGAATAGGACTCGAAGCGAACGTGTGACCCCACCGATGAATTCCTCGACCGGAGATCAATCCCTTGGTGGGGCCGCACGTTCGGTTCGAGTCCGATTCAGCGACTCCGAGGCTCAGAACGAGGTTTTGGCCGGCCGGGCCGGTCTTCTGGTCCACTGTGCGCAGGCCGAGTGCTTGGCAAGGTGCTCGTGGGCCGTGGGCGGCGCGCGGGTCGGGCCCACTAGGCCTGGCCGGGCCGCAGGCCGCGGAGGAGGCGAAGTGTCGCAGTAATGTATGCGGCGCTACCGAGCGCTTCCCTTCCGGCGGAGCAGGCTGCTGCTGCCGGCCGGGCCTGGCTGGCCTGGCAGGCCGTCGCCCCCTGGAGGAGGCTGAGTGAGAGGCGTCCGGACCGCGGCCCGCGCCCGGTCCGGCGACGTGACGCCTCGACGCGGCTGCACGCGCGCCCACCGGAAAACTCCGGCAAGTGTCCGCCGGCAGGGGAAAGATACGCGCGGCCGCCGGCTGCCGGACGCACCAGCCTTTCAAGCACGGAGCGCCCGGAGCGCAGCTCCGTGGCGTGTCAGTGTGTGTGTGTGTGTGTGTGTGTGTGTGTGTGTGTGTATTTCTGTGTTTGTGTGTATGAAGTGTATGTGTACACAATGGGAAGCGAGTATCAAGACCCTCTCCTTGCTAAAAGCATCGCAAGTTTACAAATTTGGGAGGAGAAGTCATAAAAAGACTTTGAGTTGGCTTCAAATAAATTTAAAAAAAATAAAAAAATATTGAGTAAGGATTGTGGCCAGACCCAGGCATGTGGCACGAGATACTTGGCTTGGCAAGTGAGTTTCGGAAAGCGAGGAACGAAACGGATTTGCATCCCCGATCCTCGATGCATCCTCGATGAACCAGTGGACCGCTGCTGGCATGCAGGCCTTGAGGGACGAGGGCGACGCCGGGGACGGCAGGGAGGGGGGAGGGGGGGGGCGTGTTGACCACGGTGACCACTGACCACGGCGTCGAGGAGACGCGGACACACAGCCCGTTATTCTGTACCTGCTGCTTTCAGGTTCAGCGGGCGGTGGCAGTGTTTTGAGACCGGTTACAGTCCGTGAAAATAAAAGGGAGAGGAAAAGGGCCCCCTTCCACCTGACCGGCAGGGCTGCAGGGGCCCAGCCAGCACCGGCCAGCTGACTGCCTCGTCGCCCGCTGAGGGTGCGAGAGAGACAGAGAGCCGCTGGGCGTGCAGGGTGTGCGTGCGGGCTTGCGCAAGGGATGCTGGCCACCGGCCCGCTGGCCGCACCCTGTACACTGCAGACCACAAGGATGTGGACACGGGCCGGGCGGCGGCCCGGGCGACCTTGGGACTTGGGCTGCCTGCCTGCAGCAGACTCGAGCGGACTCGCTCTGATAAAGTGGTGTCGGCGCTGCCGAGACGCGTTGCCGAGACGCGTTGCCGAAACGCGTGCACACGTCAAGCCATTTTTTAGCCGCGGAGGGGTGCTTAAGCGCGGCACCGGGAGCGCTTCTCTCTCTCTCTCTCTCTCTCTCTCTCTCCCTCTCTCTCTCTCTCTCTCTCTCTCTCTCTCTCTCTCTCTCTCTCTCTCTCTCTCTCTCTCTCTCTCTCTCTCTCACGCGGCCCGCGGCAGCGCGCCCACGCTGGCGGGCAGGGGCTCTGGGCCCACTCCACGCTCGGGGCCTCACAACACAATGCGAAATAGGTTAATAGACTGACTGGGGTTGGGTTCCTGGATGTGCACCTGCACACCGGCGGCGGGAGGGCGCTCACACACACACACACACACACGTGCTCCCGAACTCGCGTAACACACATCGGCGCGGCTGTTGGCGCGGCGCGGCGGTTCGGACTTGCAACAGCGGTAAGGCTCCAGTTGCAGCAGGTGCACCGCATCATGTACAGTGTCACCCGGTGCTGCCAGACGGCCGGACCGAGCAGGCAGCTAGGCCCGGCGGCGGCGGCCAGCCCGAGCAGCCAGCCCGCGAGACTTTTAACCGGATTAATGACCGTCAAGACATGCGCGCCGCCCGTAATCGCAGCGGCAGCGCGAGTCCCAGCGTCGCAGCGCCGCGTCGTCGGTTTAAGTTAAGTGTAAAACGGCACGAGTAAAGCAGGAAATTTGTTGCGATGCGAGACTTTTTTTTTCTTTTTTTATGAGGCAGATAGTTTTGCCGGCGAGTGCCTGATTCGTGGCGTCACTCACTATCGGCGTCGCTGGAGCGCGACCTTGGAGGTGCCGTCGTCCGGCGGCCCACTGTGCGGCCGGCCGCGGGGACACTTCGTGACCGTAAGCCTCTGCTTCCTACGTGTGGAAACAGTGTCACCCTGCATAACGACAGCCTGCAGTGCTGCGCTAGCTGCGCTAGCCTCGCGAGGGGAGCCGCGCGTTTCCGCCTGCGCCGCAAGGACTGCACGAGACTAATGCCTCAGCCGCCAATGCCCTGACGGTGTACCTGACGGTGGTGTTCGCTGGGAGGCACGGTGGGCCAGAGCGGCGGTCGGTCCACGCCGCCACCGCGTCCCGCGGATGCGAAGAGGAAACGACTGGCCAAATACATGTACACCAAAAATTTAAATGTTACAAAATTTAAAAAAAAATATTGAAATATATGAAAAATGTTATTGGAAAATTTGGAAAATTTTATAGAACAAATAAAAATATTTTATTGAAATTTTTTAGAAATTTTGAGTTGCTTCCCCCTCGCGCGGATGAGTGTCGACGGGAAACTTTCAACTTTTGAACTTTGCGCCGCAGAATTGTGGGTGACCTCCACCGATAGCCAGCAGGTCCATCTGCTTGTATCATCGGGTCCAGCAGCGATTTGTCTCTACTGCCGGGTCACACTGTTGACAAGCCCAGCCGTTCGGCGCTGATCGCGGCACAGGTGCAGCCCGCGCAATCGCACACGCTATCCAGACCAGATGGACGCCAGCGATACGCCGCCTTGCCGTCGTCAGTACAATATTGTGCCTGCCAGCCGGGCTGCCGGCCGGCTAGGTTAGGTTGCCAGCTCTGCCGGTGCGGACAAGACTCTTGCATTATTTATGTTGGCAGCAGTGATAATGCGGCGGTTTCGACAGTGGCGCGGCACAGCGGCCCGTTGGGCCCGTCAAGCGGTGCTTAGCCCGGCCGAGCCTCCTGCCAGGACCCACCAACACTAACCTGTTCTCCTTGGTGCTCATTTCACCACTTTTTGGAGTGATTCGGACCGATAGCGTCGCGGCGGCGGGGCGGGTGTCACCCACTCGGTGACCAAGTGCGCGGACCCTTTGGTGACTCTGAGCTCAAGACGCGTCTAGAATCTTGGCCACCTCAACGGTCTTCTGACCCACTGTGCGCTGTCTCTGTCGCACTCAGGGGGCGTTCCGTCGGGGTGCGAGAGAGACAGAGCGAGAAGTCGAGGCTCAGGAGACAGTGTGCTGACCGGCCGGGCGCAAGTAGCCAGCCAGTTCACTTCCCGCGCAGAAAAAAAAGACCAATACGGAAGGAAAGCCGTAAACGTTAACGGACGATCCGCCAACAAGGTGCGCGCTGTGCGCGGCCAGCGGCTTCGCTTTCAGCCGCGCTGCGCTGCGCTCCCCTCGGCGTTCCGCGTGGAGGGCCTATCCGCAGCGCGCAGCACAGTGGGCCAGACGACCGGCGACCAGACGCGTTTCGAGCTCCAGAGTCGCTAAATGGGACTCGAACCGAACGTGTGACCCCACCAAAGGATTGGTCTCCGAACGAGGAATCCATGGGTGGGGTCATACACGTTCGGTTCGCGTTCCGTTTAGCGACTGTGGAGCTCGAAACGCGTCCGGGATCTGGACCGCCTCCACCGGTCTTCTGGCCCACTGTGTGCCGCGGCCGGCAGCCTCAGCCTGCTGCAGGAGAAGACGGACGCCGCGTCGGACACGTCGGCCAAGTGGTGTAGGAAAAAAAAAATGCGCCGGCCCGGCCGCCGCTGTGGCAACAACGGCACGGCCCCCCTGAGAGAAATTAATATCCATAACGCCGTCTCTTTCGCACTCGCGGAGCGCTCCGTGAGAGAAACAGGGCGTCGGAGCACTCGGGTAAAAATACACTCGATCGGATAAAGAATTTCCTCCAATCAGGAAACTCACTTGAGATTGGAATAGGGCAAATATTTACTCAAATGAACTGCACCATGAAGTTAATTTTCCCTATTCCAGGTAAATTTTCTGGTTTCAAGACATGTCTTTTTTTTAAAATCTGAGTGCAGCCTGCAGCGTGGTAGTACATGAAAAAAATTAAAAGTTTAGAGGTGATGATGGCGAAGTTTGCGTTTGCACAGTGGGCCCGTGCGTGCAGGTCTCCACGGTGCGGTGCGGTCTCCGACCCGGCGGGCGGCTAGCGGGCCGGCGGGGGTCTTGGCTCATGACATTCAGAGCGTGCATACGCCGGGCCTCGCCTGGCCGACGCGACACGCCGCCAGAATTTCCCCCGAGAGCTCTTCGCTGCGCTGCGGCGCGCGGCCCGCCATTCCTATGTTGGTGGCCGTGTGTCATTTGCCGCGTCCGTTGCACAGTGGGCCACAAGACCGGCAGGGCGGTCAAAATACCCGACGCGGTCTGAGCTCCAGAGTCGCTGAATGGGAGTCGAACCGAGCGTTCCGTCGCTCTGTCTCCGTCGCACTCGAGGAGCATCCCTCGGGGGTGCGAGAGAGACAGAGCATCGAACCGCTCTTCTGAATGACCCGGCTGAGGGGCCTACACCGTGGGGGTCATCGCCAGCCCACTGCCCGCTGCCCGCGGGGGTTCGGCCCGTCCGGCCACTTTCTTTGCGACACTGGGGGACGCCCGTAAATCCCGGCGTGTAGGGTCGAGAACCTCGCGGCGTCTCTCTCGCACTCACTGGGCGCCCCGGAGGGTGCGAGAGAGACAGAGCGAGCCGCGCCGTATCGCTCAGTCACGGCGGCGACCTGCCCCAACAAACAGGTGCGGGGCACCGCGGGCCCCCACCCCACCAATAATTCCTCGTTCGGAGAGCAATCCATTGGTAGGGTCACAGGTTCGGTTTGAGTCCCGTTCAGCGACTCTCAAAACGCGCCCAGAGTTTTGGCCGCCTGCGCCGGTCCTCTGGCCCACTGTGCGGGGGCGGCCTTGCCGCGACAGAGACGAGACGCGGGTGGTGGTCGGCCGACCGGGCTAGACCGGGCCGCGGGGACAAACCACACACGCAGACGCAAACCAGATGAAACGCGAATCGGCACGCCGCGCCCCGCCACGCCCCGCCACGCCCGCGGGAGAAATTCGAGCACATAGTTCCGACTCGCTCGCCGTCTCCGTTGCACTCATTAGGGCCAATCACGAGAGAGACACTCGTGTCGATGCCGGACCGACCGGACTTGATTGGCCGAAGACGGGAGTCCGTCCGAAGACCGGCCGAAGGCTGCCCGACGGCCACCCGAAGGGAGCGCCGCCGCCGCCGCCGCCGCGAAACCAGTCCGTTCGACTTTCGTTGCCACAATAAAGTCCTGGCATTATAATCATTATCATTTTTTGTTGACGGTCCATGCACCGCCAATCAACACCACGAAAGGCGCTTTAATTGGCAGTGGCGAGCGCGCGGTGCACTATCATCAGGCGTGTAGCGACCGCGCGGACTCGAAGCCTCGCGGACCGCGGACCGGGTGGCCGGTCGCTCGGCTGCCGGGGTCGGGGTCTCGCTTTCCACGGCGAAACTATTCTCGGTTTTGCTAATCGCTGGCCGCGGGGGTGACGATAGCGGCGACGATGAGTCGGCCGGCGGCGGTGCACAGTGGGCTGGAAGACCGGCGCAGGTGGACAAAATTCCAGACGCGTTTTGAGGTTCAGAGTCGCCACACAGCACTCGAACCGAACGTGTGACCCCACCAATGGATTCCTCGTTTGGAGAGCAATCCATTGGTGGGGTCACACGTTCGGTTTGAGTCCTGTTCAGCGACTCTGGAGCTCAAAACGCGGCTAGAGTTTCGGCCGCCTGCGCGGCTCTTCTGGCCCACTGTGCGGTGGCACGGACGGGGCGGCGTAACTACGCGCTGAGCTAGTCGGATCGGCTGGGAAAGGCGCCAGCCGCTAGTTCCGCCAGCACCGCCAGCATTACGGGCAGTGACTCGGACTCACCATTATTTACAGCCAGCAGGGCGAGGACGACGGCGCTCATGATGCGATCCATGGTCGACGTCATTGTGTCGTCGAAATAAATTAAATAATTAAATAATGTCAATACTGAAACAAGAAAGAAAAGCACTGTTTCACTACTCCGCTTGAGCTCTTGATGCGGCACTTTCGCGAGACGCACACACACACACTCAGACACACGCGATGCTTTTCCGCGCGAATTTCGGTCGGGACGAGCGCGGGGAAGGCAGAGAGGCCGAGGCGGTGCACAGTGGGCCGGAATATCGATGCAGGCAGTCAAAATCCCGGACGCCTTTTGAGCTCCAGAGTCGCTCCGACCGAGGAATCCATTAGTCGGGTCACACGTTCGGTTCGAATCCTGTTTAGCGACTCTGGAGCTCAAAACGCGCCGAGCGTTTCGGCCACATGCACTGGTCCTCTGGCACACTGTGCGCTGGTCCAGCGACAGCCGTCCAGTGCAGGGAAGATCAAATAGCTTGGGGTCCTCGCACGCACAGACACACACAGATGAGGCGGGCGTATATCCATCCACGCGGCACACACACTGCTCGATCTTGATGCAATCCGACGGCTTGACGCGCGACTCGGCTCTCTGTTCCGCGCGTTCGCCCTCTCTCCCTCTCTCTCTCTCTCTATCCCACTGTGACGGCGTACCTCCCGCTATAACCGCCCCGCTCGCGGTGCCGCGCCGGACTGAGCGAGGCCTCCGTGGCTAAGCTGCGGGCTGCGCGGAGCTGCACACCCCCTCCCAGCCGGGCCGCCCCTCCGAGCCCCGCCGAGCCCCGCCGAGCCCCTCCGAGCCCCGCCGAGCCCCACCGAGCCCCGCCGAACCCCGGCGGACCAGCCGGCTGCCCCCACCCGCCTCAACTCGCTCCGTCTCGCTCCGACATTCGCGCTTTGCCGTTCTCCTTTCTCCTCCAATGCCATCACTCTCCCTTTCGCTCGCAGCTCCGCACGGCTCACCTCGCCTTTTCTGTCTGTCTGTCCGTCTGTCTGTCTGTCTGTCTGTCTCTCTCTCTCTCTCTCTCTCTCTCTCTCTCTCTCTCTCTCTCTCTCTCTCTCTCTCTCTCTCTCTCTCTCTCTCTCTCTCTCTCTCTCGTCTTTTCCAAACGCAGCCCGCCCTTCGAGCGCCTTTTCGGCCGCCCGGCTCATTTCACTATTACTTCCTTCTCATCGACCTGCGGACTGATTCCGTGAGTCGGTTTCTTCGCTCTGTCTGTCTGTCTGTCTCTCTCGCTCTGTCTCACCACGCTCTAGCGTCCCGCCCCATGAGCGCGAGAGAGACAAGACGTCAGGGACGGCGTAATCGCGCAACACAAACGCACAGTGTCGCGGGCGCTGAACAGTGTTCTCAACTTAGTCTCCTCGATGTCCTTCCGCGGGGGGCGATAGTACGCACAGTGGGTCAGAAGACCGTTGAGGCGGCCGAAATCCCGGACACGTTTTGAGCTCCAGGGTCGCTAAATGGGACTTGTGACCCCACCAATGGATTCCTCGTTCGGAAAGCAACGCATTTGCGGTGCGGTCTTCTGTCTCACTGTCCGTCGCCCTATGCCTCGGTCTGGGCTCACTCACTGAACCAGCCGCGTCGCGCCACCGGGCTGGGCGTGAATCGGGCCGACAGGTTGTCAGGCCACGACGTGGGCGGCAGCATCCTCGGCGACGGTGAGCATTGTCTGCTTTTGCAAACATCGGCCCTGGGCGCCGCGGGCCCAGTGAAAGGCCGCGTCTGCCCATCTGCCCTGCTAACACCGGCTAACACACACTTTTCGGCCGCGCTTCCCACAACACGACGGGAAATGCGGTTTCTCCGTGCCGCGAACCGGCTTCGTTTTTTGTTTAATCTCCGAGTAATAAATGCACCATTTTTCGGATCTCATACGCCGCGCGCCCGGGTAAGCAGCGCTCTAGAGTGGTGAAAGCGGGAAAAACAAGAAGCCGGGAGTCGTCAAAACACAGTGTGGTACGGATCGGAACACGTTTCCGTTAACAAGGTCACTTTTGTCCGGGGCGAGCCGTTCGGGCAACGGAACGAATCCGTTAGCGGCGAAGCGGCGTCCTAACCTCACCCGGAGGATAGAAGACCGGTGGAGGCGGCCACAACTGTAGACACATTTTGAACTCCAGAGTCGCTTAGGACTCGAACCGAACGTGTGACCCCACCAATGGATTCGTCGCTCGAAGAGCAATTTATGGGTTTGGTCACACGTTCGGTTCGAGTCCCTTTTAGCGACTCTGGAGCTCAAAACGCGACTTCGAGTTTTGGCCGCCTGCGCCGGTCTTCTGGCCCACTGTGCGCTGCTGCCGCCCGCCGCGCGCACTGCCGCAGGGGACGCGAGGCGTGCGTGTGGTATGCGGTTCGAGTTGGTTCGAGTACCCTTGACTTCCTTTCGCTGACGGACAGATTGGAACCATTGGAACCAGGTAGAGCGCGAGTTCGTTCGGCATCGGGGTGGCGCTCACACGTCATAAGATATGAAATTATTTGTTCTTAGCAGCCATCAGCTTGCAGCGAGTCAGTGGATGTCCGTGCGGGGGCGAGATTCCGCCCCGCTCGCGTCGCGCGTCTGCCCCGCCCAGCCGCTTATCGCCTTTGACCCGACATTTCAGACGAGCTGTGACACGCACAATTTGGCAACGCCGCGCTGGAATTTTCTAAACTATTCATTCATTTATTAATTTACTAATTTATATATTTTTTTTTATTTTTTTTTTTAAATCTGAAACAAGAAGTGAGTACCGCAAAGTTGGTATGCAGGCGGCCGCGGAATGCCCCCTAGAATCGATACCCTTGCGTTTAATGAGAATCGAACGGCACTACGCGTTTCGGCGGCGCGCTATGCACTAGTGTCAAAGTCGCTGACATAACAGGCTGAGCGCCACGCACCGCCTGCTCGGACTCCGCGCGCCGTGGCGTGGCGTGGCGTGGCGTGGCGTGGCGTGGCGTTGGCGACAGTGTAGCGCCATGCGAGCGCCTTGCATACGGCGCCGCGGCGCTTGAATGGGAACCTGTTATTCCTTTGTGATTAAGCGGACAATCTGCCGTCAATTTACGCCGCCAAATGTCATGCGGCGGGACGCTTCCGAAACAGCGTCGCTCTGCCTCTCTCGCGGGGCGGCGTTTCGTGGGCGTGCGAGAGAGACAGAGCGACGCGGCTGTTTCGGAAGCAGACTGCAGGCAACGCGCGGCCATAGAGCGCGATCGCGGCTGAAGCCGTTTAAGCCCCTCGAAATGGTGTCCCCGCCGCCGTGTCCGCGACCTGGCTCGTTCGAGGAAGGACAGAGGAATCATTTTGGTCCCCCGGTCTTGCACCGCGACGGACTGTAAGCTGAGGGGGCGGTGCCGGAGGATAGGTTTGCTGCTGTCTCTGTCGCACTCATAAAGTGCGAGAATTTTGAAGAGAAATTGTTTTCTGGAATTATTTTAGCTTCAATTACCAAAATAAAACAAAAGTCTCAAAACACTAAGCCGGTTCGCTGCTTTCTTTGGTGTTTATTTTTTCGCTCTTTTTTTTTTTCCTTTTTCTCCCGCTTACTTTCATTCCAGCTGAGCGGGTCGTATAGAGGCCGCATTCGACACACTGCTCCAAAATGGGCGATTTTGCCTGCCGATACGCCCGCGCTCCATCGACACACACACACACACACACACACACACACACACACACACACACGTGGACAGCTCCAGGCGCCTCGGAGCCCTGCGGCCTACGGGGCGACCGTACGACGGGCGCATTAGAATTGCATTAGCATAGTGCTGTAGTAAGCATAGTCCTGTTCGGCACGAACGGTAAGAAGTTTCGATCAGGAGCATGATTCGCTCCCTTCGGCCTCTGCCTTCAGCGGGCCCGAGGCGCATTCCTTGTGCAAATGCGAACACAGGAGGTACGCTTCGTCGCCGTGATGAAACCCTTCGTTGTAAGGGATTATGGGCGCAGGGCCCACCAGACCAGACCACACCACTCGCAGCGGCGGTGCGCGGAAAATTCAAAACGAACTTGTCTCGGCGTACATACTATACTGGCTGCGGGCTTTTGCTGTTATTTATGATCCTGAATCTCAAGTGGCAAATTAGATCAGGATTCCGCACCTCGCACTGTCATCGCCTGTCTCTCTCGCACTCACGTGGCGGCGATAAAGTGTCCGATAGAGAGGCCTTCCATAGCGCGCCGAACCCTGCTGGAGGTGCTCCAGGCCCTCCGCACAGTGGGCCAGAGCGTCCCGCTGGGCGACACTTCAGCGACTTTAGCGCGGCATCGCTGAAAAGGTCACGCGGGTGTTTGACACGACATTCCAGGAGGTCGCCGCCGCCGACCGGCCGACGGTCCCAACGCACTTGGCGGTGACGGCCGGCGTGGCACAGTGGGCCAGAGGACCAGTGGAGGTGGTCCAAAATCCCGGACGCGTGGTATTGAGCTCCGGAGTCGCTAACTGGGACTCGAACCGAACATAAGACCCTACAAAGAGTTTGCTCTCAGATCGAGGAATCTATTGATGAGGTCCGAGGTTCGGAGTCCTGTTTAGCGGCTCTGGAGCTCAAAACGCGTCTAGAATATCAGCCGCCTCACCGGTCCTCTGGCCCACTGTGCCGTGGTGCTCAGGGCCTCGGCGGGGGTTTCCGCGATGCGATGGCCTGGCCCGACCCGCCAGACTAGTTTATCGTCTGGAAACGATATCGCTACTTACGCATGCAGACACTCCTCACCTTAGGCGGGTATGAGAGAAGTTCACGCGTGCAGCGGCCGATTACAGCGATGCACAATCTCGCGCTGACCTTATGCCTTCATTTGCGTAGGTGAAGAAAAACGTCATTTGTATTGCCGGCTTTAAACTAACAACCTTTGGAGGCGAACGCTCTTTACTTTGCACGGGCACGCGGTATTTTTTTTTTTTTTTTTTTTTTTTTTGAATCGTCATGGGGAACTTGAGGACGTGATGGCACCTCACGCAGCTAAACGCACGACTTTGCCGCACGGCTGATCCAAAACACGGCGCGCGCCTGCTGCTGCTGCTGTGGGCGGATCGAATCCTCTGCTCTGATAACCATAGCGCCGCCGCCTTGCCGTTTGTGACACTCGACGGCTCAAAGGGAGCAGCCATAAGTAGAAGCCCCCGTTCGGTTTTCATTATGGGACATCTGGCAGCGGCGGGGCGCCCGCAAGGGGGCGTAACTGTGCAGCGGGGCGAGGCGCCGTCCGTCTCTCTCGCACTCACGCCGCGTGCCGCGGGGGTGCGAGAGAGACAGAGCGACGCCGCGCTGCTGCTCGACCTGCTCTGCGCTGCAGCCAGGCAGGCAAGCGCGCCATGCAAATTGATGCATGCCTTTGTGCGATTCAGGGGAACGCCGCCGGGGAGGAGCGGCGTATCTGCGAGTGTGGGCGCCGCAGTTGCGCGGCTTCGGTCCGGGACTGCGCCTCCGGTCCGCGCGTTGTCGTCGCGCTGCACTGGCTGCCCTGCCCTCCGCGGCGCGGTGCGGCGCGGCTCGCCGTAGCGGCAAGGTCCCATCTGCCACTGCCAGTAGGGTGGCGGGTCACCCGGCCGAGGTTAAGTCGCCGGCGTCCACGCCACGCGGGTGTCTGCCTTACTTTCCGCTCACGGCCGCCTTTGTTTGCAGGGCCGGGGTTCGACTCCCGCCGGCGCGCTCTCGTTTTCCCCCGCGTTTCCCGCGCCTCCCAGCTCTGCTCCTCACCGGCCGAGGCGAGATTTCGCGGCCCGATACTGTCCGGGCCGATTGTGCCGAAGGGCGAACTAATTGAACACGACGCCGTCTTTTTCGCAACGCGCCCCGCGTGCGGCGTGCCACACACCGAGCTGAGCGCCGCGGCGCCGGGGGAGGACGCCGCACGGTGGGCCTGGAGGCGATCAAAATTAGGGACGCGTTTTGAGCTCCAGAGTCGCTTAGTGAGACTCGAACTGAACGTCGTGACCCTTCCAATGGATTGCTCTCCGCACGCGAGGAATCATATGGGTGGGGTCACACGTTCGTAGTCCTGTTTAGCGACTCTGGGGCTCAAAACGCGTTTAGAGTTTTGGCCTCCTGCGCCGGTCTTCTGGCCCACTGTGCGGCGTCGCTGCTACCGGGGACTCGCTTCCCGCTGACCGAATATTTCGTCAATTGCGCCTTATGCCGTTTGCGCTGCCGCCCCGCAAACCGCAGCGTTGCGACGCGCAGCACGCAGGGAGAGAGAGAGAGAGAGAGAGAGAGAGAGAGAGAGAGAGAGACAGAGAGAGAGACAGAGAGAGAGAGAGAGAGAGAGAGAGAGAGAGAGAAGGGGGGGGGGCTGCGCTCCGCAGGTCACGGCCCGGCCTCGCCCACGCCGCCTTGTTTTCCAGCAAACTCGCGGTGTGGCCCGCGCAGTTCACTGCCGCTGGTCGCGCTGTCTCTCTCGCGCGCGCGGGGTGAGCCGTGAGTGCGAGAGAGACGGCTCGACGAGTAACCGGCAGCGCGGCGCCGCATAATGGCCCGTAAAGGGGAAACAGATACATGTGGAAACCAGCGAGCAGGGCCGCGCGGCCGCTCAAGTTCAGCGGGCGAAAGGCACCGTTTTTTCCGTAGTTCTCCTCCTTCCCCTTTTCGATCAAGGGCCCCGCCGCGCGGGGTGAAGCCATCGCGAGGGTCACGGGCGCGGGTTCGATTCCCCCCTCCCCCACGATTATCATTTGTTTGATTAGCCAACCCGCTGCTGCATATGCAATGGACCGCGTGATAACCCAAGGACAGCCTCCGCTCTGCCCCGCGGTCAGGTCGAACATTAAAGGGGAAGGTCTTTGGACCACCCGCACGCCTAGGCGAGTCCGAACTAGAGTTTTAGCCCCATGCGCCTCCCTTTTCTTTGCAACCCTTTCTCATGGCTCACGTAATTTCCAGCCAATGAAGCAACGAAAAAAATGGTAATAATGAGGCGGCAGTCCGGTGGCCGTTCCGCGGGCCGGCGAGCCAGCCACCGCCTTGTCACACAGTGCTAATCGATTGGCCACGCGCTGCCTGGCTTTCTCATCGCCGATCAGGACTTCCGCCTCGTCCACTTTGAATTTGGCGCCAAAAAAATTAAAACCACGCGCTGTCAGTCAAATGAGCGCACGCGAGCGCCTCAGCCTGGCTCACTACCCGCACTATGTCACGCACACACGCTCACACACGGGCGTGGCCCGCCTGGGCGGGCCTTGCACCACCGTCCGCGCGCACTCGGCAACAACAGCAGCAACAACAACAACAACAACAACAACAACAACAACAACAACAACAAAAACACGACATAAAGCGCTCTCTGATTTCAAGAGATGGAAAGATTGCCCCACGAGAGGGACGCGGCCGATTTATCGGTCCAGCCGCGGACTTGGCGCACGCGCGCGGTGCCTGGGCCGCGCCGCGCACTCATTCCAGCAGTCTGTCTCTCTCGCACTCGTGGAGCGTCCCGTCATGGTGCGAGAGAGACAGAGCGACGAAACTGACTGCCGCACCGTGGGTCTGAAGACCCGTTGAGCCGGCCAAAATACCGGACGCGTTTTGAGCTCCAGAATCGCCATAGATGGGACTCGAATCGAACGTGTGACCCCACCAATGGATTGCGCTCCAAACGAGGAATCCATTGGTGGAGCCACAGGTTCGATTCGAGCGACTCTGAAGCTAAAAACGTGTCCGGGGGATTTTGGCCGCCTCAGCGGTCTTCTGACCCACCGTGCGCCGCAGTCTGCAGGGCGGACGGCTCAAAAACGGGCTGATGCTGGAAGAGGCAAAGAAGGAGGGAATTCCAGGTCCAGTGCGCTGCCGCAGGTGCCATTGTCCGCGTCTCGTCGCTGATAATAATTGTTAATTAAACAGCCCCCGGTGATAAGCAGTCACGCCACGCCGCGCCACGCCACGACCTTTCCACCGCCGCGGCCTTGCGAGACAACAGGAAACGTGAGCAGCGGGCCCCGCGCCCCGCCGAGTCGTGCCCTATGAGAAATTGCGGCGTGCATGAGGGCCGACAGACAACGCGTTCGCGCGACCGCCTCCTGAACCGGGCGCCGACCGGCCCCGCCGCGCGCAAGTTCACGGACACCAGTGTGCGGCCCTAGGCGTGGCGGCGCGGCGGGGTCGCCCCGAATTACTTTCATCGAACGAGGCGAGGCACTGGAAAAATAAAGGCCGCGCCCAGTGACCGGTGAGGGCTCCAGAGTCGCGAAACAGGACTCGAACCGAATGGGTGACCCCATCAATGGATTGCTCTCCGAACGAGGAATCCATTGGTGGGGGTCACACGTTCGGTTCGAGTCCCATTTAGCGACTGTGGAGCTCAAAACGCGTCTAGAGTTTTTACCTGCCGCCTTCGCCGGTGTTCTAGCCCACTGTGCCGCGGTCGAGGGGGAAACAACTGGCCAAATCACATGTACACCAACAATTTAAGTGTCAAAAAATTAAAAGAATTTTATTGAAAAATTAAAAAAAAATTATTTAAAAATTTGAAAAATTTTATTGAACAATTTAAAAAATTCTATTGAAATTTTTTAGAAATTTTGAAGATTTTTTGAAAAAATTACGAAAAATGCATTTTTTACAGCCCTCCCCAGTGTGCTTCAAACCCACAGCAATGCGCATTCACCATCATGTGCCGTGGTGGCTGGAGGTGTAGACGCGTCAGATTCCCGGTATGGGGATCGGCGGTTCATATCTTACTACTTCACAACATTTTTCTCTGACCGCTGCTCATTGTCGCGTCAAGAACCCGCTTCAATCGGCGTCAGACATGAGCTGTGGTGGCTGAGGCCGTTAAGGCGTCCGACCCTGACCGAAAGGTCCGGGGATCGAATCCCAATATTTCCTTTCATTTTTCGACTGGCTTCCTCCCACTGCGACTCAAACCCGTCGTCCAACACTCGGCAGACGTGCAAGTCAGGGTGGTGTAGTGGTCTAGGCTCAATCCAGGCCATTACACCCGGGTGTCTAAAAAGCAGTCCGCTTCGGCGGATTGGCCTCGGCACTGGTTCGATCCCCGATCGAGCCAGCCACTCGAGATTGGTCGCGAGTGGGTCCATTTCGATTCGTCGGATGGAGTTGATAAGTCCTTTGAAGCTGGCCCACTGACTGCATGTTCGGGTCTGGGAGCGCCGGACAGCGGGTGTACCATTTGGGTACCGACCAGCCTGCGCAAACAAAAGCTCCCAAAACTACTCTCTCTCTTTCTTTCTTTCTCTGTCTCTCTATCGTCTCTGCCTTACTCTACTCTGCCCATGTTTGAGGCGTGTCGGCGTCCTCGGGTCCTACTGGGTCCCCCGGCGTACGATATCGAAGTCGCTGGATCGGATTAACCCCAGTTACCTGATAGCACCGGTTCCCATCCCGAACACCGAAGTAAAGCAGGAGGCCTCCCCATTAAGACTGGGGAGGGGGTGTAGAGTTCCATTTTTTAGAAATTAAAAAAAATTCAAAAAATTTAAGAAATTTAAGAAATTTTGTAAAACGTACACAAAAATTTTGAGTTGCTTCCCCCTCGGCCGCGGTTCTCCTTATGTCCGTGTGTCGGCTCGTCGAACGCGCAGACCGCCCCGCCAGGTGCATTGACGGATCCTCTCCGCCGTGACGGACAAACTCCTCCAGGTGATTCAATGCCACCACCTTGATCTTTCTAAGGCTCCTTTTTTTCCCGGCCTGACTAAGTGGAAATCGGCCAGTTATTTACTTAGGCACCGCTTGGGCTGCGGGGACGACAAAAAACACGGCGGCATTTAGCTAGTCAGTCAGCCAGTCGGTCACCTGAATGCAGGGCAACGCAGGGCACTGGCTCAGCTGATTCGTCACGCCGCAGTCGCTTTGTCTCTCTCGCACCACTCCGGGACGCCCTGCACAGTGGGTCAGGGAACCGTTGAAGCGGCCAAAGTTTTGAGCTCCAGAGTCGCTAGATGGGCCTCGAATCGAACGTGCGACCCCACCAATGGATTCCTCGTTTGGAGAGCAATTCGTTGGTGGGGTCACACGTTCGATTCGAGTCCCATTTAACGACTCTGAAGCTCAAAACGTGTCCGGGATTTCGGCTGCCTCAACGGTCTTCTGGCCCACTGTGTGAGCGCGAGAGAGACAGCGGCCGGGCCTCCTGCGTGAGGAAACCCCCAGCCGCTCCTTCCTGCCAGTCTCGCAACGACGCCGATCCTTCCTCGGCATTCTATCTGGCCGCAGTCACTCACGGCGTACGCGTGCCGTGCGCCGTGTGCGCTCCGAGCAGCGCGGATTGCTCAAATCATCGCCGGGTCTCAGCGAAAAAAGGGGGAGGGGGGAGGACAGTCGGCGGTGGAGAATGTTCAGACGAAATTGCCCGAAATTCGTCTAAATTCAACTGAAATTCATATAATTTGTCTACCGACATTCACAGTTATTTCGCTTTGTTCTGTATCATCTGCTAAAAAAAATAGGGTACTTCGGAGAAGAACTGGGACGGAAGTTGAGAAGAAATCAAGAAGATCAAAACCCGGACTTGTATGAGAATATAGCTCTGCGGAAGTGGCAGAACGGCGACGCAGACGCTCATTCTCACAAAATTCGCATACTTTGTTCCTCTTGATTTTTTCTCAACTTCCGGTCCAGCTCTTCTCCGAAGTACCCCATTGCAAGTTTCTGTAAACGTCCACCTTTATTCAACCAGAACAGTAAAGTGACAGGCGCTTAATACGGACGGAAACGGTGTTATTTGCTAATTGTTGGCGCCCCCGCGCCGCGAGGGCGCGTGAGGGCGGCCGATGTCGAGATGGCGTTGTTGCAGGCGGCAGCGACGGCACCGCCGCCATCGTTTCGCAGCACGGCCCGACTCACGTAGCCGAACTCCGTACCTCTTCGTAAAGGCGGTGGAGCCTCCGACACCGCCCCCTATTCCGTAAAGGCAACCCCGTGCTGCGGTCGGGGGCTACCGCGGTTGTTAAACTGCTACTGACTTTTATTAAATTTTTATTTATTTATTATTTTTAAGTAAAAAATGACAGGAGTAATTGGGTGTTGAACCCACGTCACAAGGCTGGTCGACCGTCGTCGGATCTCATTGAACCACCGGCGCTATGGCTGGTGCCGGTTGCGAAGCCAATCGTAAACCGGCCGATGCCCGCTGTCCTTGGGGGGGTTGCGAGAGGACCACTTGGGGGAGGGAAGCGCTGCACAGTGGGCCAGAAGACCGTTGAGGCGGCCAAATGTCTAGACGGGTTTTGAGCTCCAGAGTCGCTACAAGGGCCTCGTATCGAACGTGTAGCCTCACCGATGGATTTCTCGTATGGTTCGAGTCCTGCTGAGCGAATCTGGAGCTCAAAACGCGTCTCGAATTTTGGCTGCCTCAACGGTCTTCTGGCCCACTGTGCGCCGCTGGGTGCCGCCACGCCTCCCAGCGCGTATGGGCAGTCGTGCTGAAACGGGAGCGCCAACAACACCCAGAAGAAGACGGAAGCCGCGGCGGCCTTGAGCCACAAAGCCCGTCCCGTTTCAAGCCATCTGCCTGCGGCTGGATTCGAGTCGCCCCATCTCTCTCGCACTCGTGGGGCGTCGCGCGGGGGTGCGAGAGACACAGGGCGGAAGCAGCCTGCTGCAAGCCCGAAGAAGCGCCTTTCTCCGCGAACCTCGTCCTGTTCGATGTCACAAGTCATACATGTGCGTGACTTCAAAAACTGCGGAAAAATAATTCCTAAGGTGTTAATAATTTCTGTGAGCGGCCCCGACTCCTCCTCCTTTGGCGTGGAGTGATTTACAGTTTGTTCGCTGCCCTTCGTCCGAGTGGCGGCGTGTCCTAGATGAAGGCACACCGGACTGTACGCCTCCCTGTCGAAACGTGTTGTGATCGTAATTGATACCCCGTCGGAGTGGCGGCTGCCAGTCTGCGGCTTTTTTCTGGCGACCTTGCTGCGTACGGCGGTGCGGCCCACTGTGCGGCCACATCGATGCTGCATCCCATCCCTGCATCCCCGGCGCCGCCAAGGTGGCGGTGGAGACCGTCGTCGCCACAGTTACGTCAGCCGCCGCTCGCCGCGGTCCTCCCTGATTACAGTGTGCAAAATGCCAGGCTGCCTCATCCAGAGAGAGAGAGAGAGAGAGAGAGAGAGAGAGAGAGAGAGAGAGAGAGAGAGAGAGAGAGAGAGAGAGAGAGAGAGAGCGACCGGACCGCAAGCATTCCCGCGGCGCCTTGTTACTTTTCCCCGAGGTTTTGCAGCGCTTTGCAGGTAAAGCGAGTGGCAGCGCGCTGTTTGTTTTGAGGGCGTCGACGTGATTGACGTGCGCTGCCGGAAGGTCCTGGAGGTCCTGGAGGTCCTGGACAGGGCGGCGGTAAATCACCCGCCGCGGCCTCGCCGACAAGTGATCCTCAGGACATGTCAATCAGGACCTGGACCCGCAGCCAATCAAGCTCTTCGCGGTCTGGGGAGGCGCGACGGGCCGAGGCCGTTCGAAGTTTCCGCTGGAAACACCCACGGACTGCATCACAGTGGGCCAGAAGACCGACGCGGCCGGCAAAAGGCATTTTTCGTAATTTTTTTCAAAAAATCTTCAAAATTTCTAAACAATTTCAATTAAATATTTTTAATTGTTCTATAAAATTTTCCAAATTTTTCAATAAAATTTTTCATATTTTTTAATAACTTTTTTTAAATTTTTCGACATTTAAACTTTCGGTGTACATGTATTTGGCTAGTTGTTTCCCCCCCGGTTCGAGGCCCATTTAGCGACTCTGGAGCTCAAAACATGTCCGGGATTGAGACTGCCACCGCCGGTCTTCTGGCCCACTGTCCGCCTGCCTGCAGTCTGCACTGCGCTGGAGGCTATCTCGTCGCACTCGCGGGGGGCGTCCCGACGGGGTGCGAGAGAGACAGAGCGCCGCCGTTCCGGAGTGAAGCCGCAGCCGCAGTGCTGGCGGCCTTGGGCTGCGAAAAGATCGGAGAGCAATGCACCGCCCCGCACTGCACCGCGCACGGCGTTAGTACAGACTCAACAAAAGGTTGAGATATCATCGCGGGCCAGTCCGTACTCCGCGCGCTGACATGCCTCGCGCTTGTATCCAAGATTTACATTCGCTTTCAAGTGGATTATTTTCCGCGCGTAGGCCGTCGGAGCAGGCAGCCCCGAGCCACGGCGCAGCTGGGCGCAGCACAGCCATCCCCATCGCCGGCAGATTTATCACCGCAGAAAAACGACAACTGGGGCCGGCGGTGTTCGAACCTACGACCGACGATAGCGGCGGTAGCCTGAGCCGCAGCGGCGTGTGCTGTGTGTCTCGCTCGCGCGCCGACGGCACGCCCCCTGAGTGCGAGGGAGACGGGGTCGGTCTGCTGCTGATCCTCCTCTCCTCGCCGTTCATCGTCGCTGACGTGCAGAGCAGCGCGGCGCGGCACAGTGGGCCAGACGACCGGCGCGCAGGCGGCGAAAATTCTAGACGCGTTTTGAGCTCCAGAGTCGCTAAACAGGACTCGAACCAAGCGTGTGACCCCACCAAAGGATTGCTCTCCGGCGAGGAATCCATTGACGGTGTCACACGTTCGGTTCTGGAGCTCAAAACGCGTGTGGAATGTTGGCCGCCTGCGCTGCGCGGTCTTCTGGCCCACTGTGCCCGGCTTCAAACGCCGACGCGGTGATTATGGCGCAACTAGTGCAGGCCGCGCGCCGAATCAATGCAGCAGCGCGCTGTTTGACTTACTCGCGTGTGATTTACCCGCCGCTGATTTGCGGCCGGCCGCTGCATTGCACTTCCGGGCCGCGGATCGGCGCCGCGGGGAGAAGCATGGCCGCGGCGGGTTATTGCCGAGTGAGACGCTTCTGCCGGAGCATAACGCCCATGAGGCACAGTGGGGGCCAGACGACCGGTGGAGCTGGTCGAAATCCCGGACGCGTTTTGAGCTCCAGATGGGACTCGAATCGAACGTGCGACCCCACCGATGGATTGCTCTCCGAACGAGTAGAGTTTTGGCCGCCTTCGATCGTCTGGCCCACTGTGCGCTCGGAGCGAGCCCTCTGCCCGTCCCGGCCGCCCTCTCCGTCGTGACCGCGGCCTCCTTGGCCCCAGCCCTCGCAGGGCCCCGCGGGGCCGCGGCATTGCCCAGCCCCGCCTCGTTAAAGTCGTAAAATTACCTCATTTTTTGGGGCGCAAACTCATTTAAGGTGAGGTGCCGCACAGTGGGCCAGAAGACCGGTGAGACGGCCAAAATTCTAGACGCGTTTTGAGCTTGAGAGTCGCTAATTGGGACTCGCATCGAACGTATTGGTGAGGTCACACGTTCGATTTTGTCGGGTCCCATTTAGCGACTGTGGAGCTCAAAACGCGTCTACAATTTTGGCCGCCTCCACCAGTCTTCTGGCCCACTGTGCGGCGCCACTGCGATAAATTGGCAGCATGTGATTGGCCCTCGTTGCCGGCGTTACGTCGTCGCGGCCCTCCGCGGGAAGTGGAGCGTGAACTCTGACGATCGCCGCGCGGTCGCGGGTCGCGGTTCCTGGTGACCCGTCAAATCTTCCCCGATCTCCACAGCGCGGCCTGCACTCGAAAGAAAAGGACAAGCAGGAAGAGAGAAGGAAGGCAAGAGCGCACACAGTGGACGACGCACAGTGGGCCAGAACACCGGCGAGGTTTGGCCAAAACGCGTCTACAGTGCGACGCATGCGTGCATAGGCCGAGTGAGGGAGTGCATTGAGGTTGTTCTGCGAGAAGCGGTCGCTGGTCGCGGCATCGCCCCTCCCACCGCGGCGAGGCACAATCAGCTTAACAAATCACTGAGTGACGCAAGGAGTGGCCGCGCCCCAGGTCCAGTTGCCGCAGTTGTTGCAGATGAGCGCGGCCAGCCCCATCACTGCTGGCCCCCGCCCGCCCCCGCGACACCAGCCGAGATCTTGGAGGCCTACGGTCCCATCAGTAGAGTCCGGCGATCGAATCCTTCCACTTCGATTTTTTTTTCGACTGGCTAACTTAGGGGTTAACGCAGACGCAGCGGCATCTGCGCCAGACCTTGGTCCAAGGTTCAACTCCCAACATTTATTCATTTGATTTTTCACTGCCTCTCCCAGAGCGCCTCAAACCCGTGGCATGACGCGTATCGAGTAGACTCCCTGGGTGGTCTAGGTTGCAGACGCGTCGGTTTCCGATGCTGAGGGCGGCGGATCGAATCCAGCGCCATCGAAACATTTTTTTTGTCAGACCGCCGCTTATTGCGGTTCAATAATCCTATCAGTTAACCAGTTATTCAATGACGTCATCAGCTGGCCTACACCCGTCATTCAAAAAAAATAATAAAAATAAAAAAAAATCCAATAGTAGAAGTGTGGGTCAAGTGAGAGGCAGGTCGACTGATACACACCCCTTTGGCTGGAGGGCGTGACGACATCTCCCGGGCGCCTTTCGGTCGGCGCGGCCGCGCATAAGCATTGTGCATTTCTTTACATTGTCTGTGCGCATCCTGTGAATTGGGTCGGCGTGCGTGCCTCCATGGCGGCGGCCCGGCAGTAGATTACGCGAGCGCGCCACCTGCTGCCGCCGCGCCGGCTTAACGTGTGAATTCATAATGTTTCCGTCACCGCGCCGGGCCCGGCGTGCTCTGCAGTCTCATTCCGTACCCGTCGCACGGAGGGCCAGAAGACCGGCGCAGGCGGTCAAAATGCCGGACGCGTTTTAAGCTCCAGAGTCGCTAAATGGGACTCGAACCGAACGTGTGACCCCACCGTCGGATTGCAATCCGAACGAGGAATCCATTGGTGGGGTAACGCGTTCGGTTCGAGTCCCATTTAGCGACACCGGAGCTCAACACGCGTTCGGGATTTTGACCGCCGGCGCCGGTCTTCTGGCGCACTGTGCGCGAGGCTGGCGGGCGCGCTTTGCGCGGCTCCTCGGCGGTCTCGGCGTCGCGGGCAGCAATTATTGTATGAGTTTGACCTTTCGCAATCGTAAAACGGGCCTTGCTGCAGTTCGCAGCTCAGCAGCGCCGTGTCGACAGCAGCGCGAGCATGCAGCCAGGAAGAACGCCCTTCTCGCATTCACGTTCACGCTGTCCCCCGGGGCGTCACCGCGCTTCCCACGCGGACCACAGGACCAAAACTCTGGACGCGTTTTGAGCTCCAGAGTCGCTTCTCAGGACTCAGACCGGACGTGTGACCCCCCACCAATGGACTGCTCTCACAACGAGGAATCCATTGGTGAGGTCACTCGTTCGATTCGAGTCCCATTTAGCGACTCTGGAGCTCAAAGCGCGTGTAGAATTTTGGCCGCCTCAACTGTCTTGGGACGCACCATGAGTGCGAGAGAGACAGAGCGACGGGAAGGGCCCATGCCGACAGGCGCCGCCCTGCGCAGCTAGATCCTCGTCGTCGTCGTCCTGACCTTCGACCCCGGCCGCGGGGCGGGCGTGGTGGGAGACGGACGCGTCCGGCAGAGGCTTGCGCCGTGACCTCCATGATGACCAGGACGAGAGTGAAAGTCAATGGCAGCACAGCCCTTCTGCAAAACAATGATCTCGTCCGAGGCGGGGGAAGGGGGGGGGGGGCGCTGCGATGTGTGTAATGAGGGCCGGGACGTGCCGTGCCCCTCCACACGTGCAGTGCTGCAGGGCAGCGCCGCACAGTGGGTCAGAAGACCAGCGCAGGCGGCCGGCCTGCAGGTTTGGTGACCCACCCACCCACACTCGCTCTCGTTCCCGCTCGAGGTCCTCGCTGATAGGCAATTAAAACCCAAATGCGTCCTTGTTTCTGATTCAATTTCTGGCTGGAGGCACGCTGCAGGTGCGGCGGGCCAGATCCGGCGGGCCAGATCCGGCGCGGCCCGCGCCGCAACCACACACGAAGGCAATACCGGTGGCAGCGGAGGGGGGAGGTGGGCTCTCCGAGCGCAGGTCCCATTTCCCTTTCTCGCCGTCTCTCTCTCTCTCTCTCTCTCTCTCTCTCTCTCTCTCTCTCTCTCTCTCTCTCTCTCTCTCTCTCTCTCTCTCTCTCTCTCTCTCTCTCTCCGGTGCACAGTGCGCTGGGACTCCTCGTTCGGAGAGCAATCCTTTGGAGCTCACAACACGTCTAGAATTTTGTCCGCCTCAACGGTCCTCTGACCCACTGTGCGCTATGGGCGTCCAGGGCGGGCGCTAATGCGAGGGACTTCATCACCGTCGCAGCCACTCCGTCCCATTAAGGAGTGCGGCTTCGGGGGCTCGGCTCGGATGGGCGGCACGAGCGCGGCGTCACCAGGGACCGTCGGAGAACGCCGTCGACCTGGAAGACGCCGTCTACCAGCCTGCGGGTCAAGGGTTCGAGACCCAGCGGCGGCGGCGCGTTTTTCCTTTTTCCTCTCGTTTGTCGGCCGGCCCCGCTACAGTGGAGTCGGGGAGTGATTTGTGTGTGCCCCTTTCATCGGCAGCCCCCCAGGGGCTCGCAGCGTCGCAGCCCTTCGTCCTTGCGTCCTTTCCCTTGGCGGCCGCGCCATGCGGCGGTGACATAATAAGCCTTGTTGTTTTTGATTTTGTTTTTGCTTCGCCGGTTCATAAGCACGACGCGGATCGGCCGCCGAAATGCAACAGCCGCGCGGTCACGCCTCGGAGGAAAACACTAGCATTACGCGCCTCCTGTTTTTATTGTTCTTGTTGTTCTTGTTGGCGGCGACAACCGGGCCGGCGTCATTTGAAGGGCGTCGGCGCCGCGAGGCGAACCACTGCTGTCTCGTGAAAGCGCTCCCGGATATCTTTTGTGTCGGCCGGGGCGCCGCGACCAGCCGCGACCACAGACACACCCGGTGCCCTCGAGGAGCCCTCCAGGTGCCCTCTGCCCCGCGCTGCTCGGCTCCAGCCACTCGCCGACTCGATCCGAGCCAAATTCGTGGTCAATGGATAGAAAGGCGGCGGATGGACGGCGGGGCGCTGCACTCCCCGCTGCTGCTGCTGCACCGCCGCGCTGCTCTCGCCCCGTCTCCTTGGAGGCCCATAACGAAGACGCGCTGGTACTGCTGCAAGCCGAGCGCGCGCCGAACGGCAATATTCCAGACGCGTTTTGAGCTCCAGACTCGGTAAATGAGACTCGCACCGAACGTGTGACCCCACCAATGGATTGCTCTACGAACGAGATTGGTGGGGTCACACGTTCGATTCCAGTCCCATCTAGCGACTCTGGAACTCATAACGCGTCCGGGATTTTGACCGCCTCGACGGTCTTCTGACCCACTGTGCGACGGGCGGGTCGTTCGGAATCGGGGCCGCCAGGGACGTCGTGACCGCGTCGTGACTGGCCCGACACTCCAATTTCGCACATCCTTTCTAAGGACTCTCGGCGCCCTCGCCAAACTAACTAAACTACTCATGTTGGGCCGGCGTGACTCAACTGTCAATGAGAATATCAACAACATCAACGCCGCGCGGCGCGGCATGGACCGACCGCTCGGGGGGCGAGGCCGTCCCGGTCCAGACCGGCACGGCGAGGCGTGGCGTGGCGTGGCTGCACCGCACAGTGGGCCAGAGGACCGGCGGAGGCGCGGCCAAAACTCTAGACGCGTTTTGATCTCGACAGTCGCTGAACAGGACTCGAACTATGGACGTGTGACCCCCATCAATGGATTCCTCGTTCGGAGAGCAATCCATTGGTGGGGTCACTCGTTCGGTTCGAGTCCCATGTAGCGACTCTGGAGCTCAAAACCCGTCCGGGATGTTGACCGCCTCCACCGGTCTTCGGGCCCACTGCGCACCGCCGCGCCCTGCCTGCCAGGCGGAAGGTCGGCCACCAAGTCGAGCCCTTGGGGCCGGTCGTCCGGCCGCAGAGTGCTACCTCAAATAATTTGCCCTGTTTTAAGAAGGTGTCTACGACACTGCAACGCCAGCGGTGAAGGCTTACTTTACTTTGGAAGTCGACTCATTCCATTTGTCCGTCGGCTTCGTGCGTCTTGAAGAACCCTTCAGCGCGGGAAATGTTGGCGCTGCCCCATTTGGCCAGCTCCGCGCACGCATTTAGCGATTTAACGGCTCTTAAGGTAACCGCTGCCGCCCACCAGCAGGGCCCTCCTGGCCCTCGCCTTCCCCGAAACACTAATCACTTCTCAGTGGCGTTACGTAAAAATTAAACACCTGACAGAACAGTGGCGTGAGTGGCGGCGGTGGCCCCGGGGGCGGCCTGCTGTCTGCCTGAGAAGACCGACTACACCATCGTCCACGCCTCACCTATAAACGCGCAGCCGCGCGCACCCGGGTGGGAGGGGTTCTGCAAACAGGACCCCGTTGCTCTGACTGCCTCGCTCTGTCGGAACGCCCCGCGAGAGTGAGAGAGACAGAGCGACGCGTTAGTTCGGAGTCAGCCTGCTGGCGGTCTGAACGGTAATAACTCAATCAGATGCCCCAACCTGGCGCCGTCTTTACGCCAGCTAACGCCCGCCCTGCCCCGCGCGGGGCTCGTGAGCAGACTCTGTGCGCTGAGGTGGCTTTATTGCAGACTCTTACGGCCAGGTGTCGCTTTGTGCCCCTCTGTGGAAAACGCCATCTAGGCGGCGCACAGTGGTCCAGAAGACCGGCGCAGGCGCGTCCCCGAGGCGAGTCCTCCGATGGGACTCGCATCGACCGTGTGACCTCACCAATGGATTCCCCGTTCGGAGAGCTTTCCGTTGATGAGGTCACACGCTCGGTTCGATTCCCCATTCAGCGAATCTGGAGCTCAAAACCCGTCCGGAATGTTGACCGCCTCCGCCGGTCTTTTGGTCTACTGTGCGGCGGCGGCCGGCATCGCGTGCGTGGCGGACTGACACCTGCACTGCACGCGCGCCAAACTCGCAGACACTTCTTAATGCCAGGCGGCGATAAAGTATTTGAATCAGGAGAGAGAGAGAGAGAGAGAGAGAGAGAGAGAGAGAGAGAGAGAGAGAGAGATCGCGCGCGGTATGCAATAGGGTGTGTAAAAAGCGCGGGAAACGCGCACGGTGCCGTTTATGCGATTAATGTCATGACAGGCGGTGGCCTGTCCGTCTCCGCCTCTCTCTCTCTCTCTCTCTCTCTCTCTCTCTCTCTCTCTCTCTCTCTCTCTCTCTCTCTCTCTCTCTCTCTCTCTCTCTCTCTCTCTCTCTCTCTCTCTCTCCGCGGCGATACTTGGAGGGCGGTGTTTTCGACTCGGAGGCCGCTGAGGGCGCACAGTAAACTGGGCAACCGAATGGGTGGGCGGTGCTTGCTTATTTGCGGTTACGGGCCACGCAAGACCACCTGCAAGGTAACCTGCAGCAAGGTATACAGGAACGGGGCGAACGCCGCCACCGCCGCCGACGCAGCACAGCCGCAGTGGGTCAGAGGACCGCCGCAGGCGGCCAAAACTCTTTAGATGCGTTTTGAGCTCCAGAGTCGCTAAATGGGACTCGAATCAAACGTGTGACCCGACCAATGGATTCCTCGTTCAGAGAGCAAACCATTGGTGGGGTCACACGTTCGGTTTAATTCCTATTTAGCGACTCTGGAGCTCAAAACGCGTCTAGAGTTTTGGCCGCCTGCGCCGGTCTTCTGGCCCACTGTGCAGGCCGCGAGGCACAGCCGCCTGGGGACCATGAATCTCGCCGTCAAGCACCAACAAAGCACGCGGCCTTGCAGCTCGCGGCGCCAACCAACCCCCGGGCTGGAGGCTGCCCTGACATACGCACCGACCACCGCCGACTTAGAAACAATATCTCGGGCTTTAAACGAGCGCAGCGCAGAGTTTTAAAAAGAGGAAGGAAAAAGGCTACGAAAAAAAAAATCACTCACCGAAGCACTTGCCGCTTACGTAAGACACCGTGAAGCAGAGCCGAGCGGAGCCCTTTTCCCTGACATTAAGACCCTTTCGTGTTCATTTCCAGAGCCGACAACCCTCGGCTCGCGTCCCAAGTCCGAACGCGGAGACAGCAGGGCGTACCGAGAAGAGCGTGTGCATAACACACGCCAACATTACATGCATTACATGCACACCACCTCCCGTTTTGTTCCGTCATCAAACAGTCGTGAATGGACGTCGTCAGACGAAGACCGATCGATCTCTCTCTCCCTCACACACACACACACACACACACACACACACACACACACACACACACACACACACACACACACACACACACACAAGCGCGTCTGTGAAACAAAAGTGACGGCCATTCACTACGCTACTGATCCGCGATCGGCCCGCCCTATCCTCCCAGCAGTCGGGCTGCCGTCACAAAGTCGGCCGCAGGTGGCAAAAACTCAAGACGCGTTTGGAGCTCCAGAGTTGCTATTGCTAAGCAGGACTCGAACCGAACGTGTGACCCCACCAATGGATTGCTCTCCGAACAAGGAATCCATTGGTGGGGTCACACGTGCGGTTCGCGTTCCATTTCACGACTCTGGAGCTCAAAACGCGTCCAGAGTTTTGTCCGCCTGCGCCGGTCTGCTAGCCCACTGTGCGGTCACGCCCTGCGCGGCCTCTATCCGCCCGCTTCCGACAGCGCTTTGACGGCGAAGGGGTTCCCGAAGGACTCAGCCGCTCTGCACTTTGATATGATTTGGTAATGAAAAGCGGTGGCCGTTGTCCGTCGCCCTGCTTCTGTTACGTCGAGTGAAAGGTGTAAGTCACGGAACGGGGGGGCGTGGCGGGGCGGGGTGGGCGGGGCGGGCGCCGCACTGTGTCCCCCTGCACCTGCAGCGGGGGTGGGGGAGGGGGGCAACCCAATCCAGTCAGTCAGTCAGTGAGTCGAGGTGCGCGGAGTAACAACTATCATGACGTAAGGGGGAGGGGAATGCTAAGAATGTGACGGGGAACAACAATGAGGCGGTGAACGGCTTGCTTGTGCCTTGCCGTGCCGCGCGCTGGAAAGGGGGGAGGGGGGGGGAGGCACACCCTCCCACTCACCCACCCCCTGTCGCCGGAGGCATTAACCTAAACCTCAATACCGCAATTCAATCCGACACCCGATTTTATTTTTTTAAGCACTTAAAATTTTCTTTGTTTTTTTGTTTTGTTTTAGAGGCACCACCGTTTTGCGGTCCGCGACACTCTGCCGAAAACAGAAGCAAGTTCAGCGTCCATGCCTCCTTCGTGACCGACTGCACGACGGCCTGCCTGCCTGCCTGCCTGCCGGCCGGCCGCCCCAAAAGGGCCCAAAGGCCAACGGCAGCCACGGCGGCTGACGTTCCAAAAAGCAGCTAATGGCGGCAATAATTGGGCGCGCCACTGTCGCTGCCTCCCGCCGCGCCGCACAGCGGGCCAGAGGACCGGCGCTGCTGGCCGAAATTCTTGACGCGTTTTGAGCTCCCAGAGTCGCTAATTGGGACTCGAACCAACACTGTGACCCCACCAATGGATTGCGATCGGAGCGAGGAATCCATTGGTCGGGTCACAGGTTTCGATTGGAGTCCCAGTGAGTGACCCTGAAGCCCAAAACGCGTCTAGAGTTTTTGTCCGCCAGCGCCGGTCTTCTGGCCCACTGTGCGCCGGGCCGGCACTGACTCCGCGCGGCGCTGCTCCGCTGCCCATCACGTAATCAGTGTCCTCAGTAATCGCGGCCTTCACCGTCGCTGTGCCCAGGCCGTGCCCAGGCCGTGCCCAGGCCGTGCCCGTCGCCGCGGCCCCCGCGTCGCCAACTCCATAAGTGTCAAAGAGGAGGCCAGTCCCCCCCCCCCTCTCTCTTTTTCTCTCTATCTATCTCTCTCTATCTATCTCTCTCTTTCGTCTTCATCTCCGGGCGTCCCCGGGCTTTCCGGCGTCTAATCCTTGCCTAAGTGCTCTATCCCGCTCCGTGCCAGTCTTACGTCAGTCCGCCTGTCCGCCTCGAATCGCTCACCCCGAGCAGAATGTGTTATGTGTGAGGTGGGGGGAGGGGGGGGGGCGGCATTGCCCAGTCATTCATCATTTCACTCGTCTCCTTTCCGTTTTAATCGGCGGCCGCGCAACGCCGCCACGCGGTGACCGTTCGATCGGCCCGATTCTGACAAGTTGCACTGTGCGGGTGACACTGTAAGTTCTCCTAAGATCCGGAACTTGTTTGTCTAGAAAATCTGTTTTTTAATTGTTTTTGTTGTTTGTTTGATTGATTTCTTTTGTTGTTGTTTTTTGTTAAATTTCTTTTGTTGTTGTTTTTTTTTTGTTAAATAAAAAAAATGTTTTTCCTTGGTGTAATTATCTTTTTACAGCGAGGACTGGACCGAGCCGCGAGGGTGGGGGCCGAGAGTTGGTTTTGTTCTCCAGCTCCGGGCCAGTCCTCTAAATCGTATTGTCTCTCGCTATTGTTATGCAGCGCCACGGCGGCGCCCTGCCGCCGTATTGTTGCCGGCGAGTGCGATGCGTATCTGTTTGCACCTTTGATTGAGACGGCACCGCCTTGACCCGCCCTAACCTAACCTCACCTAACCAGTGGGCCAGAAGACCGGCGCAGGCGGCCGAAACTCTAGACGCGTTTTGAGCTCTAGAGTCGCTAAATGGGACTCGCACCGATAGAACGAACCCACCAATGGATTCCTCGTTCGGAGAGCAATCCATTGGTGGGGTCACCCGTACGATTTGAGTCTAAATTAGCTCCAAACCCGGCCGGGATTTTGACCGCCTCCACCGGTCTCCTGGCCCACTGTGCTTACCGCCCGCGGGCCGCGCAACCGATTCGGGTAATTAAGACATGGCGATTGATCGAAGGCGATCGCGGCGGACATGTGCATTGTCACGGAGAACAGAGCGAATTCCTGGCCGCGGGGGACTGGCGCCTCGAAACGCGTGACCTGGTGGGAGACGGGGAGGGAATGGCGTTCGCGGCGTGGAAACCAGCAGAAAACGTACTCTGAATTCCCACTCAACTTTTTATTTCATTCGAAGACATTGACAGTCTAAAAATTGACAGTCAGAAAAACCTCTCTAGCTTATAATACTAACGTGTCTGCCGCAAACACAGTGTCACCGCACCCGAAAAAGATAGGGGGTACCGCTGGAGTCTGAATGGAGTCAACAGACGATAAACGGTCATGCGTGCGGCGAGGTGAGGTGCGGCCTCCAGCGCTGTAAAAAGAGGAGCCAGACGAGCGGAAGAGACGTTGATCGATCTCTCTCTCTCTCTCTCTCTCTCTCTCTCTCTCTCTCTCTCTCTCTCTCTCTCTCTCTCTCTCTCTCTCTCTCTCTCTCTCTCTCTCTCTCTCTCTCGCAAACATGCACCATCGAGTCGGCCTTGCTCGCGGTCAAAGTGACCAGCCAAAAGCGTGTTGGTCCTTGCACGCTATGGCCCAGCGAGACAAATGAAAGATCAGCGGACAAACGGACAGGAAGACAGACGGACGGGAAGACAGACAGCGACAATCAGACAGACAGACAAAAGATTCAGATGTAAGTGTGCTATGCGTAGACTTCAGGTTTAAAGTTAGCACCCAGAGCCGTGGCCTCTGCTGGACCACTGGCCAGGTTGATGAATGAGGGAGGCTCGGGCCGCACGGGCCGGGTTGGTGCACGATTGGTTGCCTCCCTGCCGGCGCAGGCGGCCTGTCTGCTGGCCCACTGTGAGACGCGAGGAGAGAGGGGGCTGTCCGGCCGCGCCTCCTTCGCGCAGTGCCTCCTGCTGCATGCGGTGCCGTGCGGTGCGGTCAGCTCACCCACTTGCTAAACAGCGCAGGTCAGCCTGCCGCGTCCGAGACCGCAGCGTCGCCACAATGTCGAGGTGGCAGCTTCGCGCGTCCACGGCGAGGATGTGGCCGGCAGCGGAAAACAAAACAACAATAACAACTACGCGCACCGAGGCCAAGGAAAGCATTATCCTCGCGAGACTTCCACGTCGGGTCCGGGAATGGCACCCGAAGCGCGACCCGAGCCCTTGTATACAGCGCACGCGCATTTTCCAAGACAAACGTTGATAGCTGCCGGGAGACAGGGGCGCGGTCGGGGCGCGGCGCCCCCGGGGGGTCCCTTTACGCTACACCGCGACCTTGCAGTCGTTACACCGTTTCCTCTGGTGGCTGCTGGCCCGTGCGCCAGCAGCGACACTTGGGCTGTCGTTTGAACGTGGCGGCTGGCGCAACTGGCCGGTGGGTGGCCGCGCTGGCTAGCCGAGCTGGCCGAGCTGGCCGAGCTGGCCGAGCTGGCAGGCCGGGTGGGTGGACCGTCATTGTGCCGAGCGGTCCACCTTGCGTCACCTCAGATACGTGCACATTGATTTGCTGAACGCGTTCCATTTATTATTTCATCTTTACTCGCTGGCCGGACCCAGGCAGGCAGGCAGGCAGGTGGGCCCGCCAACCGATCGGCCAATAATCAGCAGGCGAAGCATGAAAAATTTGACGCGTCCGCCCGGTTGGGTCAAAAAGAAAACGAGAGCGAGAAAAATGGGAATCAATAAACCTCCTGTATGGTGGCGTGCGCGCGCCGTACCCAGGACCTTTTGGCGTGGTCGTTATTTTGTTCCCACTCTGCGCCCGCGGGTGTGGCGCGCGGCACTAGACCATTTCCAGCTCATTTCCTGGGGGGAATTTCCTCTAACTCGATGCCCCTTTCTCGGTCCGAGGGTGTTCTCGCCGTGCTGTCCATTCGCCAAGGTCGGGTGGCACGGACACGGAACACCAGGCGGGGCGGCGTGGCGCGGCGCGGCAAGGCGCGGCGGGGCACCAACACGCCAGACATGTTGCGTTTCTTCCGTCTGGCAGGACACCCACCAAGACGCCGCACAGTGGGCCAGAAGACGGGTGGAGGCGGTTAAAATACCGGACGCGTTTTGAGCTCTAGAGTCACGAAATGGGACTCGAACCGAACATGTGACCCCACCAATGGCTCTTCGAACGAGGAATCCATTGGTGGCGTCGCACGTTTGCCGCCTGGTCTGGTCTTCGGGCCCACCCTTGACCCTCCCTTGGTCACCGCCTGTCCGGACTTAATTCACAGTCCAAAAAAGTCAGAATATACGTGAAGCGGTTCGCGAAACCGTTTCCCCTTTTCGGAAGAAAAATCAGCGGCGTGCCCCGCGGGGGGCGGCTCGCCGGCCAGCAGCCCCCAGTTGCCTCACGTGTGTTGGTGTGGTCATAAACCGATCTTCGTGACCCACATTGGGCCGCATTTCCAGCTTTGGCCAGCCAGTAAGCTGCCGGCCCGGGCGGCCAATCGCATGATTCGGTACGGGCCGGGCCTTGGGCCGCCGGCCGGCGGTATCGGCTCGTATCTCGGCCGGACCGGCCCACTGGTCACCGAATCGGAGCAAACGATGATAAAGGCGAACGAAGGCAAAACGTGCATTGCTCTGGTTTCGGAGCCTCACTCGTCTGTACTGTCTAACATTCTGAGCCTATTTATTTCTGTTTTTTTAGTTTTTTTTTTTAATTTTTTTTTTATTGGTGTTTGAAATTTTTTTCAGCAGACTTGTATGCAGCTGTTTGACATACACAGTGTCGGACCCGTTCGGCTTAAGCGGGGCGCCAAGTGGGAAATGGGAATAACCTGGAGACAGCAGCTGGAGTCCGGCGGGCCGCGCCCCGCGCTGCCGCCTCGCTCCGCCTCGCTCCGTCCTGTCCGGCTGACCAGGGGACAAGTGAGATAAAGTCGTGATTTACCGGGCTCAACGAAAACGCGCTCCTAACAGCCCGGCGGGGCGCGGCGGCGCGGGGCGGCGAAATTTGCATGAATGCAGGTTAGCTAATCTTGTGTGTTCCTTACTCAGGCGCGGGGCCGCGCGGGCAGTGTGGGGGCCTGGACCCGGGCAGGGCCTGGATACCCGGGCAGGGCGTAGCGAACGGCCGAAGGTGCCGCTCCCCAGCCGCCGCAGTCACGGAATCAATTTCCACGCCGATTTTGAGATGGAAAATAAGAACCCCCCGAGGGGCGGAAGGGAAGTTTCCAAAAGCGTTCAAAACGCTGCGTGCTGCCCACCCCGCACAGTGGGCCAGAAGACCGGGCCAGGCGGCCAAAATTCTAAACGCGTTTTGAGCTCCAGAGTCGCTAAATGAGGCTCGAACCGAACGAGTGACCCCACCAATGGATTGCTCTCCGAACGAGGAGTGACCGCCTCCGTGGAGACTCAAACGCGCGCCCGAGCCCAAGAGCCTACCGCGGCGGCGGTCCTGCATACGTGGCCTTTTTTTTTTTTTCGATCCTATTCTTCGGTGCAAAGAGGCATTGTGGCGCTGGTTGCTGGTTTGGCGGAGCCTCGGCCCGCACACTCTATCTCGCCGCGGATCGCGGCTGTGTTGGTCACCCGGCTATCTAGGGCACGCCGCGCCGCCGGACAACGTGCCGGACAAGCGTGGGCGGGGCGAGGTGGGGCGGGGCGCGGGCGGGGCGGGGCGCGGGCGGGCGGCACGTGTGCGGCGCGCCACACATTCTGCTTCGGTTTCGCCTTAATTCCGCCGGTATTACGCGGTGTGACCGTATGAAGTGTCGCTCGGCTTGCGTCGCCGTTGTATAATGGGCGTGCCGTGGTGTCGAAGGCCGTGCCGCCCACCGCGCCGTCGTCGCCATGGGAACCAGCGAGGCGGGCAGCGCCGCGGCGCCGGTAAATCACCCACCAGCGGAGTATCTCTTTCTTTGGCGAGCGGTCCAGCGGCAGCTTAGAGGTAATATTATCTTGTGCGGGACCACGGTGGGCCAGAAGACAGCGCAGCCGGCCTAAACTCTGAACGCGTTTTGAGCTCCAGGGTCGCTGAACAGGATTCGAACCGAACACGAGTGACCCCCGCCAATAGATTCCTCGTTCGGAGAGCAGTCCATTGGTGGGGTCACACGAGTCCCTGTTTAACGACTGTGGAGCTCAAAATGCGTCCAGAATCTTGGCCTCCTGCGCCCGTCTTCTGGCCCACTGTGCGGCCCCTGGGGAAAGCTTTAAGGTTATCCTCGTCAATGCTCGGTCAGCTCAAACTTGTTGGCGGCACAAAATCATTCAAGTCGTGCTTCTTAATTGACTCTGTGCGATAATAAAGGAAAACGGCATTGCTCGGTAGAAACCTCCCCGCCCTTTGTGATCCGAGAAAACAACCAACACGACTTGAGAAGGTGTCTGCTGCACTGGCCGTGCGGCTGCCCTTCTGGTCACCTCATTAGAACAGAACGGCAAGTGCTACCGGTCACGATTAAAACACGACCGGCCGCCACGCCACGCCTCGCCACGCCACGCCACGCCACGCCACGCCACGCCACGCCACGCCACGCCACGCCACGCCACGCCACGCCACGCCACGCCACGGTGACGCAAAACGGGGCGGGGCAGCGTTTTGACGTTGGCACTGCAGGGCTCGGATTTGGCATCCCTGCCGCAGCAATCAAGCGAAATTCATGGCCCGGTCATGAGGCAATTAACACTGCCTTCACTAATCGCTGGAGATAATGCGGAGGAATCAGCAGCAGGGACCAGCTGCTGACGACACGCGCTCTGTTCATGCAAAGCAGACACCGCGGCTAGTATGGCTAAATTGAAACGGGAAAAAAATAATAAGATAGGCCTGCCTGCAGGATGACAGTGACGGTGTGACTCATTCTCCGTTTCGTCAAAGCAGCTGTCCGCTCGCCACGCACAGCGCCTCGCACACCCTTCGCCGGATTAAGCCCGCCCTTGCGTCATCATCGTTTCGTTATAATAGAAAGCCGACGTTCGGGGTTTTGGCCGCCGGCGCCGGTCTTCTGGCCCACTGTGCGACGCCGCACTTCCGCTCGTGAGGGTGAGGACGCAGTCTGTTTGCCCCGCGCCCCTCGCAGTTTGGCGCCGTCCAGACAGCGGGCCCTGTGCGGCCGCGTCCGGCCGGCGTCGCGGTCGTGCCGCGTTTTTCGCGCCGCGAATTCAAACAATGGCGGTCGTTGAACCGAACGAACTAACGCGGCGAACGGCGACGGCGGCGGCGCGGCGTGTTTGATCTAATTGGGGCCGGGCGGGGCGGCCGGCGGGGCGGCCACGGAACGCCAGGGCCGCGTTGATGAAGGGAGGTGTGGCGACGCGGCCACGCGGAAGTGGAGGATTAAAAGAAAAACACAACGTGCCGGCCGCGGGCCCACGGCCGCCTGGACAATACGACCCGCACGCACACACTCAAGCTCAATTGACTTGGCCAAAAAAAAAAAAAAAAAAAAAAAAAAAAGAAGGAGCTTTCGTGTCCAGTTAGGCTGTCGCTTAGCGAAGTGTGTGTCACTAGCGGTGACTCCGTCCCTCTCGCACTCGTGGCACAGTGGGTCAGAAGACCGTAGAGACAGGCAAAATCCCGGACGCGTTTTGAGCTCCAGAGTCACTGAATGGGACTAGAATCGACCCGGTGTGACCCCACCAATGGATTCCTCGTTTGGAGAGAGATCCATTGGTGGGATCGCGCGTTCGATTCGAGTCCCATCAAGCGACTCTGAGAGCTCAAAACGCGTCTAGAATGTCGGCCGCCTCAACGGGCTTCTGACCCACCGTGCATGGGCCGTCTCGTAAGGGGTGCGAAGGAGACCCGCAGGCCTCTCGACCGCGTGAAAGGGACCTGGCGGCGGCCTTGGGTGGAGGGGGCGGCGGCCCAGCAGCCCGGCGCGGCTAGGCGCGGCGCAGGCCGTAGATAGGGCGCAGTGATGGATGCCGAGCCCGGCGCACTAATTGAACAGGGCCTCCACCAATGAGGCCGCTAACGGCCGCGTGCGTGCGTACCTGCGTGCCTGCCCGCGAGTCGGATTCATTGTGCGCTCGTGTCCAAATTCTCAGCCTGTCTCCGACACATGTGTGCGCAGCCAGCCGGCCGGTGACCCTGCCAAGCCGCGCGAGCGCCGCCGTCCATTTATGCCACTTGTTCGAAGTATGAGAAATTGGTCGATTCGCGCCGCCGCCGCCGCCCCCCCGCCGCGCCGGGATAGTTTTTATCCGTTCTGAGCGCGGAATCGCGGCGTTACCGCGTCAAGGCCGGCGCGTTTATTGCGCAGTCTCTTTGTAGAGTTACCACGTCGCACACACACACACGCGCGCGCACGTACGCGCACATACATCCGTGCCTCAAATCGATACCATCTCGACATCGCGGCCCTCATCTCGGCGGGGGCGGCGCCGTGATTGCTGCCGGACCTTTGGATTGGGCGGGGTGGGGCGGGCGGCATTTCCGGGAGGCAGGCCCGGGGGCGGCCCGCGGGCCCGCGACGGCGACGGTCTGCTTCGAGGTTGCCGTGGAAGTGATCGGGAAACGTAATGCGATTCGCCGCGTGTGTGACTTTGTTTTGCGCTGCAGCACTGGAAGCTCGCCGGCCGCGCCAAGGCTCTCTCTCACGCCCACGCCCAGCACTGGCAGCACTTGCCCGGCGGGGCGGCGCGGCGGCGCGCTCGGGTCGAGGTCGAGTTACCTTACGCCCAGTGCGGTGCGCTGGTCGCCACGCCTCGCCACTGCCGGCCACTGCACCCGCTCTCGTATTGCTCATTTTCCGGCGAGAAATAATACTTTGCCGGCAGGAACAACAAACGGCCGAGGAACGAGGTATGCAAATCAGCCTCAGCGAGCGGGGAAAGGAGAAATGCCCCCCCCCCCTCGGCCCACAGAAGGTCAGAAGACCGTTGAGGCGGCAAAAATACGAGACGCGTTTTGAGCTCCAGAGTCGCTAAATGAGACTCGAATCTAACGTGTGACCCCACCGTTGGATTGCTCTCCAAACGAGGAATCCATTGGTGGGGTCACACGGTCGATTCGAGTCCTATTAAGCGACTCTGGAGGTCAAAACGCGTCTAGAATTTTGGTCGCCTTAACGGACTTCTGACTCACTGTGCGCCGGCCCCACCCCGGTTGTCGGCCGGTTGTCGGTTCGCGGTTCGCGCCACTCAAAAGACAATACGGCGATCGGTCGCGGCGCGCGATGTGTTTACGACGGGCTGCCCGCGGCGGCGGTGGCGGCGGTGGTGACTGTAGTGGCCAACCACGGCGCCATGGCCTTCGCGGCAGCCAATCGCGCCACGCGTCGTAGATCCGGCCGCGCAAGGACACGTGGATCCAGGATCCTGCCGCGACGGCCGGGCGAAGCGGCGCCTCCAGGGCGGAGGGTGTCCCCGCCGTCCGATGCAGTTCGAGCCGCCTGCTTAACTTCGGTGTTCGGATATGGGAACCGGTGTACCCAGGCGCTGGCGAACGTGTTAAACTAAAAATAAATTTGAAAAATGGAACTCTACACCCCCTCCCCAGTCTTAATGGGGAGGCCTCCTGCTTTACTTCGGTGTTCGGGATGGGAACCGGTGCTATCAGGTAACTGGGGTTAATCCGATCCAGCGACTTCGATATCGTACGCCGGGGGACCCAGTAGGACCCGAGCCGCCGACACGGCCCAACATGGGCAGAGTAGAGTAAGGCAGAGACGATAGAGAGACAGAGAAAGAAAGAAAGAGAGAGAGTAGTTTTGGGAGCTTTTGTTTGCGCAGGCTGGTCGGTACCCAAATGGTACACCCGCTGTCCGGCGCTCCCAGACCCGAACATGCAGTCAGTGGGCCAGCTTCAAAGGACTTATCAACTCCATCCGACGAATCGGAATGGACCCACTCGCGACCAATTTCGAGTGGCTGGCTCGATCGGGGATCGAACCAGTGCCGAGGCCAATCCGCCGAAGCGGACTGCTTTTTAGACACCCGGGTGTAATGGCCTGGATTGAGCCTAGACCACTACACCACCCTGACTTGCACGTCTGCCGAGTGTTGGACGACGGGTTTGAGTCGCAGTGGGAGAAAGCCACTCGAAAAATGATAGGAAGCAGCGGGATTCGAACCCCGGCCCCTCGGGTCGGGGTAGGACGCCTGTACGCTCTCAGCCACCACGGCTCATGTTTAGGACCGATTGAAGAGGGCTCTTGTCGTGACAATGAGCAGCGGTCAGAGAAAAAAGTTGTGAAGTAATAAGATTTGAACCGCCGATCCTCGCACCGAGAAACCGACGCGTCTACCTACACCTCCAGCCCCCACGGCACATGTCACATGTCACCGCGCATTGCCGTAGGTTTGAAGCACACTGGGGAGGCAGTGAAAAATAATAAATGTTGGAAGTTGAACCTGGGACCGCTCGCATCATCTAGTTTGTCAGCCGAGTAACGCATGTAGAGGCTTCGAATCACAAGTGTCAGCATTGTCAGCGCGCGCACACGGTTTCCATCCATCGCGTCCGGCGCGGTCACTCTCCGGTCAGACCAGTCCCGTGCCCTTGTCGCGGCAAGCGCGGCGCCGTGTGGAACGGACTCGCTCCCTTGGCCGCGGCACGGCACGGCTGGGCACGGCCATGAGGTCGCGGGTCAGCGGGCCTGGAGCGGGGCCGCGCTGGGTCATGCCGGTCATGCCGGAATACGCGCACTACAGCATCCGCGTCCAGCGCCGTGTTCAACACGCGTGCGTCCGAAGTGCGCGGCGTGCGCGAGGCGATGGAGGGCGCCGCGGTACCCACGACGACGGCCACGCAGCCCCCGCGCAGCCCCCGCGCAGCCCCCGCGCACGACGAGGAGGCTGGGTGGCATGCTTGGAAGCAATTACCCTTATAATTGTTTACGGTTCATAAAGAGACGCACAAGGCAGCCAACGCCCTACACACACAGAGAGAGAGAGAGAGAGAGAGAGAGAGAGAGAGAGAGAGAGAGAGAGAGAGAGAGAGAGAGAGAGAGAGAGAGAGAGAGAGAGAGAGAGAGAGCGAGCATGTGCGTTACCGTGTATGCGAGCCATTGGCGGACGCCTCGCTGTCTGCCGTCGAGAATCGCACGTCGCATATCCCACGGTCCGCGAGGGGCGCGGAGCAATGCCCACCGCCGCCGGGCGACATGAGTGAGGGGCTGGTTCTGTTCCAAAGTGCCGCACGAGCGAGCCCACCCGGCCCACCTTCGGAGATAAACCCTGCGAGTACATGCTGTCGAAACACTCTCTCACACACACTCGCCTACGTACCGCATTCTCAAGGGCCTGTTTTCCTGCAGGAAAACCTCGCGACTGTTGGCGACGAGGCGCATCTCGTAGTCGATCGCCAGCCCTCTGACCCCCCGGCCTGGAACGGCTGCCTGGTCGCATCCGCTCGCCGTTCCCCGCGCTGAGCATGCAGGCAGGGCGGCTGGCCGTCACTTCACCGCCGTCCACCACAGTGGGCCAGAAGATCGGCGCAGGCGGCCGAGATTCTAGCCGCGTTTCCAGCTCCACCGAGTCGCTAAATAGGACTCGAACCGAGCGTGTGACCCCACCGATTGGTACCTGTCCAAAGGAGGAATCCGTCGGTGGCGTCACACGTTTGGTTCGAGTCCTGTTAAGCGACTCGGGAGCTGAAAACGCGTTTAGAATTTTGACCGCCTGCGCCGGTCATCTGGCCCACTGTGCCGTGGTGGCCTCGGTGACCCTAGCGCAGCGCGCCCTGGCGGCGTGCCATGCCAATATCCTGGCCGCTCCGATGCCCCGGCAGGCCGCGGCAGGCAGTCCGCCGCCACACCGGGGACCTTTGCCCCTCGCGGCGAGGCGTGTAGTCGCGCGTTTTTTAGGGTGGCTGGGAGGCCCGCGAGGGCATCCGGCTGCCCGACAGGCATGGGCACGGTACCCTAAAATCGGTACCGCGGTACTATACCGGTACTATCGAAAATTACGTTGAGGCTCTGGGAAGGCTCGGTGAACGCCACGGATTCTAGAACTGAGCCGCCCACATCGAAAAACGGTGAGACCAGCGTTGGGCGGGCCGCCCCGCCAGCGCACATTACTCTTTGGTGTCCCCAGTGCTGCACGCGCCCCGCCCCGCCACCACAGCTTGCCGACAGACAGGTTTTATACACACATGCAAGAGCTCGTTTATCAAAGCCACCTATCACTTTTTGAGAGCGGCGCAATGGAGCAAAAAATGGCAGTTGTTGTCGAGATGTGGGTGGCTGGGCCGGGCCGCGCCGCGGGCTCGTGTTATTATTGTTTCCTAATCAAGCGGCCGGCGATCTGGATTTCATTTACGGGGGTTGCGTCGCGAGGCCCCCGCGCCGCGCGAATCGCAACGCGAATTGGAACACAGTCAAGCTTCCACTCCGGCCGACTCGGCCGCCGCAGAACTCGCATGCTGCCAACAATAAACACACAGTAGTAAAGTGGATATCTCGATTATCGGGCTGCTGCTGGCGCATGGCGGGGCATGGCGCGGCGCAGCCGGCCGAATCGAATCATGTGTCTGTTGGAAAATGCAACGAGCAGCGCACGCTTGGGGCAGGAGGGGGAGTAAAGGGACCCCCCGGGGGGGGGGAAGCATTGTTCTCACGTGGCGTCGTCCCTATTGTTGGTAGTGCAGTCGATGGCAGAAAAGCGATGTCGATAATCGCCTCGAGTAAAGTCGCGCGCAATTTATACTTTCACCCGCATCAAAATGACCGAATGGGACCGCTGCAGGCGGCTGCAGGGCTGCGGGAGGGCTTGGAAACGCGTCGAGGAAGTGGTAGCCTCGCGCGGGGCTGCGCGCTGCGAGTGGCAAGGCGGCAAGGCGACAAGGCACCACGCGCCGCACCGACCTCCAGAATCAACATTCCTGCGGCCCGCAAGGGAACCTCCAAGGGAACCTTAACCTTTTCGTCACCCGGCGACGCGGTTTCAATAACCCGGTAGCTTTTTTTGACAGGCGGGTGGAGCATGAGGGCCGCGCTGGGCGTGGCGCAGCACAGTGGGCCAGAAGACTGCGCAGGCGCCTGCAACGCTAGGCGCGTTCTGAGCTTCAGAGTCGCTAAATCGGACGCAAATTGAATGTGAGACTCCACCAAGGGACTCCTCGTTGAGAGAGTGATCCATTGGTAGGGTCACACGTTCGGATCGAGTCCTGTTTTGGGACCCTGGAGCTGAAAACGCGTCTGGAATTTTGTCCGCCTGCGCGGTCTTCTGGCCCACTGTGGGGCGGGGCGCGGTGGGGCGGCGCGGGACGCGGCGGCCGGACCTTGAGGCGATGTGGTCCAGTTTCTGATGCAAGGCAGGGCAGGGCGGGGCGGGGCGGGGCGCGGCACGGCGCGACACGGCAGGCGGGACAACGACACGCCGAGGGGAACTTGAACTCCACTGATTGGCTGAGATAAATCGCCTCGGCAAGGCGCTGGCCGCTCAGGTGTCCGCCGCGCACTCTCTGCAAGCCACATACACCTTCAGAGTAACTAGTCCCTAACCGGAACAAACGTCCGTCTACGCCATGTTTTTCGTCTCATTTGACGCGAGTAGAAAATATCACCAGCTTCCAGTCAAGCCCTACATCAGCTTCAGCTCTCCGCACCTGAAGCCCTCCGCTTGAAGCGCCCGCGGACTGCCGGGTAGCCCGCCCCGCAACACACTGCCGCGCGGCGGGCTTGCCTACCCTCACTTGGTCGGGCGCCCGCACAGTCAGTTGCCCCGTCAAATTGACTCAACCCAATCCTCGTCCGAAATTCGTCCCTCCGATCACACTTGTCTCAAGGAAGAGACATGAAATAAAGAGAATCGGGGAATGCTCCGATTGTCCGCTGGTCACTACTGCCACAATCCCATCTCCATTTAAATCCCGCGCCCGGAAACAGCGGCCATCGTCCAGAACGTTGCGCCATGTGCCAAGTCTCGTTTGCCCTCCCACGGGTCTCGAGTGGAGCGGAGGAGTTTTGCTCTTCCGAAAGGTTAGGGAGACTAGAGTGGTCGCAATTATCTTAAACCTTTACCTGTCTTCAGTCTTTTTAACTCTCTGCCCTCATTCTTGTTTCGCTTGATTCAAAAGGAGCAGTCACATAGAAAATTAAATTACGATCGGCTTTTGTTTTCTGGCCCCGTTTTGTGTAGGAAGACAGGCAGAGCCCTCTAGGTGCATCGATTGGACTTAAATCGTCAATAAGGGAGGGGGAGGAAAGTGTCCCTGAAGTGCTGGAAAATTACGTGTCAAAAATCCATTAGGAATGGCTGACAACGAATCAAAGGCTAATGCCTTGATGGCAGAAGCCGACAAGAAATTGAATTCGTCTAAAGGATTCCTTGGAAACTTATTTGGGTGAGTCACCAGAGTCCATCATAGCAGACGCCTATTTTGCTTGCACTTGGGGGGGCTATTGTTTGACACTTGTAATTTCGCTTGTTTATGCCCTTCGTGGTACTTTATTTACTCATCTTATTTCATATTATTAAATTCCATCCCATGATTTTGATCTTGTTGCTGCCTGCTACACCTAGTAGCGATCTAGAGCATCTGCTGACAAGGAAAAACATGCCAATTGCCATGACAGCAGTGTCTCATTTATGTGTATGAATTTTGGACCATGCGCGTCCATATTCTTTTCATTTTTCTTGTCAGAGCTGTATTTAATTCTGTTTTCTTTAGCTTACAATTAAGAGAGCCTGTTGCTGTGTATTGTTTTAATATGTCAAGCACTAGGTCAAGGAGAGGGTTATGTGACTCGGCCTTATCTATACGGATGGTTGTTAGCTTTCGCCTAAGTGGTGGAAAAATAACACCTGCCCTTTCAATCATATGCAAAGTCATTGTTATATCAAATTTCAACCAATTTTAAAATATTTTCAGTGGTTCATCGAAAGTGGAGGATGCTGTCGATTGCTACCAACGAGCTGCCAATTTATTCAAAATGGCTAAGAATTGGAGCGCTGCAGGAAATGCATTCTGCAAAGCTGCAAACCTCCATTTCAAAGCTGGGAGCCGTCATGACGCAGCAACAAACTATGTGGATGCTTCCAATTGCTTCAGAAAATCGGACCCTAATGGTATGCCAGCGTTTTCCTACTCCTTTGTTTGATTCATGTGGTGTGTGGTGTTTGGTACAGCAAGTTTTCCTACCAAGCTCAACTTTTTGAAATTATTGTTTTAAACCCAGCACTAACATTTTACTGTGTGTCATGCAGAGGCTGCATCCTGTTTGATGAAAGCAATTGAAATCTACACTGACATGGGCCGCTTCACGATGGCAGCAAGACACCACCAGTCGATTGCTGAGATCTATGAAATGGAAGCAATCGACTTAGAAAAGGCTGTGAAGCACTACGAACAGGCTGCTGACTTCTTCCAAGGAGAAGAGAGCAGTTCCTCTGCCAACAAGTGCATCCTGAAAGTGGCTCAATATGCCGCACAACTTGAACATTATGACAAGGCCATTCAGATTTATGAGCAGGTTGGTATTTTGTTTGGATCTTTTCCTCTGTAAGTAAGCATTTTAAACAAATTTTATCATTCATTAAATTCCCTAAATTTAGGTTGCATCGTCGTCTTTGAACAAGTCTCTCTTGAAGTATGGTGTGAAAGAGTATTTCTTCAAGGCAGCATTGTGTCATTTGTGTGTTGATGTCCTTAATGCTCAACAAGCTCTGGAGCGGTACAACCAACTGTACCCAGCTTTCCAGGACTCCCGAGAATATAAATTCATTCAGGTATTTTATGTATGATTTTATGTTTGGAATCATGTCTTTATTTATAAGTAGCTCTAATTTGATATGTGATTGCCCCCATTTTTTTAGACATTGATTGAGCACGTGGAAGAACAGAACGCTGATGGCTTCACAGATGCAGTAAGGGACTACGACTCAATATCACGACTAGACCAGTGGTTCACGTCAATTCTGCTACGTATTAAGAAACAGGTCAACGATAACCCTGACCTTCGCTGAAAAGGTTTAATTGCTCTTCTGAGGTATGTGTGTGTGTGTGTGTCTCTCGCCTTTTTTGTTAAGTTTGGTCAAGTTCAGTTATCTGAAAAAAAAAATTGCTTGCTGCTTTTTACTGTACATCTAATCCCAATCAAATTTTAGTTTCTTAATTATCCTTTCAAATGGTTCCAAATTAGAAGTATGCATTCAGATCTCACAAAGAGCTAACTGTCTTGATTTTGGGTGAGTGTACATTCCACTCATTTTCCTTTAGGTTTAGATCATCTCATTACAAGCCTGAATTACAAATTTCATACATCTGTGGAAGTCTGGTTCTTGACATGGGTATGTGGGGCCGGGACACTGATTGGGTTTTGAGGCCTATGTTACTGTTGTATTTTTGTTTTTACTTTATTTTTGTGTTATGCGTGAATGTTTTTTGGTTGTCATTTGAACACTGAATCTCACTTAACTACTGAATATGATAGGAAAGTAGTTTAGTGTGCAGGATTCATTACAGACACATTCACTGGTTTGTTATATTTTCCCTTACATCGTGTTACCATTTGTATCATGTACATGTGTATTCTGGATGAAGCCCTGTGTTACAACCTCCAATAAAAGGCAGGCTTCCAATGCTGATTATACTAATGGACCATTGTGTTCGATTCTGTGAACATCTGTTTTGTTGGGCCCTTCAAAGGGGAATAAATCTTCATAAATTCTGTTTTTATCTGTCTTTGTAATGTGGAATGGCGTTGAGTCCACCATTATAACACAAGGCCCCCTTAATTTTGTCTGACAATGAGCTGTCCACAATTTTCATGCGGTGTTTTTCTTGTCATTCTAAATTATTGCAACTCTCCTGTTGCTTGGTTAGATTTACTTCTTGGGACAAATTAGTTGATTTCAGTTTTTTGCATGAGAGACAATTCACATGTCAATGACTCAAGTGTGGATAATTATCTCTTCATTCTCTTAATGTTGTTGTGTGGAGTGTCAATGCTATTTCATTCTTTTAATTGTTTAGTCCGGATATGATACCTGGATGGATCAATGTGCACCACGCATGCCCTAATCCAACTCACAGGACCTTGGGCCATATCTATTAGCATACAAATGCGTTTAATCTGTCCAAGTGCAGCATAGCTTTAGAGAAGGAAGCCACCCTATTATTTTGTGGGTAGGGTAATTCATGTTGACTCATGTCTGTCGGCGATCATACAAGCCTTAAATTTAGACTCTTTATCTTTGTATCCTTGCTTAATATTCCACAACATAATTTGTTTCCTTATGAATGTTACAGTTTATACATACAACATCTAAGTTTTTACATTTTTTATGGTAGCAGTATAATAAGCTGTTGAATATTATAGTTGGACTGGACTAAGCTGCATCCTATGCACTTGTCAATCGATCAGGAGTCATCCATGCTATGATAATTTCTTTCTGTTTTGTGATATACTTTTTGTAAGTAATAAGTGACGTAGATGTGATGAGTGCGTTGTTCCTCCTTCTCTAAATATTTCACTTGTAGTTGCTTAGTATGCAGTTTCTTTATGAGGGAGAATTTGTCATCAATAAATGTGATGTGCTCAAAGAGTCATGCACCCCTGTGCAACTTTCATACTGCCTCACATTTTTATAGGGATTTATTGAGCCACCATGTTCTGTAGGATTTTTAACATGTAATGTGTATTGAGTCATGAATGTATGCATAAAATAATTGCTAAAATAATTTTAGGGAGTCCTCTTAGGAGTGATTTTGAGTGTCTGAGACTTCCTAATGATCACTGGCTTTTATGTATTTATTTTCTTTGTATTCATGAAATTTTTGCTTTTGCCCCTTCTGGAAAGGGCATGGATTCATCTTCAAGGAACTGGAGGTAATGTGTACTTTATTGTCTGTAAATAAATATTACGTTGTTGTTTTTTTTTTTCCTAATTTATTTTTATGTCTATGTCACGGCTAATTGGCCCATATCTGTAAATGTAACCAATGCTGCCTTAACCATGTAATAAGGTTAGGCCGTCTTTCTTGTTATCATATTCAACACTAACAGGATCAGTTAAATTAGAAGATGCACAATCAAAGTGGTTATCTTGTATAGTCCCAGCAGGTATTGAAAAAATACACCTTTGGCCTGGCAATGCTGTTTTAATTTTAAGTCCTTCACACTGATAACAACTTATCATGGTAACTTCATCAGGATCATTCAGACTAAATAGGATAAGGATTAAATTTCTGGATAAGAGGAAAGCAATAAAAAGATTTTGGATTTTATTTCAAATTTATCAATACAAAACAAGTATTAAAATGATGTTTCATATTTTCTAAAGTTTAACATGCAGATTAACTTCCTCTTGGGTTTTAGAAAAGAATCTACAACTGTTTAGTCCCTCCTGTTCCCATGAAATTAGAGATTGTAAGTCTTTTTTATGGAACAGGATGGAACAACATTGTCTTCACACTAAAGGATCACATGATTACATTAGATTATTATTAGTCTTCAATTATTTTAATTCTCATCAGTCATTTTTATAAGTAAAAATCTATTTATTTGTCAGGTCACAAAGGCTTGTGAGCCCCACACACTTGTTGCAAAAGATTAGTCATGGAGTAGATACCCTACGCACATCTGTCGTAGTCAGAAAAAAATTAGACAAATAAATTAAGAAGATGCCACTAGATGCATGGTCTTTTTAATCAGCCAACACAATAAAAGTGTGGCATAAACACTCTACATGAAAAACAGAGGGGACATTGAGGAGAAAAATTCACTTCACACTTCTTTCGAAAATTGAGATAAAGAGAACTGGAGACGGCCTACAGCTCGGTGTGCTGGACCGTGGGGAACTTCTTGAGGATGGCGTGGTACAGGTTCTGGAAGGCGTAGTAGCTCACGAAGCAGATGACGGTGAACACGAAGATGAAGACGAAGCTCATGAAGCTGCCGTCGATGACGCTAGCCCTGTTGGGCACGCGGGGCTTCTTCCCCGGCGGCGTGTTGGCCATGGCCGCCAGCACCTCGGCGTACTCGCTGTCGTCCATCACCTCGCGCATCTGGCGCAGGTGGTCGCGCAGCTCCTTGACCGCCCGCCGGTCCTCCGCGGTCCATTCTGCGGACAGGAACACATTGGCGAACACGTTGGCGGCATACAGTGGGCCAGAAGACCGGCGCAGGCGGCCAGAATTCTAGACGCGTTTTTGAGCTCCAGAGTCGCTGCACAGGACTCGAACCGAACGTGTGACCCCACCAATAGGTTCCTCGTTCCTAGAGCAGTCCATTGGCGGAGTCACGCGTCCGGTTCGAGTCCCATTTAGTGGCTCTGGAGCTCAATACGGGTCCAGACATTTGCCCGCCTGCGGCCGGGGGAGGACCAGGTGTCCGTTGGGCTGCCTGCCTCCAGGCGAGCGGGGCCGGGCGCGATGAGTGGGGCAATGCGAGACGGAAAAAACAAAGCGGCTCGCCAACACAGGCGCATGTCGCTAACCCTTCATCTCCCATCGATCCTCGCCCAGCCTCAGAGGCTTCTTGCACCGACACGGGCGAGCCCTGCGCAAGTGCGGAACTTACCCGCGTTTTCCGCAGCAGTCGGCGCGTCGGGCATGCTGATGTTGACCATGGGGGCGTCGCTGAAACCGAAGTCGGGGCCGCCGTGGTGGGCGGACGGCATCCAGGACGTGCAGGGCCGTGAGGCTGTCAGCAGCGATGGCCGAGGCGAAGGGGTGGTGCGGGTCGGCGCAGGGCAGCAGCGCCAGCCAGGACCACCGGATGAGAGTATTGATCGTCTCCGCTCTCTCTCTCTCTCTCTCACTCGCGGCGCGGGCAGGTCCACGCGTGGACACAGGGTGGGGCAGGCCGGCAGGGTGTCTCATATGCGTCGTTTCGAGTTTAAAAGCCTGGGGCGTTCAACTGCGGGGTGGGGTGGGGGGAAGTCCATCGTTCTCAGAGGGTGTGGGATAAAATTCATGAGCATGACAAGTTTATTCTTATGTTTATTCTTAGGAACAATATCACAGCAAAAATCCGAGTATATGATAAAATGTTTGTTTTCTTCACTTTGAGAACTTTGACTAGTCAATGGTCTAGGTCTGCCTTTTCATACACTTTGCGGTTTACAGCAAGTCCACCAATAAGTAAACAAAAACTTCCTAAAGAATTCATTCTTGAAACAAAAAAAAAAATAAAAAAAATAAAATAAAATTATGTACTTTTTAAGGAATGTTCAATTTAGAAAATAACAATTAGCAGTCTGAATATGAGTAAAATTAGTCAGTAACTTATTTAAAATGTTGGAAATACAAAATAAAATTCTGGACGGTACAGCCTTTCAATTTGTGAATCTAAGCCTGGTCACATCACAATAAATAAAGTAAAACGGGTCACAGTATTCCAGAAGGAAAGCTCAAAATCATAGTCTGACCCCTTGCAAAGATTGAGATTAAGCGGAGTTTCTTGAAAGTGTGTCTGTGCTCTGGGGCATGCATTCCAGCTCCCGGACTGCAGCTTCTAAAGAAAACAAATGTTCGTCTTCTTCATCTGGAGCAATATCTCTCATCGAATTTGCTAAATTGTAGAGATATTCTTGATTGGAACCACTCTGTCCACGGGCATTGACAATACGGCGAGCCATTTCTTCTGTGCTGAGAGGTCCACAGAACCAAGGGTTTGTGTCAAGACCAACATAAATTACCAATTCAAAAGGGTCAAGATTGCCTAGGAACATACATCCAAAATTATTTCATGATACTCGTTGACACACATTCTTGAATTAAATGAGTTATAAGACAAAAATCTTACCTGATTTATTGTTTTCACAGTCAGTCAGAAGATTGTTGGCAGGGCAAAATGTGACTAATATCTTGTTGTATCCATCCTTTTCTCTGTGGTCAAGTTGAACTGTCACCATTTCTTCATCTTCCTTGGCTATTTCATACGCAACACCCCACACACGATCCTGAACAATGTAAAGTTGAAACACGTCTTCAATACAATTTCTTAAATGAAAAAAAATTAATGCATTAAATCTACTTACTTTTGGATTTTTTGAAGGAAGAAGTGTTACAACTAATCCCGGCTGTAAAGACACCCAGAATGAATTTTCAAGCAATAATGCCATGGTGACCCATTGTCAGCAATTGTCGGATGACACAAACAAGTGCAGTTGTCGACATAAAAATGACTGACAAGTAAATGAACAGTGGATAAAACGACAATATAAAAGGATCAAATTTACCTTCCCGGGAACTCCCCTGTGGTCTTCACTGGACTGATAAAACCGTCTGACATAACCTATGATGTAACCATTCAGTTTTCGTCGGTACGGAAATCCCACTTTCCACACAAGTGATCCATATCCAAAAACCCACATAGCAGCCTATGACATTTACAAACTAAAAAGAGCGAAACGTTAGTGGATGACGTGGTACTGAAAATTTCCAGTCCTGATCGGAAATGTGGAAAAACGTAAATATTGCATACCTGGAATTTCAAATCACGCCAACTTAAGGCAAACCTTTCGAAGTGGAAGAATATCTACTGACAGTGATAAAAGGTGACGGGTATGACCAGCTCCTGTAAAACAGACGATACCTATCGTAAATAAACAGGAAAAGACTTCAATTTTAGCTTGTCGTTGCCAAACATAAGTACGGTGTTTACAGATGGAAGCAGAAGGCAAAGGTGTGCGTTGGCAAACCGAGCGAAACGCAATCCGAATCCGAATGTATCTCTCAGTTTCTTCTGCTGCGTGGTGACGTCATTAATCAAAGGCGGTGCAATTCATGAAGACAAATTTGAGCTTAGTTACTGGGAAATGAAGGAGCGTATTTCGTCGAAGAACTCTATTCTTTCCATGTTTTTTAAGTGATTTGCGGCCTACGACTTCCTTTCGGAGTCTACGTTTCACCCAGCAGGAGGTAAGCCCTCTTCACTGTCGAAAATTATGCGTTTTCGGTATAGATTGGGTGGGTTTGGTCCATCGCTAGCCTACTTTCCTTACGTCAAAACAGGGTAGCAGACTACTCTCACATATCTGCTATCGCAAAATTGGCTCCATTGCTTGACTTGTTTCACCCCACCCTTGCCAGCTGCAGTCACACAACTCAGCCAATTTTTGTTCCGGACGTTCTTTCGAATCTTGGGAGAATTCAGTTCTTGTCAATGGTCATATGTAAGAGGTTATGGTCATATATTTGTATGTAATGTAACTGCAGAAGACTCTTTAGTCTGCTACTAGTACATCACTTCTGATTGGGGTCATTCAGCAGAGTTTTGTCTGATTGGACGTGTTGTTCTATCGTACCTGTAGGTCCCATATGGCACCAAAGTTGTATACCAATAATGTAAGGGTTCCTAATGTAATTTATGTGTTTTAAATGGAAAAAAAGACTATCCTGAGTGTATTGTTTCACGTTTTAGTATGCAGAAATTAATTATAACTAAAAGTATAAAACTCTCATGATAGCCGTCAGTTTCAAAACTCCAGAGGACATCAAGCAACTGTAACTAACGTTGCCATCACAACGCTCAGAGTTACTTGTAAAATTTATTGCTTACTGATGAATTTGTATTGTGTTGGGGTTTACTTTTCTTGATACTGTAATGGGTAGGTTCCTTCTTGCCAATCCTGTTATAGAAGGGCTCTCCGTTCGGCTTGGCATCGAAAAAGCATTGGTTCGCTAAACTTGTCCATTAAAGTAAAAGATTGGCCTTTAGTTGATTAAAAGAAAAAGGACAAAACGAGAGGGGAAGGGGGATTCCAAGGATGCTACGGGGCAGGCGGGGCAGGCGGGGCTGATGGGGCTGGCGGTAGCCATGCGGCAGCGGGGCAGGCGGGGCTGACGGGGCTGGCGGCAGCCATGCGGCAGCGGGGCATGGCGTTATAGAAAAGCAAGAGATGTGCTCACAGCGGGACGATCCGTCACCGCTCGGAGACTCGGAGCCCAGACCTGCCCGGCGCCGGGGGAGTTGGGCCCCGCCGTCCCGCTGAGAACACCCACCCACCACCGGCCGCCACCCACCCCCACGCAGCAGCCCACCCCACCCACCCCGCCCACCCTCAGCCACCCACCTCCGGACCACCTGCAGAGCGTGGTCTCGCCTCGCCCCCGCCGCTCCACGCCGGACACTGGTGGGCTCAGCGGCCCGGCCCGGCCCGGGGGACTCCTTTGTTTCTCACCTCAGCAGCCAGGCTGCTGCCGGGGGGTCTTGTCGTCGCTCTGTCTCTGTCGCACTCGAGGGGCATCCCGTAGGGGTGCGAGAGAGACAGGGCATGGGTTCTCCCGCCGGGAAGCGTCCTCGGAGCACAGTGGGCCAGAAGACCGGTGGTAGCAAATTTATACCGTCGCCGCCAGCCGGCAAAAGGCCAACGAGGAGGGAATGCCCGCCTCAACGAGGCCCGGCAGGCCGGGCGAGGTAGGCAACCCAACGCGCTGCTTTGGCGATGATTGTTTTGGCGCGGAGCCTCGCCCATCTGTGCGCGGTGGTCGTTGGCCGCTGGCCGCTGGCCCGGCTGGCCCCAGAGAAGGCAAGGCGTCAATGTTTGCACCCGGACAGAGGAGTGCCACCGCGTGCCGGGCTATCTGCAGTTCTAGAAGGACGCCGCACAGTGGGTCAGACGACCGTTGAGGCGGCTAAAATTCTAGATGCGTCTTGAGCTTCAGAGTCGCTTAATGGGACTCGAATCGAACGTGTGACCCTGCCAATGGATTCCTTTTCGAACGAGGAATCCATTGGTGGGGTCACACGTTCGATTCGACTCCCATGTAGCGACTCTGGGGCTCAAAACGTGTCCGCGGGGAATTAGGCCGCCTCAACGGTCCTCTGGTCCACTGTGCGCCGCCCCTCCCTGAGCCGGTGCGCGCTGCTACGCGCTGCGCACTGCAAGCGCGGCGTGGCGGCCCTCTCTCTAGGCCGCGCGGCTGATAGCGCTCCAGTCGTGTGGGCGCGGCGAAGCAGGGTGCTGGGGTCTGGTGTGCGCGCGGGCCGGGCGCAGTGCGGACGTGAGCGCGGACTCGAGTGTGTCATGCAGCGAGAGCGAGGATAGCCCGGCCGCCATGAACGTGGACCTGAACATGAACGTCGTGGCGGTGGACGCTGCGGCGGTGGACTGCGGCTCGCCGTCCAGGATCCCGGCGCGGTACCGCCAGCATGCCGCCGGCCGTCGGTAGGTGGCGAAAAAAAAAAAAAGTGCGAAAGAGATGTTGTGTTTGTTGCTTTCGAACGTCCCCTTCAATTTTGAATGAGATGGAAAAGGAGAACGAAATACTGGTATTCAATTGGTGTGGCGATGAGTCCCCAATTTTATCGATATTAGTGAGTACGTAGTGCTTTAAAATTACTACATCCAGTAGAAACGGTAGTGTTTATTTTTCGTGTGCATCCTGCTGTCCTGGCATGGTAGGGCGCTCCGTCTCCGTCGCTCTCGTCGGGCGCCCTGTGAGGGTGCCAGAGAGACAGGAGGAAACGATCCTTGAGGACCGCTGCAGCGCCGCCGAGTCAAGTCGAGCGCCCGCTCGCGCGACGGTAGGCAACCCGGTGAGCATCCTCGCCGACCGGGCAGCCCGCCCTCTCCGACGCAGGCGCTCCACACCACAGTGGGTCAGCAGGAGACCGTTGAGGCGGCCAAAACTCGAGACGCGTTTTGAGCTCCAGGGTCGCTAAATGGGACTCGAATCGAACGTGCGCCCCCGCAAACGGATTGCTCTCCGAACGAGGGATCCAGTGGTGGGGCCACACGTTCAACGAACGCGCAGCCCGAGTAAACACCCGGAGAGCCGAGCGGTGAAATCTGACCGAAAAGCGTGACGTCATCCGATGTGCGTTCGTGGCCCATGAGTCATTTGAGCCGGGCTGGGGCGGCGCCACCGCGGGGCGGGGCGTCTGCCGGGAATCGAACCCGCGAACTACTTGCTCGTCACGCAGCAGCTTTACCGTTCAAGTGCTGGTGAAACCCAGCCTACTTTTGTCATATTCAGATTCATTTATTTATTTATTTTTGCAGTGTGCATGGGGCGGGGCGGGGCGGCGTTCACCCCCGGCCCGGCTTGGCGACACAGTAACCTTTACGGCGGTACACGTTGTCAACGACCAAATGTCAGCCCGGCCATCGTCGGCATGGCGCCTAGGCGTCCCGCAGTGGGCCGGAAGACCGGCGCAGCTGGCCAAAAAAAATCAGGACGCGTTTTGAGCTCCAGAGTCGCTAAATGGGACACGGACACGAACCGGCCGTGTGACGCCACCAATGGATTGCTCTCCGAACGAGGAATCCATTGGTGGTGGGGTCGCATGTTCGGCTCGAGTCCTGTTCAGCGACTCTCGCGTTTCGGCCTCCTGTCTTCCGGCCCACTGCGCGTCCGTGGTTCGTCCCACCCGCTCGTATCGGCGCTGCGTGCAGGCTTTGCTTTCCCCGCGCCCAGAGGAAGGGCTGCAGCGAGCCATGCGCGGTCCCCCCTCACACGGCCCACGGTGCGGCCGTGTGACAGGGCCCAGCGTTGGATTTGCCGTAACAGCGTATCCGTGAAACAAAGTCCCGCCTTCCCTTCCCCTCTCCGGGACGTCGAAGCCTCGCCCCGCCCAGCCACGCCGCACAGTGGGCCGCAGCCGGTCAAAATCCCGCGCACGCGTCTCGAGCTCCAGAATCGCCAAGTGCATAATTTGTTATGCATAATTTATTCATAACTATGTTTATAAATTATACGTTGTTGTGCATGACAGTATGCGGAAGCTTACGCATGTGCAAAATCGTTCATAACTATGTCAAAAAAAAGTGATTGCCGCGCCCCGTCACGGCCGTGACACCACGACCCTCGTCGTCGTCGTCCTGGCCGCTGCGGCTCGCCGTCGAAAGGTCGTCCCGCCGCCGCCGCCGAACTCAGCGCCGCCGCCGCTGCAGCTCGCCATTTTTGGAAAGGTTGCACTCCCTCGGCAGCCGGGGGAGGGGAAGGGGGGAGAGAGAGTGCTTGGAAATTTGTGTACTCGCGGATCGAGTCGAAGTAGGGGAGGGAAGATGTGGGTCGCGGCGAAGGTGAGAAGTAATAACGCCGCCCCCACTACCCCACCCCGACTACATTTGCGCCTCCACCTCACGCACACACTATCAGTAGGGTATATTGTATAATTTTGCGGCGGATAGGTTAGGCCGGAAATGCCACTTTGGCAAACTTAATCTTGCCGGCTTGGCTAATGCGGCGTGAATTTTTAAAAGGGTAGGCTCTTCGTGGGCGGTCTTGGAGGTGGCGCCTTGAACACACACACACGCTGTCGATAAGTACTTAGTGTGTGTGGGCGTAAGGGCGGCCTCCGATCGACCGATAGAAAAGTTTACAAAGGCGAAAAGTTTTACACTAAGATCATTTTTGCGTGAGTGCTCGCCGCTATCGAGGATGCTGGGGGAGAACGATGGCGAGGCCCCGGGTTCAAAGTTGGAGTACCGGAGCTGCTTTTTTTATTATTTTTATTTTTTTAATTTACTTTTGCCAGTCCGCCTCCTTGGTGAAGGTGAAGACGGACCCGAGCAAAGCCTGCTCGTCCCGCGGGCCTGCAGCGCCTCCAGCGTGTCGTCTAATTTATGGCCCTGCTCTCTGCCGAGTTATTGGTGTCCGTCCCTACTCATACCCACTGCCTGGCCGCCCTCCGACCCTTCCTGGCCCTGCAAGGGTTAGTGGCTACCCGCCTCGCGAATACCTGAATCCCGGCGCCGCGCCTTTGAAGGCTGCAGACCGGAGAGCGATCTCTCTCAGTCAGGGGGCGGCGCCCCGTATGCGCGCGAGAGAGACAGAGCGATGCAGGGACGCCGCTCCGCCTCCCTCCCCGACAAATTGGACCACGACGGTGCTGTACAGTCTGGGCGGGGCGTGCTGGCCCAGCCCGGCCCGGGGCGGTCCTGGACGTGTTGACGCCGCACCGCGCCTTGGGGGCGGGGCGGGGCGGGGCGGGGCGGGGCGCTGAGGGACCCATAACTCCGTGCGCTTGACAAAGACACATGTTGGATGTTGTTGTGCAGGTGAAGAATAGCGGTGACCACGACGGGCAGCGAGACGCACCGATGTGCCTTTAGGCCCCCGTTAGGCCCTTCAGAGTCGCTGCACAGTGGGTCAGAAGACCGCGTCGAGGCGGTCAAAAAATCCCGGGCGGTGTGTGGAACCGGAACGTGTGAATATGGGTATTGGCTTAATGTTGTTTTTTTTCTTTTCGGATTGTTGCTTTCCAGGTCGGACGCTGTGGCCGCCGCCATGATGGAGCTGAGCCACAGCCTTACCCTGAACGAGGAGGCGCTGCGGCAGATCCCCGAAGCCAAGCGGCCCGTCTTCGTCTTCGAGTGGCTCCGTTTCCTGGACAAGGTCCTCGTCGCGGCCCAGAAGGTTGGTCCAGCATGGTTCACGAGTGTTGGTCTTTGTTGTTGTTGTTTTTTTTCGTTGTTATTAATCGTAGAACGTGCTGCTCTAGATTTCAATCGCTTTCTCTCTCTCTCTCTCTCTCTCTCTCTCTCTCTCTCTCTCTCTCTCTCTCTCTCTCTCTCTCTCTCTCTCTCCCCACCCGTCGCGAAGTGGCCCGTAGTCTGCCTCCCTCGTCCATCTCGGTCCACCTTGGAAGCTTTTCGGCTTTGTGGATTATTCACGGCAGCCCGACTGGAATCGGTCCGGGCGGTGCCGCCACCGCGCCACTGTTAATCTCGTTAATATTTGAGCAGGAAAGTGGTGGCCCGCGCCGTGGCGCCGCATGCCGCCGGGCTGTGCGCCCAAGCGCAGTGGGCCGCGGAGGCGGTGACTTCCCCCGTCCGGGAGGAGGGGGGGGGGGAGGGGTGTCTCCGATGAGCGGCAGGGGAAATCCTGTCTGTGGTCTCCATGCTCCTTTTCCATCTCGATGCGCGGAATTGTGTCGACGTTACTTATTTACGGAAGGAAGCCGCGAGCGCGGGGCGGGGCGGGGCGGGGCGGGGTAGGCAGCCTCCCAGTCCCGACGCAGGCGTGTCGTGCGGCCGGCCTATGCAGTAATTCACAGGCGCCGTTGCACCAGCACAGCGTCCTCAGTAGCGCTAGTCTCTCCTTGTTTCAGCTCCTGTTTGTTCAGTTATTTGATTTTTTGCCTTCTTTTGCGTTTATTACTGTGACTAATTTGGCTCTTATTTGGCGCTTCGCAACGCAAACAGTTAAAACGTGGGTTATAATTTGCCTCTTGCTTTTTTTTTTTGCTTTTTTTCTTATTTTGTTGCATCTGTTGTTACAGTCAGACGGCTTGGTCTGCAATACCGACGCGGGGTTTGCAAAGGTAAAGAAATCGGGTTCAAATCGACGGAGAAACGGCTCGTAATTTCGTTTCCCCCCTTTTTTTTAAATCATTTAATTTATTTTTTCCCTGGATTTTTATTTGCTCTGTGTTTTTTTTGTGGCGGCGTTGCTTTTCGCATCAAGGACGGCCGGCACAGCACCTGGGGCACGAATCCCTCGGGGAATGAAACGCGAGTTTTGTTTCTGTTGCAGTCGGACATCAAGGGTTGTCAGAAGAAGCTGGTGGAGCAGCTGACGCAGCACGTCCAGGAATGCCCCGGCCCCCCGACCAGGAAGCTGATCGGACGGTGCCTGGCCACGCTCTTCAGCGTGGGGGACACCTTCCTGCTGTTCGACACAGTCAACAAATGCAACGACATTCTCAAAAACAAAGACGACTCTCCGAGCTTCCTCCCCACCAGGCTGTGAGTGGTTCTGTGTGGTACTATCGTTATTTTGGGTATTCTTCCGACTTTCCCTAATATGGTCTCTATCATTATCATCCAATTTAGAGCTGCTATTTGCTGTGTGGGATATATGTATGAAAAACTTGGACGGATGATGGGGCGATCATACGAGGAAACAGTGCAGATTCTTGTAAAGTCTCTGCGCAATGCAGAATCTCAAACTCGTATTGAAATAATGATAACTCTTGAGAAGGTTTGTCTATCAATTAGCCTTACTCTGGTGTTTTTTTCTAAAATGAACTTGAAAAATATCGCACCTTATTTCTCTGTTTTCAACCTGTCAGGTTTGCTGTGGTATGGGAACTGCTATTTCCAATGTGCACAAAGAAATATACAAAGCTGCAAAGCTTTGTTTGACTGACAGGGTGATGGCAGTGCGTTGTGCTGCCGCTAAAGTAATTATTTCATTACTATTTTATTTTTAAAATGTTGAGTTAGTCTGTTTGCTGTACCACCGTTCAATTTTAAAATACCTTTTTTTTCCCCCCAGTGCTTGCTAGAGATGCTGAACCATGCTCCTTTCCTCTACCTGACCGAGTTGGAAAGTTTGGCCACACTCTGCTTTCGTGCTTTTGATGGGTCCAACTATGAAGTCCGATGTGCGGTTGCAAAATTGCTCGGAGCACTTGTGGCTACCACTCAGCAGCCACAGAAGGGTAACCAATCAGGTACAAATTCATCAGCAACCATTTTTTTTTTTAATATCTACATTGAAATGAAACTTAATTTACTTATTTTCTTTCTAGCACAATCCAACAAAGCTGTTAAGTCGATCTCCCTTGATGAAGCTCTTGGAGTGTTGATGACTGGTTTCCTACGGGGAGGCACTGGGTTTTTGAAAGGAACTGGTGAAATGATTAAGGGTAGTTCTGGGGTTAACAGGGAAGTCAGAGTGGGTGTTACCCATGCATATGTGATATTTGTTCAAATTTTGGGTGGAACTTGGCTGGAGCGCAATCTGGGAATATTTCTGAGCCATGTGCTCGATCTGGTTGCAAATCCTAAAGCTGCATCTTCACATGTGGATGCTGTCTATTCTCGAAAGTGCATTAGCTTCATTCTGAGGTCGGTTCTTGGCCGAATGCTTGGAGAAAAAGCTCAGGCATCAGCAGCAAAGGAGATAGCACAAATTATTGTTAAGCAAATGAATTCTATTGACTTCAACCCAGAAAATGCAAAAGACTGCAATCAAGAAACATTGTTTGGACAGCACCTTCTTGTGTGTGCACTTCAAGAGATTGGAGCCTTAGTACTAGGCTTAGGGACTACAGCCAGCATTTTATTGACTGATCAGTCACTCAACCTGGTTGATGCTAATATGGCAGTTTTGGTCCACCCATGTCAGGCTGCGAGACTTGCTGCTGCTTGGTCTCTGCGCTGTCTTTGTGTGGCAGTTCCAAGTCAAATAACTCCTCTCATTGACAAATGTGTAGAAGGCATTGAGAATATGAGGACTTCTCCAGAAGCTATTGGGGGTTACAGTGCTGCTCTTGCGGCAGTGCTGGGTGGGGTAAGACTTTCGCCTCTTGGTGTACCCCACACAAAGGGAAAAGTTATTTTCAACACAGCAGAAGAGCTGCTCCGCAGTGCAAGTCAGAATAGCCGCCTATCCCTGAATCGAACTCAGGCAGGCTGGTTACTTATCGGAGCCATTATGACTCTTGGTGGGTATTTACCGCTTTAATTTTGAGAAATAAAAAATTCCTTCTGCCATTTGACTTTTTTTTTAAATTGTTTTTTATTTTATTTTTTTAAAATTAAGGTGTCCCTGTTGTCCGTGGGCTCCTTCCACGCATGCTGCTTCTGTGGAGAAACTCCTTCCCGAGGTCAAATAAAGAATTAGAATCTGAGAAAGCCCGAGGTGATGCTTTCACTTGGCAGGTAATTTTCTTCTTAATTTTGGTCCAAAACTATTTGTGGGTCTGCCTTTATAGCATTTTTAAAAATTTTGATTGAATGGTATTTCTTGCAGGTAACTTTGGAAGGACGTGCTGGAGCTCTCTCAGCAATGCACAGCTTTGTCCAAAATTGTCCAGAGTTGGTAACTGATGATATTATAAGACGTCTGCTGACACCGATAGAATCTGCTCTTGCTATGTTGACAAAGTATGTGTTGCACTTCATATTAGTTTGCATCTCCTAACTATACCATCATATCAAATACTTATGGTCTACTCGAAAATATATTACAGTATATCAAACGTTTTGAAGACTTATGGTCAGCATCTTAAGGCTCCTTCAGCCATGGTGAGGCTTCGTTTGTATGAGACTCTTGCTCTTCTGCCTCCTCAAGCCTTTGAAGGTATGTTTAGCTATGTTATGAGACTTCAAATTCGAATATTGCCTTTTTTCTTAATTAAACAAAAAAAATCTGTATTTTTTTTAGGCTCCTACACTCATCTTCTAAGAATGCTGGTGGCAGAGTTCACATTAACTGAAAATCCTGCCAATACAACTACCTCATTACTCCGAGCTGTTTGTCATGCAGATGACTCTGTCATTCTTGGAACCTGGCTCCAAGAAACGGATCACCGTACTATTGAGGATCAGGTGAGTTTAATGCTCATTGTGTTTTCTATGTGGATGGTGAGGGTACTCTGTTCGTGATGTTCCCCATTTTTCATCATGCATCCATGTGGATTGGGGAGTTAATTTCAAGGGGGTCATCAAGAGGGCCATGTGATAGGCCACTCTAATTGGGAGCTCAGTTATTTATGAGGCATATGTTCATGCTTTGTCTAGATGGAGCCAAATCGCAGGGCTGATGGGGAGCATGTAAGTGTGGATGTATTGAAGACTTTGGTCAAAATTTCTTTTCAATTTTTATGTTTGTTTCTCTTTTTCTTTCTCTTATTTTATTTATTTCCAAGAAAATATATTTTTCATATGCATTTTGGTTGCTTGATTATTTTTTTGGCTGTTATTTTATGTCCCCATTTGGTATATTTATGTTGTAACTAGATCAACTATAGTGCCTTTTTTCGGTAGAACAACATGATGAATGCTTCATCTATTTGTTCCCACTCCTTTGCCTTGCTGCTTAGGATTTTTTTAAATGTTGATTGTACTGCTTATGATGTTTTCTACCCTCAGTCATGAATGCATTTTTTCCCCTGGCTATTTTTGATTTGTTATTTGGCTTGTATCTTGAAACCCAATGTATTCAATGTGTGTACTCACCAGGACTAAAGTGATCTACTTATTTTACCATTCTAGCTCCAGCCAAACAGTGCTGCAGGATCTGGTGCTCTTGAACATGACTCATGCTGTCTGTATCGCCCACTTCTTAGCGTGAGTATTGTGCCCTACCGAATATTCCATGAATTTTATTTTACAAAGTAAATTTTCCTACAGCTGGAAATTTTAATTTTTCTTGCCCAGGGTGAGTTTGTTCCGGGTCCTCTTCCATTGGGGGTTGCGGTGATCGACCAATCAGTGGCCTTGTTCGGACAAATCTTCCCAAGAGTGGCTAACAAACACCGCCTTCAGATGCTGGATCATTTTTCGGAATGTCTCAAGCATGCTAAGTCAGTCCGTCAGGAAGCAGTGCAAATGAATGTGTTTACGGCTGTTTTAAGTGGCCTTAGAGGTTTGGCAGAAACCAAGAGTAGTTTTGGACAGGAAGATGTGAGGAAGGCTGCAACCAATTTGATAATTGTATGTAAATGGTGTACTCTTTTGATGTGATATTTTCTTGTCTCATGTCAAGTTTTTAAGTTATATTTCTTTTAAATTTCAGAGTTCTCTTACAAGTGGCAACCCAATATTGCGGTGTGCTGCTGGTGAGTCTCTTGGTCGCATGGCACAGGTGGTCGGCGACCCGCGCTTCACTGCTGAACTAGCACAGACTAGCTTCGACCGCCTCAAGTCTGCTCGTGATGTTGCTAGCCGCACAGGTCACTCTCTTGCTCTGGGTTGTTTACACCGTTATGTTGGTGGTATGGGTTCAAGTCAGCATTTAAACACAAGTGTGAGCATTTTGCTTGCTTTGGCACAGGATTCAACTTCACCAGTGGTCCAAGTAAGTGCTCTTAATGTTGTGACTGATTTGAGTGTCTTTAAATATTACATTTTAATTTGCAACTTGTAATTTAAAAAAAAAAAAAATATTTGCAGGTTTGGTCTTTACATGCCCTTGCGTTAATAGCTGACTCTGGAGGCCCTATGTTTAGAGGATATGTTGAGCCAACATTATCATTGGCTCTTAAATTACTCCTTAATGTACCTCAGTCCCATGTTGATGTCCATCAGTGCATTGGCAAGGTTTTGTCAGCATTAATTACTACAGTTGGACCTGAGCTTCAAGGTAAGGAGCTGTTTGTCATAATTTATTTGCCTTTGCCTGAAACTGGACTGGAGTTCCAATTTGTTTAATTATTCTATTTCCTGCAGGAAACACTACCTCTATTTGCATGGCTCGTTCTTCTTTCTTGTGTGCGTGTGCTATCATGCAGGATCACCAGGACCCCCTTGTTCAGGCCGAAGCCACTGGGTGCTTGCAGCAACTTCATTTGTTTGCTCCAAGACATGTAAATTTGTCGTCTTTAGTGCCCACTCTATGTGTACGTATTGTATGTTCGTTACATTTTCATTGTGTGTTGAAAGGCTTTTTGGTGCTTAAAACAGATTTTCCTTTCCTCTTTTCAGCGTACATTATCTAGCAATCATCTTCTACTGCGTAAAGCAGCCATATCTTGCTTACGTCAGCTGGCACAGAGGGAGGCAAGAGAAGTGTGCGAACATGCCATGACACTGGCTAGTGAGAGCAGAGACGCCAACACTGTCGAGGGCCTTGTGATAACCGAGAGCGGCCTTCCTGGGGTGCTTTTCAGTATGCTGGATACGGAAACTGATGCCCGCCTTATGAAAGACATCCATGATACTTTGACAAGTATGCTGCAGATGCTAGCTGCGGATAACCTCAGCCAGTGGTTGGGCTTGTGCAAGGATGTCCTCACCGTTTCTACCGGTAACATATCAATTTATTTATTTTTTATTTATTTTTGGTCTTAATTTATTTTTTTAAAATAATTTTCTTGCCAATATTGAATTTTGGAAAATAAATTGTCAGATTCGAGCGGAGGTGTAGAAGACCCCACTGGAGGTGTTTCTCTGGGCGGGTCAAGCGAGACTGCAGACGGTGACCGAGGCGAGGACGAGGACGAGGACGACGACCAGGAGGAGTTCCACGCCGCGGAGGAGCAGCCGCACGTCACGGTGCAGCCCCGCTGGCCGACGCGGGTGTTCGCCGCCGAGTGCGTCCGCAGGATCATCATGGCGTGCCACGGCGCGCGCTCCGCACACTTCGACCTCGCCCTGGCCAAGGAGCAGCAGTTCACCAAGAGCAGGGGTAAGGGATGGGGTCTCACTTTTCACCCCAGCAGCTTTGCAAAACCACCTCATTTTTTTTCTCTCTCTCTCTCTGTTGGTAGATGATGGTTATTACAATAATTATGCTTAGCAATAATTAAGTTTCTGTAATTTTTTAAATTTTAATTTTTTCAGGAGACTACTTGGTGTTGCATCTCTCTGATCTTGTTCGGATGGCATTCATGGCCGCCACGAGTGATTCAGATCCCCTGCGCTTGGAGGGACTTAAGACCCTCCAGGAAGTGATTGATAAGTTTGCCTCTGTCCCTGAACCTGAATTCCCTGGTCACCTTCTATTGGAGCAGTTCCAGGCTCAAGTATGTTTATTGGAAATGTTTCTGTTCTCATAATACAAAACGTGTGTGTTTGCTTATAATACATTTTGTGTTGCAGGTTGGAGCAGCTCTTCGACCAGCCTTTTCTCCGGAGACACCATCGCATGTGACTGCCATGGCTTGCCAAGTTTGTAGTGCCTGGATAGGAAGTGGAGTGGCCCGAGACCTCAATGACCTGCGTCGTGTTCATCAATTGCTTGTTTCATCCCTCACAAAACTGCACAAAGGCTCCAACAGTGGGAAGCTTTACAATGAAAGTCTGGCAACTCTCGAAAGACTTGCTATTTTGAAGGCTTGGGCAGAAGTAAGTCTGTGCTTCTAAACTTGATAAATAAACTATGGAAGCAACTAACATCACAGTCATTTATCTTAAATGTGTCTGCTCAGGTGTATATTGTTGCCATGGTGGGAAATGTAAGTTCCTCTGGGCAGTCCACACTGAAAGGAAAGTCAGAAGCTGACGAAGAGGAAGATAGTGACTTTGGTGAATTTAAATCACAAGGTGAAAGTTTGCTTACCTTGGTTCAACCTGAGTTGGTTAGCCTATCGCGACACTGGTTAGCAGCACTGCGTGACCATGCTCTTCTTTCACTCCCCCCTGGCAAGTAGTTGTCATGTAGTTCTCTACATAGGGTTAAAATTTAACCAAGAGAAAAATTTTTATGTTGATGTTGTTGTTGTTGTTGTTACTACAGAATTTGCAAGTCAGCTTCCACATGATGGAGGGGCATTCTACACTACAGACACTACTGAATCCTCCCGACCCCATTATTCAGCATCATGGCCTCCAATACTCCATGCTGCAGCATTGTGGCTTACTGCTGGAGGCTACAAGACGAATGACTCTCAGAAAGCTAGCAACAATGCTAAGAATAGCAGTAACAATACGAATGAGGGCAAATGCTCTGTTGATTCATCATCAGATAGGTTCCACCTTTTATTTGGTAAGTCCTATTTATCCTTTTAAATATGTTGATAAAAGTATAATTTTTATATTTAACTTTGTTTTATTTTTTTCAATTTTTTTTCAGGGATTTGTATGGAAGCATTATGCTGCCAACGATCCTCTGAGTCCCAAGAAAGTATTTTGACTTGTCTGCGGGCTCTATACACACTACTTGATTCCTATTGGGCTAGAGAAATTCTTGTTGCTGATGCATTGCTACCCATTGAACTCTGCAATGTACTGCACAGGTTAGATTATCTTTTCTTTAATCCACTCACAAGTGTAAATTTTAAAATAATTACTAGTGATATCACAACTGTCATCCTTTGTTAGGTCCCTCCTTACAAGGGAAAGTTTTCCTGCTCAACTTGTAGTGATGGACATTTTGAAGCAAGTTATCAAAGCTGCTGGAGAGAGCTTAGACGCCAAAAAGAAAAAGAAACAAAAAGGTATGTTTCATAATTCATGTATGTCTCCCAAAAATTACATGTTACTAAATGCAAATTTTAACATTCTTGTGGTTTGTGTTTTCTAAAGAAATGGCACCAGCCAATCAGGGAGAGACAGTTCAGGCTGAAGTCGATTTGCTTGGTGAGGGTAGCAGTTCTGGTGAGATTACACCTGGCCAGTCTCTGGTGTTTGCTGCCCTAGAGGTGTGTCTGTGTCTGTTGGTTCGGGCTCTCCCCGCTCTGAATCCTACTCCAATCGTCTCACCAGTTTCCTTAGCTCGGCCTGGCCAACCTCATTCAGCAGAATGTGGGCATCTTGTAGCATCTGCTTTGAATGTCATGGAGGAGTTGCCTGGCCTTTGCTCTCCAAACGGTAAGAGCTGTCCACCATAATAATATAGAATGCTACTAGAAACAGGCATGTTCATATTTTGTGATCTTAATTGTTGTTTGTTGAAGGTGCTGTGGCTATATTACCAACTGTTTTGTTTCTTACCACGGGTGTCATGAGAGAGTGGGCTACCAAGAATGTGACAGACAGTACTGTTGTTGCAACTGGAACTCCTGTGTCTGCTGCCCTGAGGTGTTTGCGTACTTTGTGCACCAGCCGTTATTGTAAGGACGAACGCTCCCAGCTAGAATGGAAAAAGCTACTTATAAGTGCATTGGCTAAGGTCATTGATCTGGCTAAAACAGGTAAGAAGACGCCAAGATTAAACTACTTTTTTTCTTCTAGTGTTTTGATAAACTATATTCATGTTGTAATTGTTGTACAATTCGCAGGGCCAGAGGAGACTAAGCTTGATGAAGCTACCATGCTGCTTGCAATTGCTGTATTTGTTCGACATGCTCCTGTAGAAGTTGTATGTGCTCCCAACATATTATTTCCCTGCATAAATCAATTCAGACACTGCATGCAAAGCCAAGATCTTTTGGTATGTACTCCTCTCAATATTTCTATTCTGTTCCTGATTCAAACTAAACGTAATTTCTTGTTCCATATCTCATTTGTATCTTGTATTTTTCAGGTTCGATTAAAATGCTTGCAAACTTTGCGCTCTTTATTTGCACATCCTGAGCGAAATGTTGCTCACTTTTATATAAACATGTTAGCACCTCGTGTAATGGAATATTTATATTCTGAAGAAAGCAAGACCCCAAGATCTGATGTAGAATTGACAATTGTACTGGAGTGCATTCAAGCCGTGGACACTTTGATCTCTCAAACCGAAACCAAAAACCGTGAGTAGACATGTTTTTACACACTCACAGTTCTATCACTCATTTATCCTGCATGGTCATTATACAAACTTCATTTGTTTTTGTTTTTATTGTTATTGCTCTCAAGGAGGCACCATGCAAGGCAAGTAATGTTTATTGAAAGTCGCCTGAATTTTAAACCATTCTCAGATGCTTTCAGGACTGTCAAACACAATAAGTCAGTGCCAATCGTTTTAAATCTTTTAAAAACCTTTCTCTCTTCTTTGTGTTAACAGGTATTCAAATGCTTTCATTGCTGGTACCAGTACTGATAAATTTCCTTCTTGAGGGTCCGGCACTAAAGGATGCCAGTAAGCCTTGCCAAACTTTACATGAACGCTCTCTTCAGTGGCTCATGAAAATTGGGCCTCAGTATCCTCAGGTATGTGCTGAATTCCTTTTCCTTTAGTTGTATGTGCATTCTATTGCTCATTACTTCATGTTTCATTTTTTTTGCAAAATCTGTTTAGGAGTTTAAGTGTCTGATTGGAACTTCTACTGAGATGAAAACCAAGTTGGAAGCTGCAATACGGACCAGTCAACAGGCACAGCAGAGGACCAAAGTGGACGGGTCCTCTGTTAAGCCACTACCATCTCAAACTCCAACGATAAAGCTCAAGACTGACTTCAGCAATTTTACCGCTTAAATGGATGGTGCATTTGTGTGGGACTGTAGGATAGGTCTGTGAGGTTCCAATATCAAACACATTGTATTCTTCTTGTACAAACTTTATTTAGACTTATTAAACTTGTTCGGTCTTCCCCCACTAGACTACCTGATGCACATTCTGATATGTTCCTTTACCTCCCAGTGGATGTTGTATTTTAGAGCTGTGAAACGATAATATTGTCTTTCTCTCTGTACTTCCGTGATTTCTACTTATCAAAAATCTTGTACATGTGTAGATCTTGCAATAACAGTGACAGAGTGCTGTGTCTACCTCTAAAAATATCAACTACGGTCATTGTGTAGTCAACAATTAGTGATATTTATTTCTATGTGATAGCAGTGAACTGTAACTGTATGACAGGTAGTGACTTTTTTTTAGGGCACGTAACAACTTTGAATCATCTAATCATGTTAAAACTTAGAACTTTTTAAATATTATATTATTAATTTTTACATTTTATTTATGCGACTTGCTATTGAAAGACGTATTACTCACCGTACAAAGTTTTATCATTTTACTGGAAACAATATCAGTATCAAACAGACTTTATTCAGTCAAATTATTTATTTTCTTGTATATCATAGATTTAATGTTTAGACAATATAGCTTGAAGGACTGGTGATATTTTTGTGTGGAAATGAGGTTGAGATAGGTAATAAATGTTTTATTTGCTTTAAACTTACTCGTTTTTCGTTTTTCCTTTCCTGAACCCTCAGACTTGCAAACAAAGCCATTTGCAAAGAGATCTGGGAGTGGCTTGTGCGGGAGGGCGAGGGCCGCCCTTTTCAAAAAGTCGCGCTGTCTACGGGATTTCTCATAGTTACGTGAGCTGTTGGTACTCTCGCGCAGGGTTCACCGCCCAGTGCCATCCTCGTGCTCAGAGAGGTTAAGATTGTTTTACTTGACTTGAGATGGGTTAACAGGAGAAACCAAATAAGATGGCAAACGGAAAACATAAAAAAGGGAACGAAAAGAAACCTAAAAAGAAAGTCAAACCTTTCTCTGGTAAGAAAAAAGCTGATGCAGAAAAATCTATCATAGCAAAACTTCGAAGTAAATACAACCAGGTATGACTTCCATCTTAGCCCCATGTATTTGTAAACATTACTTATTGAAAGAAAATATTTATCAAGATTATTTCTTCCTTTAATTTTCAGATCGATCCTAAGAAAATAAAATACTTTAAAGACTTTCCATTGTCGGATGAAACTCAACGAGGCCTTAAAGAACATGGGTTCGTGGAGCCTACAGAAATTCAAAGAGAAAGCATCGGATTGAGTTTGAAAGGTCAAGACATTTTAGGTGCCGCCAAAACTGGGAGTGGAAAAACTTTAGCATTCTTGGTTCCGGTAAGAATCATTCCTATTCTTCTTTATTTGTCATCAGCCGATCAAAGCCAATCCATAGTTTTGCCTGTTCTGTACCCATCAGATTTTGGAGATTTTGCACGGTAAACAATGGACTCGCTTGGATGGCTTAGGAGCGTTAATCATCACCCCAACTCGTGAATTAGCCTATCAGATATTTGAAGCACTTCGGAAAGTGGGTGCTCACCATGATTTCTCAGCTGGACTCATTATTGGTAAGACACAGTCACCTATGTCTCTGCCAAATCCTTTTTCTCTTTTATAGTTGTTCCATCACTAATGGTATGAGTAACTTGCATAGTGTTTCTCTTGCAGGAGGGAAAGACCTCAAAATGGAGAGGTCACGTATGGATCAACTCAACATTATAATTTGCACCCCAGGGCGATTATTACAGCACATGGATGAAAACCCATTGTTTGATTGTTTCAATTTACAGGTCGGAAATTCTTCTTCACTTGTATCTTATCTTGTATTTTCTGTTACGTTTTAAAATATTGCATTTCGGTTGCTTCAATCATTTTTAGGTTCTAGTTCTAGACGAAGCAGATCGGATTCTTGATCTTGGTTTCAAACAGGCAATGAATAACATCATTCAGAATCTACCCTCTGAAAGACAAACTCTTCTATTTTCTGCAACTCAAACTAGGTATGTGTTGTAATTGTTAAAAGAAATTTCTTTTCACAAAGGTATATTTTAAATGGGACCGTCTCCTGCTTTCAGAAATGTTGAAGATTTAGCAAGGCTCAGCTTGAACGATCCAATGTATGTTTCTGTTCATGAACATGCTGCTCACAGCACTCCCGAATCCCTTGCTCAAAGCTTCCTTGTTTGTGAGCTTGAGGATAAACTTTCAATTTTATTTTCTTTTCTAAAAAACCACACCAAGCATAAAGTGATAGTCTTCTTGTCAAGTTGTAAACAGGTAAATCCACACCCATCCCATGCAGTAAAGTCTCTTGGTTACTTGGCCTTAACTGTTGTTATTTTACAGGTAAAATATATGTATGAAATTTTTGACCGGCTCAGACCAGGAATACCATTACTAGCTCTCTATGGTACATTGAATCAAATGAGGAGAATGGCAATCTACGAAGAGTTTTGCCGCAAAGCCAAGGTAGTGTTGTTTGCAACTGATATTGCAGCCCGTGGTCTTGGTAAGTATATATGTTGAAATAATACTTAAAAATAAAGGCCTGTTTTTGAATTGGTTAAGATAATACTTTCCTCTTCAGATTTCCCTGCTGTGAATTGGGTTGTTCAACTAGACTGTCCAGAAAATGCTGACACATATATCCATAGAGCAGGTCGAACAGCCAGATTACAGGAATCTGGAGAGAGCCTATTGTTCCTCTTACCTTCAGAAAAGGAACCTATGCTAAAAAGGCTAGAGGACCGTAAAATTCCTATCAAAGAAATACAGTAAGCCTCTTTTTGATTATTCATCATGTACATGTTATTATTAATTAAGTGGATTAATAATTATGTGGCCTTTCTTTTCCAGAGTAAATCCTGAGAAGTTGACAAATCCTGCTCCAAAAATTGAGGCATTCCTTGCTAAATCTGCAGAGCTGAAAGAGAGTGCTCAGAGGGCTTTTGTTGCTTATGCTAAATCAGTTTTTCTCATGAAAGATAAGGAAGTTTTCAACATTGAAGCTCTTGATACTGACGCTTATGCAAGGTATGGTCTTCCCATCATGAGGTTTCAAATATTCAAATTTTTCTTGTATTTTGACATAAAATCTCTCATGATTCCTTCTGTTGCCCCTTTTTGTCTTTCCTGAATAGGTCCCTTGGACTGGCCATTCCTCCAAGAATAAGATTCTTGCAGAGAAAAAAGCTGCGAGAAGAGGTGCAAAGAAATTTGAAAAATAAAAAGATCTCTGCCAAAGTTGAAAAGGCACAGTCTCTCAGCCCCAAAAAGAGTGTGGACGAATCTGATGATGAATCAGAAAATGATGCTGATGAGAAATCAGAAGAAGATGCTGATGAGGAATCAGGAGATGATACTGATGGGTCTGAACAGAAGATGAAAACTAAAGTAAAGCAGGGGCAAGAGAAAAAATCAAAAGGGTTCAATTTTGAATCTGGTCAGTTGTTTGTTTGTGATATGAAATTAGCTTGCACTAAGGCATTAGTATGTGAATGCAATGAAATTTATTTCAGATGACAGTGATGATGATGATGTCCTGAAATTGAAACGTCACAACCATGAGTTGGCTGGTGAAATAGCTCCCCTCACGGAAGAAGAGTTGAAAAAACTAGGAGGCAAAAGTAAAACTCAACCTCTAACTAAAGCTGCTGTTGCCAAAAAATTCTTGAGGAAAAAAATTCAACTCAACAAAAAAGTGGAGTTTGATGATGAAGGCAATGTAAGAAAATTTTGATGGCTCTTGGTTTATCACTATACTGAATTGTGAGTAATAGAGGGTAATATTTGTGTGCTTGTGTTTATTTGATAAAGGTTGTATTGGATCCTAAAAGTCAGAAGGTGTCAGCTCTAGCTCAAGAGTATGATGCTGAAAATGTTGGAGGTATTGACATCGAAAAGGCAAAGGCAGTCATGAGGGAGGAAGATATCATAGACAAACAAAACTTCAAAGCTAAGATTCGGGCAAAACACAGGTAACAACAGGTCATATGAACATCCTGAGTTTTTATCATTTGCATTTTGCCTATGAAATATTGTCTCATTTCTAGGGAGGAGAAAAAGAAGGCGAAATCTAAAAAGCAGGATGAGGAGGAGGTGCATGATGACTTCAGTAGTGACGAAAGTAGTGGTCCAGACCTATCATGGCTTCCCGATCCAGATAAAATTTATGGGCCAAAGAAGAGTGACGATGAGGATGAAGAATTTTACAGTGGCAATCACCGCCACAAAAAGAATACTTCAAGTGAAGATGATGCCAGTGAAAATGAGGAGAGCAGCCCCCCTCCTCCTAAGTAAGTAAATTCACGGTTTGTGTAATAATTTGTGCTTGTTGTGTAAATTGTATTCTGTATGGAATTGTTTCTTTTTCAAGGTCCAAGCGCAAATTAAAGAAGCAAGGAGGTAAAGAAGGCAAGAAAGTTCGACATGACGAAGAAGAAACTTATGCCACGTTGGACACTGGGTTATCTCTTGAAGATGATGAGGAGCTTGCTTTGAAATTCCTCCGGGCTGGCCGGTCATAAATTCATGTTATTTGTTATGAATTTTAAGTTCTGTGAATAAATGAAATTGTTATAAGGATGAACATGCACTGAAGTTATTATCAATGTCCTCTTTTGGAGGGGGTGCATTCATACATCCATTGTACCCTTCTGAACATTTTTTCCCTTTTCTTTGAGGTAACAAAGAAAGCTTCAAAAGACACTTCTTGACTAGAAGCAGGAGTATACCATGACAGGAAGCTTGAGCCCACAAAAATTCAGGTCTGAAGTGGATTACTATAGGTAGATTGGCAGGAATAGACTGGCTTCAGACTATTTTAAGTACCCCATCAGTAGTCTTGGTTAGAAAACCACAATATGACATAAAAAATCACCATCTAGGCAGATTAAAAGCGAGGGATTGATAAATAACAACGGATCTTTAAGCAACCATTCTTTTAATACACAGAGCTGTACAAATAGAGGATGGCTGCGAAGCCTGCATCTAAATTATGAGTTGGAGTTGGGTCCTCGCCTCCTGCCGAATCCGGGAACGACGTTAACGAAGCGGCGGTTGTACTGGATACGCCTCTTGGCACGGCCAGTCCTCTTCTTTTTCTTCTCCTGCTTCTCGACCTTAGGGGTCTGTCCCTTGACTTTACCGGCACGGGCCAGAGAACCGTGGACCTTACCTAAGGGCAGGGATCAAAAAAGGCAGAATTAGATCACAGGTTACAGAAAGGTTGATAAAAAGAAAATGTAACACAAAAAGGCAATTAAGAAATGCATGGTGTGTATGAAGTGAATGTAATCAGTTCAGTGTAGTAATAACATAAGAAAAACAGAAGTTTGCTTGATACGACTCATTCCTTAAGTTACAAATAAAAGCTCTATTCAGTAAAATATTGAGAAAAATAGTGAAAGAATACAGGGTACACCATCACCATGAAAATTGGTGGAAAAGATTAAAATTGGGCACTCTAGTACAGCTAAATCTCCATTAATTGGATTACAGATATTGAAGTTGAAGAACACAAGTACAATGTCATCATGCCATCATGCCCGCTAATACGATTGTGGAATAGGCACTAGTCAATGCTCATTATCAGTCAAACATTGGAAATAAAGACAGCAGAAGATCATTTATATACTGTCATGCAAGGATTGTGAGAGGATTTAGTAGGACACTATAGTCAAGGATCAAATTAGGAAGATTCTAGGGCAGCAAAGAAAAATAACAGAAAAGTTGGTAGAATATTCATGTGAGTAACTTGAGAAAAATTCCCTGTTGAAGTAAAATATAGATGGATCTATTGAGCACTGTTACTGTCAACAGAAAGACTTACCTCCGAGCAGAGGAATTGTGACATCGACTGATGCCAGACCTTCAACAGCTAGATCATCAGTCAAGGGAGCACCCTCGCTGTACAAGCAGAGCAGTTCCTTGGGAACATCCTCCAATCGGGAGATTTGTTCCTGAAAATAATATAAGCATTTCATTCATTAGTGTACTCGAATAGGCACTGGAAGGCACTAACCAGAAAAATGCTAGGAGAGACAGTTAATCAACAAAAGGCCCAGGCTACTAACCTTGATCTGAGAGATGGTCTCGGAGCCAGAACACTCCAAGACATGATTGGACTGGGCACGAACGTGAAGCTGCATTTTGTCGTTTGTCTGAAACACAAGTTCATGGCACGGTTAGAGAACAAGTTGCAGGAATATGCTAAGACTTGCATGTACTGTTATGAGAGGAGTGAAAATGGAGTGATGCGGAAATTACTTGACAATGGAAACATAACCTCACAAACAACCAGTATGTTGAACAAGTGCAAACTAGTACTATAGAGCAGTTTCGAGATAGCAGAATGTTGAGGAAGTTGCATATCAAGGATACCTTTGGGAATCAATGGAAAATGAATTTGAGAGACAGGAAATTGCAGAAGTAAGGAAACGCGAACGGGCTTGAGGCACACGCCGGACGGAACACAACAAGGAGGATCGGCATAAAGCGGATCAAATGTTTCCCATTTAAAGCCGCGCCACTACCATGCGAATAGGTTGAGGGATTTTACACACCAATCTCGAAAAGTAAGGGTCAAAAATAATACAAATTAACAATTTTCGCACCTCACTCACAAACACACCATAGATCCACGCTGCAAGGAAAGGCGGAAACGGATTCGATTTAGGGGATCTGTTGCTGCGGACCTGCGATTCGTTGGCTAAGGGAGGGAACGTTTTCTGTATGGCCAAGGATCACTAAGAAGAACAGCATATTTATTTGAAAATCACAATTCGCATGCATCTTGTTGCTACAAAATTTTAAGTTTGATTTATTTGTGTTTGAAAAAGTAAAGATAAGTTCCTTTTCTTTCTTTTGGAAACAAACTTTGTGAGCTTGTCTCCATGCTATTTTTTTTATGGGGGTTGTGTTGGTATGAGATTTACTTACTTGACAGACGATGCTACTTCAACGCAATGTTTATTTATGTATTTACTTCAATTACTGGAGCTTTTAAGGTAATTTTTTCTGTTACGTGGTTCTCTTTTATTCTCATTTCAATTTTTCATAACTATTTTGTTTTGATCCGAGTAAGAAGCAATTTTATTTCGTATTCTAACCCTCGTGATAGTTCTGTGTATCTTGTTTACCAAATACTTACCCTCTTGTCTTTCTGTTCTGATTTCAGTATCTACAACTTCTATGAATGAGTCTCCACGTTCAGGCTCGTATGATTAAAGGCTCCGAAAATGGTGGTGAAACCAGGATTTGTTCTCACCCTCTACAGGAAGTTTTTTGCAGTTCTTTCACTTGTGCTGCTCCTGTTTTTAGTCCTACTCTTTTTCGTGCATTTCATTCCTAGTAGTTTGTATGACAGAGGCACAAATTTGCATCACCCTATATCCTTACAAAATATTGACCACGCCCCTGAATTTACTATCACGGAAGATGCCCCTGTGTCAGCTCCCCGCAATCCTCGCTGCAGTTACTGGGATTGTTTTAATGTATATCGCTGTGGTAATAAAGGTAAGGATTCCAGAATTACTAATTGAGCAACAATTTCGTTTGGTATCATCACTGCATCACTATTCACTTAATTTTATAGGATCAAACAGAATTCTGGTGTATGTCTACCCTCTCCAAAAGTTTGTTGATGAGCATGGCATTCCCATTGGTGGTATGATGTCTCAAGAGATGTACTCCATACTGGAAGCGATTCTGGAGAGTCGTTACTACACACCAGATCCGAGTCAAGCCTGTATTCTTGTTCCCTCTATTGATACTCTTAACCAAAATCGGTTCAGGCCCAAGCAAACATCACAGGCTTTAAAATCTCTTCCTCTGTAAGTTACTTTGAAAAAAAAGTAAAATTCTATGTCAATTGCATTTGAAGGACCGGAATTTCAATAATATTCAAAAATTAATTCTATTTCAGGTGGAATAATGGGGAAAATCATCTTATTTGGAACATGGTGTCTGGTGCACCACCTGACTACAGTACTGTGGTGGAGTTGGAACTTGGACAGGCCATGGTTGCAGGCGCAGGCATGTCATCTTGGACTTACAGACAGAGCTTTGATCTATCCTTGCCAATTTATAGCCCATTAAGTGGATTGTTAGATGATTCTAACAGCCGTCCTTTGTACTTCAGGTATTTATATTTTAAAGTATGTGTCTTCAAAAAAAAGATTGCCTGAGGTGGTTGTTGAAGAGTCTTCTAAATGTGTTTTAGGTCTTGGTTACTGGTGTCTGCTCAGACTAATATTCATGCCGAATATTTAACAGAGCTGAGAGCTCTGGCACGTGAATCATCTCAACTTCTGCTCTTAGAACAGTGTACTCAGGGTAACTACTCAGTACGATGTTCCTCAGGAGTAGGAAGAGAAATGTTTATGTATCCTCAGGTACCAAAAATATAGAAATTTAGGATTTTGTGGATTTTAAAAGGACCTTTGAAATGCCATGAATAATATGTTATTATTTTCCTGTTTTATTTAAATAGATTCTGCAGGGTGCAACATTCTGTCTGATTATTAGAGGTGCTCGTTTGGCACAGCCAATATTATTAGAAGCCCTGGCTGCTGGTTGTGTTCCTGTTATTGTTGCTGATTCGTTAGTAATGCCCTTCCAAGAGGTGTTAGATTGGAAAAGGTACTCTTTTCGTTTGCATATTATTCCAAAATGCCCATACATGGTATGTCATATGTGAATTTTAAAATCAACCTTTGAATGCAATTTCTAGGGCTGCAGTGTTTGTTGCTGAAGAGGAGTTAAGTGGTCTATTGGACACAATACGTCGAATTTCGGATGATCATCTTTTGGAAATGCAGAAAAATGGCCAGTACTTGTACCAGAGCTATTTCTCTAGCATCAAGACAATTACTAACACTGCTTTAGATATTTTAAATCAAAGAGTTTTCCCACAAAGTAGCAAGACTTATGAAGAATGGAATGTTGCCCCCAATCCAGTAAGTTTCTTCCAATTCTCTTCATATGGACTCATGTGACTATGTGTTGTTTACTGTGTTTGATTCCTATCTTTAACAGTTGGCTGCCCGCTCACCACTATTTCTGCAACTTACTGCACCAAGGTGGCAAGGTTTTACTGCTGTGGTGTTGACCTATGATAGAATTGAAAGTCTGTTCACTCTAATTAAACAACTTGTTAAAGTACCAAGTCTAAGCAAGATATTGGTAGTGTGGAACAATCAACGCAAATCCCCACCTCATGGTTGGTTTTCCTAATTTGTTTTGTGCGCAGCAAATTTTTATATTGATATTTGCCTGGAAGTAGATTTTAATTATTGGTCTTTCTTTTGCCCTTTGCAGCATCAATGTGGCCCAAAATAAATAAGCCGCTTAAAGTGATTCAAACCAAAGCAAATAAGTTGTCTAACCGATTCTATCCCTACCCAGAAATTGAGACTGAAGCCATCCTGACTATAGATGATGATATTGTAATGCTTACACCTGATGAATTGGAGTTTGGATATGAGGTGCTTACATACCCTTTTTTTTTTTTTCATATTCCTCTCTTTTTTCACTGACCACTTTTTTAAACCCATAACTACAAACAATATTATAGCATTTGCAATGGTTTCTTGTTTTTTTCAGGTGTGGAGAGAGTTTCCTGATAGAATTGTGGGCTTTCCATCTCGCTCGCACTTTTGGGATAATGCCACTCAACAGTGGAAGTACGAATCAGAATGGCTCAACAATATATCCATGGTCCTAACAGGAGCGGCTTTTCATCACAAGGTGACTAAATAGGTTCTTATTAGAAGATTACTTATGAGCAAGACTGATATGTAAATCTTTAATTGTTTTCTTTTTCCCTGCCAGTACTGGACTTACTTGTATACAACTGCAATGCCTGGAGATATAAAAGACTGGGTTGACTCTCATATGAACTGTGAGGACATAGCAATGAACTTTTTAGTGGCAAATGTGACTAATAAAGCTCCAATTAAGGTTTGTGCATCTACACCCACTCTTTTAATAATTTTGTGTCAATTTTTAGACCAATATGATTCATCTATTTTATCTATCACCAGGTTACACCTCGCAAGAAATTTAAGTGCCCCGAATGCACTAATAATGAGATGCTGTCTGCTGATCTCAACCATATGGTAGAAAGATCTAGATGTATAGATCGATTTTCTTCAATTTATGGATCTATGCCACTAAAAACTGTGGAGTTCCGAGCGGATCCTGTGTTGTTTAAAGACAACTTCCCAGATAAATTGAAGAGGTTCAATGACATAGGAAGCTTGTGATTGACTTATTGGAATTGTACTGTCTAGTCAAGTCAACAAACCCGGTAGTCTGTTTTCTTTAATTTAATGAAACCTCACAATGATTTCAACCTTTCCTATGTTGTTGAAACCTGTTCAAAGATCTCAATGTCTTTCAGAAATTAGAATTAATATACTTGTCAATAATGGACTAATGCTGTCTCCTGCAAACTCAAATTTCAACTTCATGAAGGGTTGTAGTGAAGGATCTGACATTCGAGAAACTTCACACTACCACCTTGTCATGGAATTTCTGTATAATTTGTACCTAAGCGCCTGGTATGTGTTCTATAAGATTCTTGACAGCTTTGTTCAATCAAGCAACACTTATTTATAAGAAATGTATGATTACAGCTAGTCATTGCTTTCATAATTAATTGTTCATACATATCATCCCTAGAACTAGGACATTAGAAGCTGTCACAGTTGTTTAGAGGTTTTATTTATGTTATGTACAGATTTTAAAAAAATAATTTATGTCTAATAATGTTTATTGTTGATTGAATTGTTGTTCAACATAAATGTCTTTATGGATGATTGTGCCATATCTGTTAGATCGATGGTAAGACAGAACTTTTTGCATTTCTGTAACGTCTAGTCAGTAGGTTTAGGTGATTACTCTCTAGCATTGTGGTGTAAGTATTAGGGAGCTGGAATTAAGTTTCAGCTAAGGAGAACTGTGACGCAACTTGGGCAGCTCCAGATAATGATAAAATGACAGTTAATCTGTTTTCCGTTGTGTAAAAATGTCATTCATTCATTATTACAAGTTTTCTAGTCATTATTTCTTGATTGTATTTATTTTTATGGAGTCAAAGGAGGCCCTCAAATGTTAACCAGGCAGGTCTACTTCGTAGACCTGGACAGATGACTTTCACGCTGTCCAATCTCACCTACACCCATAGTAATGTTTTGTTTTATGTCCAGTCTCTATATTCATCTGTGACTTGCACAGAAGAACAGGGAATACGTCTCTGGCACAGTATATTTATGCGCGCATTTAACGTTCACAAACTGTCACTGCTCCAAGAAATAACTGATTTAATTAATTTGGGAATTTAATGTTCCCATTTGTAAACATTCTATTGCCCAGTTGTTATTGTGATAGATCAAGAACAACTCAAAATAATAAATATAAAGATAGTCCATATGCGAATCTTTATTTGATTCTCCTTCGCATGAATCAAGTTAACAAAATGAGGAATGTAATAGACATCATACTAAAACACCCACATGAGGGCTAAAAATCCAAAAGTTTAACACACATACAAATAAAATGTGAAAGTCCGACAGTAAAAGTAATAAAAGTGAGAAAAATTGGAAAGACGACCCATCCTAAAGAAAGAGAAAATTGATTGTGGGTCGTCTTTGCTACACCACGGCTGTAGTTGAGTCAGGAGGTTGATGTGGTGGCGTTTGGCAGCTGCACTGAGTTGTGCACTGCGTCAGGTCAGCTCCTCTTGACGCAAGGGCCGTCCACTTGGTCGGCGAGGGCGGAGTCGACAGTTACAGCGTCGGGGCCGCACCCGCCGCGACGCAGGCCGTCATGCAAACACCCAGGGCGACGTTGCAGGCGGGCACCGAGCCCACCCCCATGACCACGCCCGCGGCGGCGTAGCACGCCACTGCCAGGACGTTGCAGCCGGACTGGCAGATGCCGTACGCCGCCGGGCCGCCCATCACCTGCATGGGGCCCAGCATGGCGGCGAGCATCAGCACCGCGAGCAAGAAGCTGGAGGACCTCATGGTGTGGCTCTGCGGACGCAAACCAGACGGCAGGTTAGGATACTGTGGATGCACGACACACAGTGGGCCAGGCGGTCAAAATCCAGGACGCGTTATGAGCCACAGAGTCCCAACTCCTCGTTCGGAGAGCAATCCATTAGTGGGGTCACACGTTCGATTCGAGTCCCATTTAGCGACTCTGGAGCTCAAAACGCGTCTAGAGTTTTGGCCGCCTGCTCCGTTCTTCTGGCTCATTGTGTGACAGGGCCATCACCGGCCAGCACTGATCAACCTTGCCCATTCGACAGTTCCCCAATCGCTGGGAAGATAAACATGCTTCGCACTTGAACGACCTTGAACAATACTCCAGGCAGCGGCCAACAGAGTATACGGCAAAGGCATTTCGCAACAATGTTTCACACATCTCACTTTGAACACAATCTATAGCTGGTCGTTGAATGTTTTCACAATCCACAGCTGGGCGTTGAATGTTTTCGACTTACTTGTAATGGCGTTGGATGGAAGAATGGCGACAGGGGCTGCTGAGCAGGCTGAAGTGGCTGTACAGGGCTGCCTCTGCGTCTCGACCAACGAAGTCGACTGACGCTTTTTCGGTAGCGTTCACGCATTTATAGCCTGGCCAAGGCGCTGACGCCAAGGGGAACCCATGAGGAACGCAGTGAAAGCTGCCAACCTTCTCCACCGAAACCTGCGATTCATAAACAGAAACTGTCAGAGGCCGCATAGCGTCAACACAGAGTACACTCAGGTTCAATTTTCAACCGAAAATTTCTCTGAATTTCACCCAGCAGTGCGGCGAGAAAACCTCGTGGAAATGTTACCGACAATGTTCGGCTGGGTGGCACCACTGGCGAGTGGCGCAGGAGCGCGCAGGAGTGGGGGGAGAAAAGGGGCATCTCGCCCGGTCGTTCCCGGGAGGGGGAGTCCCTGGTCGATGCGCTCCGGGGGGAGGAGGGGTGCGGGGGCACTGTCTGGCGTCGGGTCACCAAAATAACACGGAACGTTCGAGACTCGGGCAAGCTTTTACGCATTTACAGGTCTTTATTTGGGAGCCAGGCAGCAGGATGAGCGAAACATCGCGAAGCATCGCAACGCTCATACTCGCGGACGCGGTCCGGGGGGCACGCTACATCTATACCTCGTATTTCCGATCAACTCTTTTGGCTCTTGCATCATTCATTGAAAACTGCCGATATTCAAACGGACGACCATCCGTTCTGCTTATCTGAGCCTGTGAGGACACTCAAGCAAATAACGAGATACGGACCGAGGGCGTCACCATGAGACAAAGGGAATACCTTATATTTGCCACCTGAACAATACAGCAATGCAATAACCCTCCGCTCTAAGCGGGTATTCCCTCGTCGGACCCTCGTCTCGAGCACCTGCGCGGCTTCACTGTGCAGTACTAATAAGTGCGGTGGCACGCCTGTCTCGGTGGAAGTATGAGTAATGCATGTCGCATTCGGCGAGAAGACACGCCGCCTTTCCCCCCCCCCCCGACCCAAACCCAAATAACAGTCCACCCCCACGCCTCACTCATCGCCGGAACGTAGGCAACCCAAATGACACTCCACGCCGCACTCATCGCCGGGGAGGCAGGCAACCCAAATGACACTCCACGCCGCACTCATAGCCGCGGAGGCAGGCAACCCAAATGACACTCCACGCCGCACTCATAGCCGCGGAGGCAGGCAACCCAAATGACACTCCACGCCGCACTCATCGCCGGAAAGTAGGCAGCCAAAATGACACTCCACGCCGCGCGCACTCCTCGCCGGGCAGGCAGGCAACCCAACAGACACTCTGGTGCTGATCTGTGGTGAGAGTAACTTTCTGTGACGGGAAAGTTCACCAGTTCTCCGATAGATGGCGCCTGCAGTGCTGCGGCGCGGTGACTCGGGGAGCTCCCGAGCAAAGCGCGGACGGTGCACAAAATTAAAGAGGTAAGTTTCGGTGAAAACCATAAGCGACGGATCTTGTTTACCCGGACCGTCACGGAACATAAACCTGATAAGTTGAGCTGAAGGGCGGTCGACCACGAATTTGGCGTACCTCTGCTGCGCTGGCAGGGCAGGCAGCATTGCATGAATATTCGCGCCGGTTATGACGGACGGCGGTATGCAAATCGCGCGTTGCAACGGACGAAAACGGGCCGAAAAGGTGCCTCAAACCGAGGTCGCGGACCGTCGCACAGTGGGCCAGAAGACCGGTGGAGGCGGCCAGACGCGTTTTGAGCTCCAGAGTCACTAAATGGGACTCGAACCGACCGTGTATGACGCCACCAATGGATTCCTCTTTCTGAGAGCAATCCATTGGTGGGGTCACACGTTCGATTCGAGTCCCATTTAGCGACTCTGGAGCTCAAAAGGCGTCCGGGATTTTGACCGCCTCCTTTGCGCCGCGGATCCTCCGTCGAACGTCGGCCACCAGGTCATCCTCGCGGTGACCACCACTCGGCGGTTCGCGGTGAGCAGTCCTCCACCACTTCAGGCCGCCATTCCAGGCCGCCCTGCGCCAGGGCGGGACATTGAGCGGCGCATTCTTTGGCCTGACCCAACCCGCTCAACCCGGCGCCGCTTGCGTGAGCAAGGTGGAGGGAGAGGGAGAGAGAGAGAGAGAGAGAGAGAGAGAGAGAGAGAGAGAGAGAGAGAGAGAGAGAGAGAGAGAGAGAGAGAGAGAGAGAGAGAGAGAGAGAGAGAGGGCTGAGGCTCTGATAAAAGCCAGATAACGGGCATGCTACTCCCTATACCGCATTTTTTCTAGCCGGGCGTGGCGCGGTGTGGATGGCGATGCGAGGTGAGAATGAGAGTGAACGAGTGTGCGAGAGAGAGAGAGAGAGAGAGAGAGAGAGAGAGAGAGAGAGAGAGAGAGAGAGAGAGAGAGAGAGAGAGAGAGAGAGAGAGAGAGAGAAAGAAAGAAAGAAAGGGAATTCCATTTGGAAATGAAGCGTCCGTGCTTGCGAGACATTTTGGCCGGCACGCGTGCGGACGGCCTTACCGGCCTTACCGCGGCGGCCATTGCCTTATCATTCTCCACATACTCGGCATCTCTGTCTGCCCCGCGCGGCGCGGCGTGGAGCGGCGTGGAGCGGCGGTGATCTAGCGGAGGCAGCACAGTGGGAGGGGTGAGTTGTGGTGCGGTCATCGGGGCGGTGCTTTCGGGGGTGGCGCGCGGGCAATTAACATATTTCAGCCGACCCATTGGAAAGCCCTGCCGGCCGAGCGGGCTTGCCGCCAGGCCGGACGGGCTCGCGTCGCCGTCGTGGTGTTTCAAACCGAACAACGACGGCACAGTGGGCCAGAAGACCGGCGCTGGCGGCCTTAACGCTAGACGCGTTGTGAGCCTCCAAAGTCGCTAAGAGAGCGGTGGCTGGAGCGTTGCGTCCCTGTGTATTCGAACAGGAGAGCGAGGCCTCTCCCGGTCGTCCTTGCAGGACTCCACCGCAGGGCAGTTGTGTCGGGGAGGGTCCTGAGACGATCCACCCAGACCCACTCGGTGTACTTTGTGGCGCGGAGGATCTGCAACCGCTATAAAATGGAGACCTTGCAGCGGCGGCGGAGGGTGCAGCTAGCCAGGCTGATGCCCAACGGGGGGATCGTCACTCCGTCTCGCTCGCACTCACGGGGCGACAGACAGACCGACAGACAGTGCGGCATCGCGGCGGTCCAGTGTATACAGTCCAGTGTAGTACAGTTCGTAGTACAGTGGAGTCCAGTCGAGTCCGTCCAACTTGCGGCCGCGTCGTCCACTAGTCCGCTACACTGCGACCCGTCGACACGTCGCAGGCAAACTCGCAGCCAATCAGTATGCATTGCCGCGCCTGCTGCCGCCGGCCCGCCGGCCAGGCCGTGGCGTGGCGTGGCGTGGCCAGCCGCACCCCGCGCGCCACAATGCACACAACTCCCTTTTCCCGGATGGACATCGCAAATTTCACGAGCGTACGCCGCTGCCCCGCCCCGCCTCTGCCCGCCCCGCCTCTACCCGCCCCTGCCGTGTCACTATCACCCCTTTCGGATGAATAGCCTCACTCAGACGGCTCCATGCATTCATTCTGTGGCCTATCTCACCGCCCGCAACGCCCCACAACCCTTCCGCCTCCTCTCTCTCTCTCTCTCTCTCTCTCTCTCTCTCTCTCTCTCTCTCTCTCTCTCTCTCTCTCTCTCTCTCTCTCTCTCTCTCTCTCTCTCTCTCTCTCTCTCTCTCTCTCTCTCTCTCTCTCTCTCTCCCCTCTCTCTACCACCCCCAAGTACCCCAAGTACAGCCCCATGCACACTAAATCCTTATGGTTTTTGTACGTATGTTACGCTCTTCAAGAGAGCATAAGGATTTAATGTGTGTTGGATGCATTTTTTTTTTCGATCCGCCGCGCTCTCTTTTCACAGTCCGCGCGCGTGATTCACAGAGCGTCGGCGTGGCGCCGCGACGCCGTGCCTCGTCGTCCTCGTTCCGGCCGCTCCGACGCGTGCGTGGCGGTGAGGCGGCGGTGAGGCGGCAGCTGGCAAGCGATTGTTTTTGAATCGTGACTTTGGATCGAGTCCCTTGGTCCCGTCCCGCGGGCCGTGCCGTGCGGCGCAGTGGACTGATTCCGAGAGGCCGGCGTTGCAGTCGCTCTGTCTCTCTCGCACCTGTGCGGGACGCCCCGTGAGTGCGAGAGAGACAGAGCGACGAGAGGGACTCTCAGTCTGCCATGGCGTCCGTGCCCGGGCCATCCTGGAACGATGCCGCGTCCTGAGCAGTGCCGCTGACCCATATGTGTCACTCGCGCGGCGCACAGTGGGCCAGAGCCGCCTGCACCGGTCTTCTGGCCTTGCTTCTGGCCCACTGTGCGGCGTGCGCCTGCCGCCTACGCTGACTGCAGTTCCGATGGAAAGCAGGGCCTTCCCTTTCCGGCATTACAATAGACGGAAAAAGTTGGAAAAAATAAATAAAAATAAATCAAATTGAAAATCATCGACTTTGTCACAACGGGTTGGTGTAATCGGACGGAGCGGCGTCCTCGCCGTCGTCGTCGCCACCCTCTCTCTGCCACAGTCCATTTCACTTCACACCTCCCGCTCCATTTTCCGCCGTCTGTCCGGGCCGGGGACTTGGCCGGGTGGGCCGGGTGAAGTACGGCCGAATCGTCTGCTCTGCACCCCTCGCTCGCCCAGCCGCTCCGGCCGCCGCCCGCCGCCACCGCCTTCCCGAATTTTCAGCTTCATCTACCTTTGACGAGGATTCATAGAGGGCGCTGGGGTGGCGCCGGCGGCCGCCAAGACAGCAGGAGATAGGCCCCACTCCCCCGGGGTCCCATGGATTGCCCCTTAGCGGCGACAAGTGGCGATATGCACAAAAAAAAAAAAAAAAAAACCACACACACACACACAAGATAGTATCCATTGGTGGGGTCACACGTTCGGTTCGAGTCCCATTTAGCGACTCTGGCACTCAAACCGCGTCTAGCGCTTTGAACGCCTGCGCCGGTCTTCTGGCCCACTGTGCGACGGGCGCCGTGGCGGGGTCATGCAGGAGACGCCGAACTGCGTGCTGCAGCCGCGCCGGCCACGCGCGCCGACGGGCTGCTTGGATAAGAAATGGTTTATTGCCTCACCGCGGCGTGGCGCGGCGCTGCGGTCAAACGAGCCATCGGCCGCCATCCGCCGCCGTCGGCCGGACAGCTGATCGACGTGGCCGCGCGGCCCGCCGCGCAGATACCGCGCGCCGGAAGTGATCACCACAAAGAACGTCGAGGAGAAAGGGAGGGGAGGGGAGGGGGCAGTGCAGAGATAAGCCCGCGAGGAGCGGCGCCGCGCTCAAATGGGGTGTAAACATGAGGGTGCGGCCCGCGGGGCAGTCTTATGAGAACCTGTTGGGGTCTGGCTGGCTTGGGGGCCGGCTGGCTACGACTCGGTCGGTGGCAGTGCACAGTGGGCCAGAAGACCGGCGCCAGCGGCCCGAACTCTAGACGCGTTTTGAGCTCCAGAGTCGCTAAATGGGACTCCAACAGGACGTGTGACCCTACCAACGGATTCCTCGTTCGGAGAGCAATCCATTGGTAGTGTCATGCGGTTCGAGTCCCATTCAGCGACTCTGCGGCTCACGGGATTTCGATTGTCTCCACCGGTCTTCTGGCCCACTGTATGGCGGGGGCGGCCGGTGTGGGGGTCGCGGCGCGCGGGTCGCCAGGCACGCAACCGCCGGAAAAAACGACGCGGCGCACCGCCTTCCAGAAGGGGTGGCTGGCCCCGCCGCCGGCCCGACACATGGCGGGGCTGTTTCTCCTTCGCCCCGGGCAGGCGCTCTGTCTCTCTCGCACTCATGGGGCGGCCCGGAGGGGTGCGAGAGAGACAGAGCGACTGCTCGGGGGGTGAGGGTCGCCGCGACATTAAATGGAAATCCAAAGGACTCCGGATGGCGCGTCAGGTGGCGCCCCGCCCTCTTCTTCCTCCCCGTATACACTGGCAGCACGGAGGGCGAGACCCGAGACCCCTCTCTCTCTCTCTCTCTCTCTCTCTCTCTCTCTCTCTCTCTCTCTCTCTCTTCTCTCTCTCTCTCTCTCTCTCTCTCTCTCTCGTGTGCTTTTATTACGTTAATTAATGTATAAGCCGTACCTGGGCTACGCGGCCTCCGCTCGCCGCCCGATTCTTCGGGGAGTTGTCGTCAACTTTGTTATCAGTCGGCGCACGTAGCCTGCGCGTCTCTCTTTGGCCCCTGGGCCCTTCGGCCGTCGCACAGTGGGCCAGAGGACCGGCGCAGGCGGTCAAAACTCTAGAGACGCGTTTTGATCTCCAGAGTCGCTAAACAGGACTCGAAGCGAACGTGCGATCCCACTAATGGATTCCTCCTTCGGAGAGCAATCCATTGGTGGGGTCAAACGTTCGGTTCGCGTCCCATTTAGCGGTTCTGGAGCTCAAAACGCGTCTAGAATTTTGACCGCCCACACTGGTCTTCTGGCCCACTATGCGTGGGCCCTTTGGGTCGCCCTTTGGCTCGAATTTCATTTGCTAATGAGCCCTTGGCGTTCCGCGCCGCATTCCTCGCCGTATGGCCGCATTTCTTCACGAGGCACGAGACAAAGCTCGCGGGACTTTGATGTTTAAGCTAATTGAGGCGGACCGGTGGACCCATAGGGTGTACTAGAGTCCTACAGCGAAGCTCTAGGACTCTAGGGCGTACCAGTGTACCGGTACCGAGTGGGACGACGCCGCCGCGATCGCCGGGGACCCGAAAGGCGATGGGAATTGAAACGGACTCGCCTAGGGATTGCGGGGAGCGTTTAATATTTATTGCGGATTAACCCGGCCAGGTCGGCGAACGCGAGCGGGACAGGGCAAGGGAGAGAGAGAGAGAGAGAGAGAGAGAGAGAGAGAGAGAGAGAGAGAGAGAGAGAGAGAGAGAGAGAGAGAGAGAGAGAGAGAGAGAGGAGGGTACAAGTTGCTCTCCGATTGCTGCCCCCCGCGCGGCGTTCGCTCGAAGCCCCAGCTGCAGCATCACGCTTCACACGCACAGGCTGCTCGCGCGCACTACGCACGCGCTCGCTGCACGCGACCATTTCGGTGTGTTTTTTCTCGGGCGGATAATAGTGTGGTAACTAGCGGCGTGTCGAAGTCCTGTGCTTTTGCATTCCGAGTCACGCGTCCGCAGGAGGAAACGGGAGATTAAATTAAACTGCGTCGTGTGTCTGAGTGCTCTTTGTGAGTGTGTGGTTTTTTTTCTGTGTGCAGTTGTATGTGTGAGGCGGTCTTAATTGGCCCAAAACTAGCTCAGGCAGCGGCAAGGCACATGTATTTCCCCAAATGAGGTACCGAGGTCATTTCGGACAAATTTAAGGTCATCCGCCTGTTTCGCGTGGAAACACTTCTTCCTTGCTATGCGTTGCTGCGTTGCTGCACTGTACTATTCATACCCCTGGCGGAACGGTCTCGAGCAGCGAGTCCGAGAACGCCGGCGCGCATAAACGCTGGCCGATTCTGTCTCGCTCGCACCCCTACGGCACGCCCCATGGAGTGCGAGCGGGACAGGACGACGAAAAGCACTGTTCGGAATCAGCGAACTGGACGGCCTGTTTGCAGGACGTTATGCCTTGAGGGCGTAGAATGCTAGAATCGGCTCCTGCCACACACGCACACACACACACACACACACACACACACACGCACACACGAGGCCGCGGCTGGGCGGGCATCCGTTGCCCGAAGGCGTTCGCGGGCCGCGCTGCTGCTCGTTGCCAACCCGTGGCATAGTTCGCTGGCGACAAACCAGTCTCTGAATTAAGAAATTAGATCGCAATTACCCGCCTCATTTGCGGCGGAGTCAAGCCGGGTCACCCGGCCGGCGGTGGCAGCGGCGGTCCCTAGGGAATCTGTGCAGGCTGCTGGCCGCCTCAGGGTCCCGGCAGGCAGCGGGCTGGGCGGCCGCTTCCTTTACGACGAGTTCAAGGCACTGTGTCCGCGCGGATGCCTGGCAGGTCGGCAGCGGGGCGCACCGCGCGCACGCCGGCTGGGCGGGCTGCCTGCCGCACAGGCGGCACAGCGGAGCGCTGGTTTGAGCTCCAGAGTCCAGGGTTGAGCTCCAGAGCAGGGCCCGTTCGGTTCGACTCCCATTCAGCGACTCTGGAGCTCAAAACGCGTCTACAGGTACCAACACCGCCTGCGCCGGTCCTCTGGCCCACTGTGCGGGGGCGGTGCGGGGACAGACTCCCGGCGCAACAAGGAGTGCAACATGCTGCCTACCTGATCCGCCATCCACCCCAGGCCGGCCGGCCCCGGGGCCCTCTGCTTCCTCTGCTCACGATTTTGCCCGATCCCGGTCAGATTATGCACCGCGCGAGTCCAGGCGTGTTTAGGAACGGGGTCGTTGCATGCGCAAGTCGCTCTCGGCTGTGGCTGCCGGCCGGAGATAGCAGCTAGGCACAACATGCATCTGCTCTCCCGAAAAAGAGGAAAGAAGAAAAAGGGGGGAAAAATAGGGAGGCTCGCTGCTTTTCATTAAGTTTCAGTTCCCGGGCTCCGTGTCCTTCCCTCGAGCGACTTATTCAGGTTCCAGTTTCCGTTACGTCACACGCTTGAACCTTTACACGTAGTCCTTCGAGCATATGTAAGGTAAGAATTATTTAGTTTGTTTCATTAAAAAATTAGTCGCACGTAAATTACGGAATATTTATGCTCAATTATTTTTTCGTTATAACAAGCTACTACTGTAAGGCGTAAAACAGTTTGTAAAATGAGAGTGCACAGTCACTTACATTGTCGTACTCAACGTGTACAGTCATCGAACCCCAGTAAAGTCCTTTTTACAACAAGTTTATAAAATGGAGCACCAGTTTTCGCTGTGTCCTCGTGCTACCGGCGGTGTGCGTACGCGCACGCACGCGTCGCCCACCTGGTTCTGTGTCACCACCACGCCCGTGCCGAACGCGAGCCGAGCCGCGGCGGGCGGACTGGTCCGAGCCGAGCCGAGTCGAGTCGCGGGCGCGTTGACAGATGACAGAGGCTGGCGACACCTGCGGGCGGCCGAGATAACTTACTGACTCTGCATAAAACGCCAATTACACTGACGGCGCTGGTCCACTGCAAGGAGACCGTCGACGGCCACCCCTAGTGCTTTCCCGTGTCGAGACTCATTGCGATTAGGATTCAGATTCCGAGCGCCGCGGCATTATCCACGCGGGGGCGAGCCAGCAGTACCAGCTGGACCTCAAAACGCGTCTTGACTTCTGGCCCACCGTGCACTACTTGTTTGTCACTGGGAAAATTTCGCGAGCGACGCCGATGCATGCGGCTCGAGGGTTCATACCTCACTTCACGACTCCGACATTCACAGCCCGTGACACGCGTTGTTAATTGCGGCTGGGGTCGCACTTATGGTCACGTGACGGCGGCGACCTCTCGGCTCGGTGACCTCCCAGGGCCACGGCGACGCGGCAGCCTGGCTAGCCGGGCACGACGCGGCGGTGGTTGTCTGGCCGTAATGGTGCGGTATGAGGAGGAGTGCGGACAGACAGAAAGACAGACAGACAGACGCGCGTTGCACCTTTTGCAACAACAAGTGCCGCTGGGGCGATCACGTTTCCAGCATTAATCCAGGCAGGGGCTCCGTAACGTCTTCGGTGGCCATCCAATTTTCTGCCTGACTCTATCGCACTCACGGGCAGCAGCAGCAGCAGCATCCAGGCGCGCAACTTCTTGTGCTGCTCGAAATTCGGTCCGCAGTTTCTCAGAGAAGTGAACACGGCTCGTATCAGCCTATCTCGCGGCGCTGCGCGGATCTACATCAGAATCTCTCTCTCTCTCTCTCTCTCTCTCTCTCTCTCTCTCTCTCTCTCTCCGGTGCCCCGTCCGTGCTGCTCTCACGGTCACCGGTGTCACGCCGGCCGGCACAAGTCACAACACACAGTGCACCAGTGCGCAGTGTACACAACGGCGGCAATTAAAGGAGCCGAAGGAGCCCCTTCGGTCGGCGCTAAACAGTCGACCGGGGGGGTTCTATTGAGAAATTAACACATTCTCACGAGAGCAATTCGAGTGTGAGGCAACGAGCCCTCGCGGGTATCGTCGTCGCACAGTGGTGGGCCAGAAGACCGGCGCTGGTCTTCTGGCCTACTGTGCGTCGTCGCCGACCGGGAATGTTTTTGTCTTTGTTTTTGCCTTTGTGTTTTTTTCCTAGTGTCTCCTCACGCTGGCGATTCATTAAAAGGGAGAATGCGGGCCCTGCACACCGGCCGCCACAAGCGCCAATCGGTTTGCGTCATTGGCTGAGCGGCCGGAAAGCGCGTCTACAATGCCACTGTCATTACTGCGAGCCCGTCATAACGAATCCTATTTATCCGGCCCGATTGCACTATCAGCGGCCGTCGTTGCACAGTGGGCCAGAAAACCGGTGGGCGCGGTCGGGATCCCAGACGTGTTCTGAGTTCCAGAGTCGGTAAATGAGACTCGCACCGAACGTGTGACCCCACCAATGGATTGCTCTCTGGACGAGGAATCCATTGGTGGGGTCACACGTTCGGTTCGAGTCCCATTTAGCGACTGTGGAGCTCAAAACGCGTTGAAGAGGTTTGTCCGCCTGCGCCGGTCTTCTGGCCCACTGTGCGCTGGTGTCTCTCTCCGACTCGCGGGGCGGGGCGGCCCGCAGGGGTGCGAGAGGGGCGGCGGCTGCCGGCCGGTGCACGCGGCTGCAATTAACGGCCGCATTCAGACAGAGCCACTTCCTCGGCGAGGGCTGATCCGGCTGCTGAGTGGCGCGGGCTTTGTGTGCTTCACGCCGCGGCGAAGCGGGGAGCGCGTGGTCTAATTCATCCGGCCGGAGCTTTTGAGGAACGCGACGAGCAGCGCACAGTGGGTCAGAAGACCCTCGCGGCGGCCAAAATGCTAGTCGCGTTTTGAGCTCCAGTCGAGAGAATCGACGGCCATCATTTCGCTTTCAATATTCCTCTTGTCCGACAAGCGTTTAACCGTCCGCGGCCTCGCCTCGCGGCTTCCAGCGTCCAGCCCGCGCCATTAGCGGCGTCATTCGACACCTCCCCGTCGACAGATCCCCGCGACTCAAGCGGTCCGGCGCGCCCCAGCCGGGGCTCCGGAGCGACCGGCCCGCCGCGGGAATGGATCAGGAATCGGGATCTATCAGCCGGGCTGCGCGCGAAGCGAGAAGGCGAGTGGAGGGCCGCACAGTGGGTCAGAAGACCAGCGCACGCGGCCAAAAATCTAGACGCGTTTTGAGCTCCAGAGTCGCTATACAGGACTCAAACGGAGCGTGTGACTCCACCAATGGATTCCTCGTTCGGCGAGCAATCCATTGGTGGGGTCACACGGTCGCTTCCAGTACCATTTCGCGACGCTGGAGCTCAAAACACGTGCGGGATTTCGGCCGCCTGCGCCGGTCGTCTGGCCCACTGAGCGTGTTGCCCCACCTCGGGCTGCACCTTGTGCTGCACTGCCCGCCGCGGAGGCAGCCCGGCCACCTCGGCGCCGCCGACTGTCTGTAATGTGGAGCAGCCAGATCAAATTCCGATACGAATCCGATTTATGTCCGACTTGGTTTATTATTTGAGGTCTACGATAACGACGCCCGGGCAATACATCGCGCCGCCGCGCGACACATTCGCATTCAGATTCGGCTTGGCGGCAGTGTTTCGCCTCGAGGCGGCGAATATCCGCGGCGCTCGCTCTACTGATTGCGGTTCGGCTCGTGCCGCCCGGAGAAGGCTTCGATTAACAATCACGATCGCTATCGCGGACGGCGGGAAAGGGCGGCCGGGATTGACACGTTCAGGTTCACATTCAGTGTCGCAACCTCTCATTGCGATTGCGGCCATCACCGGGACAGAAGGACGGCACCGCGAGGCCGGCGGCCGCCTGCCTCTGTCTCTCTCGCACCTCTTCGGAACGCCCCATGAGTGGGAGAGAGACAGCGTCGAGAGAGCAGGGCGACAGGTACGCGCATTACACTGTGTGGTTCGTAGCGCCTGGGAGGTAGGCAGCCACGCCACAGCGGAGTGGAGCACGTTGCCTACCCTCGCAGGCGGTCTTAGTGCTCCCGCGCGCAGCGCTGCGTCTGTGTGTGTGTGTGTGTGTGTGTGTGTGTGTGTGTGTGTGTGTCCTACCTACACCGCGGGCCTCACGATGACGGCCGATGCAGCACCCCCCTTCCTCCCCCCCCCCCCGGCCACACCGCCACACCCACTGCCAAGGTGACCCACATAACACCTCGCCGGAGTTGGGTTCAGCAGCTTCGAGTCCTGCGAGGCGTACAACAGCAGGCTCACCGTCCGGGTCCCGCAATAGAAGGACAACCCCGCGGTCTCTCTCTCTCTCTCTCTCTCTCTCTCTCTCTCTCTCTCTCTCTCTCTCTCTCTCTCTCTCTCTCTCTCTCTCTCTCTCTCTCTCTCCCTCTCTCTGCAGCGCGGCCGCGCACCGCCACCGCCTTATTGGCCGTAATAACGAGATGGAGGCGATCTTTACCTCGGCCGGAGCAAGGCGGCCCCGCCCGGCGGGCAGCAGGTGGTGACAACACACACCTTGTACCTCGTCCGTGCCACCCGGGCCGATGTGCGAGCTCGATTATGGGTCCGGTAATCGTTATTGCCAATTTCGACTTCGACTCCTTGCCTGCTGCCCCTGAGTCGTCGTGGCGCGCGTGTGAATTAGTAGTAGTGAATTAGAGTTTTGGTTGGCCGCCTGCGCAGGCCATCTTCTGGCCCACTGTGCGCTACCAACAAAAAAAAAACACAGCAGCAGCAGCAGCACAGTCGTAACTCCGCGGCTGATTCTTACAGAGACATCGATCTGATTGCAAGTGACGTGACAATGTCTTGGGCGTCGTCGTCGTCCTGGGCGAAGCCTTGTAGACTGAATCCGAGAGTCGTTTCGGTCGCTCTGTCTCACTCGCACCCAAACGGAACGGCCCATGAGTGCGAGAGAGACAGAGCGACGAAAACGACTCTCGGAATCAGTCTGCTGGCCGAGGCCTTGCGCACTGCTCGTCGCGAATAGCCGCGCCTGACTGACGGAGATTATTTATGGTGGCTTATGGCGGGGCCCCGGGACTGGCTGTGCTCGTTAGAGAGAGAGAGAGAGAAAGAGAGAGAGAGAGAGAGAGAGAGAGAGAGAGAGAGAGAGAGAGAGAGAGAGAGAGAGAGAGAGAGAGAGAGAGAGAGAGAGAGAGAGAGAGAGAGAGAGAGAGAGAGAGAGAGAGAGAAGCCAGGAAGGGCACCGCGCCATCCTGTTGCAGTCATAGGCAAAGCTATTCACGCCCCATTGCGGACACTGTTATTATCACAATTCGGTATTTTTCCAGCGTGTTTTTTTTTTTCTTTTTTTTTTTTTGGTGAGTCGCGGCGGGCCCTTGCAACACCCGCGTGTCCGTCCACCCCTGCTGTCCGGGTCCACGCTGCCCGGATTAGGTCCGAGTCGGACGCGAGGAGGTGACCGATCAGAAAGCTTTTGATGCTAAGTTATGAGACCGTGGGCTCGGAGCGCGCGACGCGTCGCACAGTGGGCCAGAAGACGGGCGCACGCGGCCGAAACTCTGCACGCGTTTTGAGCTCCTGAGTCGCGAAGCAGGACTGGAACCGAACGTGTGACCTCACCAATGGATTCCTCGTTCGAAGAGCAATCCATCGGTGGGGTCACACGTTCGGTTCGAGCCCCATTCAGCGAGCTCAAGACGCGTTCGGGACACTGACCGCCTCTACACCGGTCTTCTGGCCCACTGAGCGCCGCGTGTCGTGTGCGAGACCATCCAGTGTCGTCGCGAGGAGTGGGAGGCAGACGCGACGGCAGGCGCAGAAAGAGCTTAGCGTCGTAAGCACCTGGTTGGTGGGAACAAGAATTTAATCAAGAGCGTCTTTCAGGATCGGCACCGTGTCGCATAGGATTGGCTGTCCGGTCGCGCGGTTTCGGTCAATATGATAACCAGAAAAAATAAAAACTGCAAAAAAATTAATAATAATTTGGCTGAGGTAATTATTGAAAAATCGTGGAGGGGTAAGGAAAATAGGAAGCTGAGCCGTAAAACGTATAGACGCCATTGTTCCCGCGCGAGTGGCCACCCTCCCGGTCGGCATGGCCGGCAGAGGTGTGACCAGACCACAGCCACGCCGACCATCCTGCGAGCTGTTCGTGCCGTTCGTGGCCGGGCTGCCCGTGACCTAGGCTGACCGCGGCGTCACCGGCAGTGGCCTGCAGCAGCCTGCAGCAGCCCCAACTCGCGCGCCCCGCCTCCACGGTTACGGCGGTCTTGGCCGCGGCCGCGCCGGCGCGGCGCGAGATTTCAAGATATCGCTCTACTCTCCGCACACTCTCCCGGCGGCCGGCTGGCCGGACCGCGCGGCCTTTATGAGTGAATATTAATATGCAAATTGGGTGCGGGTGGCATAGGGTGTGGGGCCCCGCCGCCCCGCCAAGGGCCCCGCCAAGGGCCCCGCGAGGACGGCGACGCTGCGCTGCCCTTCCCCGTTTTCCGCGAAAAAAATGTCGTTTGTTCTCGAATAAAAACACACTCTTTACAATAAATCCGATCCTGCGGACGTTTTTACTCGTTGCTGCGGCGGCGCTTCGATTGGAACCCCCGGCCGTGTATCGGCACCCGGCGAGCCGATCGCCAGACTCGTCGCTTTTTACGGCGGTCCATTAAATAGTTGCAGCGACCGCCTCTAGGTGGCCCGGCCGGCCCGACGCACTCAGCGGGCTGCGCTCTCTCTCTCTCTCTCTCTCTCTCTCTCTCTCTCTCTCTCTCTCTCTCTCTCTCTCTCTCTCTCTCTCTCTCTCTCTCTCTCTCTCTCTCAGAGAGACAGAGCGTCCTGATTGGCAGCCAGCCACGCCGAGTTTCGCGACGGGGCCATCCCTCAGCCCTTAGCGACAAATGAAGTGCGAGCGGAATGGAGAGCTAATAGAGGCGCTGATTTATCGATGAGGAAACTCATCTAGCCGCGCGGTCTCGCGCGTCGATCGCGAAGGTACACTGCCCGGGTTCGATTCCTGACCTACCACTCTTTTTTTACGTTCCGCGATCACGCTGCACAATGGGCGAGAAGCAGGCGGTCATAATCCCGGACGTGTTTTGAGCTCCAGAGTCGCTAAAGAGGACTCAAACCGAGCGTGTGACCCCACCAATGGATCCCTCGTTCGGAGCGGCCACCTGGCTCACTGTGCGCTGTCTCGCCGCCTTCGTCTACGACTGTGTTACTTATCCAGGTGCTAATTCGGTCGGTTCGACATGGAGTAATAGTCGGTCCGACAGCAGGTGCTGTGACAGGTACAATGCCACACGTTCTGATTTTCGCCTCGGGTGCCAGTGGACCAGTTTCAGCTGCTGGAGGTGCGGCGGCGCGCGTCGGCCGGCCGTGGCTAGCACCACGCGGAAGAATACTCTGCCAACAAAAAAATTAAAAAATGATGAAAATAAATAAATGAATAAAAATAGAAGAAGACGGATGACAGGCCCGGTTGACGCTTGCCTGCTTGGTGGTGATTGTCGCCACTATAACTCTTCCCCCCCCCCCCTCGTGCGATTTCACTTTTCCTTTTTTTTTCGCGTGGCGCGGCGTCACAACAGCTGGATTTACTGCGAGGTAACGACCAAGTCAAAGATTTACTCCGTCTCGGCGTGGCGTGGCGCCCCGATTGAAATGGAAATGCAGTTGGCATTGTGTGCGCGTGTGTGCGTGTGCGTGTGTGTTTGTGTGTGTGTGTGTGTGTGAGCGGGCAGAGTGGCTTCAGAGTGGCTGTGACAGCCACGTGGCTGATATGAAGCTACGGTGACAAGGCCGGCAGAATTCGCGCGCTATCCTTCCCGACTCTTGTCATTGTTGTTGTTGTTGTTGCCGCAGCTGCAGGATGGCACCGAGACGGCGGCGACGACAGCGATCACGCTGATTATCGGCAGTAAAGTCGAGTAAAATTGGCGTCGTATAGCACGCAGAAATGGACGGGTCCCCGGCGGGGGTGCGAGCGAGAGGGGTGCTCTTCAACCTTTGGCGCGCTTTGGACTTGGCAAACGTTTACAGTCCCTCTCCTCCACTCACCGCGTGTTGACATCCTTATCAAAGTGGCCGCAGCAGGCGCGGCGAAAGGCTTCGACGCGGCACAGTGGGCCAGAAGATCGTTTGAGGCGTTCAAAATCCCGGACGGGTTCGCTAAATGGGGACTCGAACCGAACGTGTGACCCCCACCAGTGGATTGCCCTCCGAACGAGGAATCCATTGTTGGGGTCACACGACGTTCGGTTCGAGTCCTGCTTAGCTACTCTGAAGCTCAAAACGCATCTGGAGTTCTGGCCGCCTGCGCCGGTCTTCTGGCCCACTGTGGCGCGGCAAAGGAGCCGAAGGCGGTGTAAAATGCAGGTGCAACAATCTCCGTTTTACGGCGCTGTTAAAAGAAGACGGGATTCCTAATTGCCATCGGGTTGCTGTGGTTGTTGGTCGCCCGTCGCAATAACTGCAACCGCGCGCGGCACGTGTGTGTAACGCCGTTACGCAAGTGTGTCTTTTGTGCGTCCCAAAGTCGAGAAGGCGGTGATCAATGAGGACAATGAAGTAACGACAGCGCACTACACACACACGCGCGCGCGCGCACACACACACACACACACACACACACACACACTCGCACGCGCCGCGCCACGCCCTATGACGGAGATCCTTCAAACTAACGGAGTCCTCGCTCGCAACTGAAACCAGACCCATTTTTTTTTGAATGATAAATAATTTAAATAATAAATAATTTGAAAAGTATCTTTTCTCTCTCTCTCTCTCTCTCTCTCTCTCTCTCTCTCTCTCTCTCTCTCTCTCTCTCTCTCTCTCTCTCTCTCTCTCTCTGTGCCGCGGTGCGCTAACGATGTTTCCGCCCTGGCAGGGAGGCGGTGGCGCGACATCCACGCAATGAATGGCGGTGCGATGCCGACTTTTGCCTCCAATTTTCCGGGGAGCGCCACACGGCGCGGCCACGGCCTGCCTCGCGTTGAAATGCATGAGGAGGACCAGGAGGCGCGGGGATAACAAAGTCCCCAGGGTGTCCCGCCGGGCCGGGCCGCGCGGGGCTAAGGACCAATCGGCAAACGCCACGCTAGGGTGCACAGTGGGCCAGAGGACCGGCGCAGGCGGATGCAACTACTCTACCTGCGCTATGAGCTCCAGAGTCTCTAAACAGGACTCGAACCGCAGACGTGTGACCCCACCAATGGATTCCTCGTTCGGAGAGCAATCCATTGATGGCGTCACACGGTCGGTTCGAGTCGCATTTCGCGACTCTGGAGCTCAAAACGCTTGCGCCGGTCTTCCGGCCCACTGTAGGGCGGGCCGCACGAGGGCCTCGCAAGGGGAGCGTGAAAAAAACGGCGCGATTGGAAGGCGCCGCGCTGCCTCTCTGCGGACTCTCGTTAGTTCAATAGAAACAAACAGCACTGTCACAGCGGCGGAACGGAAAGAAGGGAAACGCTTATTTTGCCGCGACTCGAACCCGCGCTCGGGGCGCGGCTCGCCCGCGGCGCGGTATGAGGACGTGGCCTTGCCCGCCACCGAGGTCACGGGGCGTGCGGCGCCGCAAGGCGCACAGCATTGTAACAATAGACGAGTGAACGGCAGGGCACGGCGCGCCCCGCCCCGCCCCGCCCCGCTCACGGCGTCCCAGCAGTCTCGCGGCAACAAGACGCGGTCGGTCTCTCCCATATGGAAATGGTTTTTCAATCAGTTTCCAAACCGAGCAGCCATTCCAGCGCGCCGGACGGCTGGCCGAACCCAGCAGCCGGCCTACGCGTCGCAGCGCAGCGCGCCCAGCGCAGCGGCCGTCCACTGCACAGGCCACCGGCCGGGCCAGACATCGCGGGCTTTACGAGACCCATTTCCGCCTCGATCAATTAGGCTAGCAAATAGCAGGCCGTGAGTGAGGCGGCCACAACGGCGTATGTCTGCGGGGCGCGCGTGGGAGATACGCCGGTCTGCGGGCGGACGGTGAAATGTGCTCCGCGCACGCCCCCCGCCTGCCGGGGCGGCCCGCCCTGCCCTGGCCAGCCCTGGCCAGACCTGGCCCCTGGGACGTGCGGTGCGGCCGCCGTCTGTTTGGCCAGATCCAGTCCCAAGGCCAGATCCGGCCGATACTCAGTAATCGCCGCTGAAATCGAAAGGCATCGCCTTAGTGCAGCCCTTTTGGAACAGTTAGAACACGGCACTTAATGAATGAAGATTAAAGGTAAGAATTTTGACCGATTTTTGGCGAGAAATATCTCTTAACGTTACATCCATAAATACTTAAATACATAAATACATAAATTCTTACTACTTCATGGCATTTTTTTTTGGCCACTAAGGGTGACTAAATTCTTTGAGTTTTCAGTGTCGTAGGTCACTCTCTGCTCGTGTCTCTTTGGGATCGGCCTGTTCCAGCGCGCCGAAACGCCGCGCCCCCGCCGGGATTAGAACACGCGGCCAAATGACACACGGCTGCAGCCAGCTGCGTGGGGCGGGGCCCATTCGGGACGCCGTGCCGCCGTGCCCTACGCACGCCGCTCGCAGCCATTGAGAAAGACACTCATGGATCCGGAGCAAAGTCACTTCATTGTTGTGTTCCTCGTTTCCTGTCGCAGTCATGCCTCATGCCTTGGTCATGGAGCGCGCCGCGCACAGTGGGCCAGAAGAAGGCCAAGACTCTAGACGCGCTTTGAGCTTCAGAGTCGTTCGACAGGACTACCGAACGTGTGCGACCACACTAATGATTCCTCGTTCGGAGACCAATCCATTGGTGGGGTCACACGTTCGTTTCGAGTCCCATCAAGCGACTCTGGAGCTCGAAACGCGTCAAGAGATTTTAATGCCTGCGCCGGTCTTCTGGCCCGCTGCGCCGCTGCGCCGCTGCGCCGCTGTGCGACGTCGACCTTGCAGCCCATCGGACAACGGCAACACACGTCCGCCACGACGCGGTGTGATTGTAGAGCGCCGCGCCTTCTTGTTCCTGCAACAACGGTGAGCACGTCGAGTAGGAGGACTTCCGCGTGTGGTCAGCGCGACACTGTCCGGAGGTCCGCGGGTTCAAATCCCGCGGACGCGCGGACCTTTTTCATTTTTTTCTCGTTTTCCGCCGGCCACACTCGTCCTGCTCGGGGGCTTAGTGCGTGTGAAAATCGCGCCCGTGGAATTTCATTATTTGGTCCGGTATGAGAATGCTGCTCCACCCTCGGGCGACGCTCCCCTCCCTGCCGCTGCCCGGGGGCACTGCTTTCGAAAACACGCGCCCGGCAGCCCCTGTCCTCTCCGCACAGTGGGCCAGACGACCGGCGCAGGCGGCCGAAACTAGACATGTTTTAAGCTCCAGAGTCCTTAAATGGGACTCGAATTGGACGTGTGACCCCACCAATGGATAGCTCTCCGAACGAGGAATCCTTAGGTAGGGTCACACGCTATGTTGCGTCCTGTTTAGCGACTCTGGAGCTCTAAAGGCGTGTAGAGTTTCGGACGCCTGCGCCGGTCTTCTAGCCCACTGTGCGCAGCCTCGCTGCCCGCTGGCCGCGTGTGTTTTCGAACGCTGCGCGCCCCGGCGGTGTCCATTCCACACACGAACGCGCGGCGCGCGGGCACCTGCGGCAGAGTTGGCGTAATGACGGCTGGGGCGGGGCGAGGCGGGGCGAGGCGGGGCGGGGCATGGCGGGGCGTGGCGGGGCGTGTTGACCGGTGGTACCGCCGGGAGACGCAGAAGGCGTAACTTTGACCCTGACATTCCGCCACCGATGGTGAGCGGCTGGGTCCGGCAGACCCAGGAAAAACATTAAAAAAATAAAAAATAAATGAAAATATCCGGATCAGAACTGAGTGCGCGGTCGCTGGGCGCAAGAGCACAGCAGCAGCAGTCTGTTATTTTCCTCCCACGCGGTGTGGAGAGATGCACTTTCGTGTCCAAAATGACGACTGTTTTCTTTTTTCGCGCCCCGCGTCCGTTCCGTTGGTGACGGCGTCACCCTTTGCATAGTAGTCGGCGAGCCGGCCGAATAACGAGCTAATCTGCATTTCGCCTTTCATGCGCACCTCCTCACTTTTTACGGCTTATGCATACGTAGTGTGGCGCCGCGGGGCAGTCGTTAGCAGTGTTATGGATGTCTTCCCCCAAAGGAAGCAAAGGACCTCCTGCCCCCTTACCACAGTGGGCCAGAGGACCGGGGCGCAGGCGGCCAGAGCTCTAGACGCGTTTTGAGCATCAGAGTCGCTAAACAGGACTCGAACCAAACGTGAGACCCCACCAATGGGATATCTCGTTCCGAGAGCAATGCAAGGATGGGGTCACACATTAGGTTCGAGTCGCATTTAACGACTCTGGAGCTCAAAATGCGTCCAGAGCTTTGGCCGCCTGCACCTGTCTTCTGACCCACCGTGCCCCTTCCTCCACACCTTCACCGTGCTAGTGGCCTACTTGCTCAAAAATAACGCATTCATCAATAATGGCGCGCATTGTGACGTCCTTGGAACTGATGGCTGTCTGGTGGCTGCGCTCCATCCCCCCCCCTCTCTACTCCCCCCGCCCCGCCCCGCCATCGTCATGAATAGTTATTACCATTAATTGAAAAGTAGAGGTGTGAGGGTGCGGGCCGCAAAGCGCGCGCTTGAAGATTTGCCAGGCCGCTTTTATATACGAGGCAGCCGGTGTCGGAATACGCGCGAAAGTGAAATACGTCTCCGCTATCTTTTTTCTTTCTCTCGCCTCCTGCCTGTATCGGGCCTGGAGACAGACAAAACACACACACACAGACGCACACAGGTGGCGGTGGCGATGCGAGACCTTGTAAGGCGTTTGCAGGCCGCGATGCTTGATTGGCTGAGTGATGGCGGTGGGCGCTATCTCGGCCCGCGCCGTGAACTGATCCCGAACAGCGCTCTGTCTCTCTCGCACCCCGACCAGACGCCCCGTGAGTGCGAGAGAGACGGAGCGACGAAGGGCACACTGGGTCTGGACGGGCAGCCGGACGGCAGTGGTTCAGTCCGCAGCGCGACCCACATCTAAAGTGATCCTGCCCTGCGCGGTTGCCCTATGGACCGTGCATAAAACGACGTAGCGCATTGGGGCAGTGGGGGTCGGGTCGGGTCACGTCGCTATAGCTCACCACTGCGGTCACACCTGCACTTGCTCGACTGCCTTGGCTCGAGGTCCGTTACGTGGTTTCTGGACGGCTTGGCCCCAACGATCCGCCAACGATGCGCGGGGCCTCTTGGAAAGCGAAAACGATCCGCCGACGATCCGCGGGGCCTCTTGGAAAGCAAAAATGTGGTAGCACTTTTTGCCTACCTTTCAGGCGACTCTCTGACTCTGACTCTCTCTCTCTCTCTCTCTCTCTCTCTCTCTCTCTCTCTCTCTCTCTCTCTCTCTCTCTCTCTCTCTCTCTCTCTCTCTCGTGGCCCGTCCTGCTCGGTCACACGAGAGAGACGGCGCGCGACAAAAACACACGCTGTTCGGAACCACCACCCTGGCGGGGCCACCTCTGAGCCCGCCCCCCGATGACCGCCCGGGGGCCCCGCAAGTGGCCCATGTTACGTAGATGCAGTAACAGGATACACTCGCCGTGCCCGTGCTGCCCCCCACCCCCACCCCCGTGCGAAACCCGCAGCAGGCCCTCGACGCGCCCGCCGCGGACGCCAGCCTGGCCAGTGCCCCGGGGCGGCAACCGCCTGCATACGAATGACTGCCGCGTTGGAGGGGGAAGCAGGAGGGGGAAGGGTCATCTTATATGGCGATATGACGAAAACGTGGCTACACTCCTTCTCTGGGGTGTTCTCAGCGCCTTTGTCAAATTGCACCTATTCAAAACGCGTCCGCGATTTTGACCGCGTCCACCGGTCGTCCGACCCACTGTCCGGTGGCTCGCTATGGCCAACAGCGCGTCCGCGCGTCCACCTCTAGACGGCGTCGTGGCCACCGCGGCCGTTTCGGCAGGGCTGCGTGCAGGTGGTGTCCGACGCCGTGGTCACGGCCGGGCGCCCAGCAGCAGCAGCAGCAGCAGCAGCAGCAGCAGCATCAGCAGCAGCAGCAGCAGCAGCAGCAGCAGCCTGATTCAGAGAGTCGTTCTCGTGGCCCTGTCTCTCTCGCTCCCGCGACACCGCGTGAGGGCGAGAGAGACAGAACGAGTCTCGAAGTCAGTCCTCCTTGCGGCACGCGCGAATAACATAGCAGTGCCGGGTACTGGTCCAGTTCGGCTTGCCAAAGCTTTTCGCGGGGCTTGGCTGTGTTTCATCGCCGTGCTCCGGAGCAGGTCCTGGAGTGGCGGGGCGGGGTGGGGCGGGGTGGGGCGGGGTGGGCAGCCCGTCAGGCAGGGCGTTCCTCGGGGTTACCGAATAAAGCGTCGGCGGCCTTCCCCTGGGCATTGCCCGTCGGCAGGGCGGCGGTGCGGGCAGTGACACAGCGCAGCACAGTGGGCCAGAAGACCGTCGCAGGCGGCTAACACTCGAGACGCGTTTTGAGCTCCAGAGTCGCTAAACAGGACTAGCAGCGAAAGTGCGACCCCATCAACGGATTCCTTGTCCGGAGAGCAATCCATAGGTGGGGTCACACGTTAGGTTCAAGTTTCATTTAGCGACTCTGGAGCTCAAGTACCGTCCGGGATTTGGAACTCCTTGAGCGGTCTACCAGCCCACTGTGCGCAGCGCAGCCAACCTCTCGCCACGTCGCCGCGGCAGGGCAGCCGGCGCGAACAAGAACTGCCTTGTCATAACAATGTGGCAATCAGGTTGGCAGGCTCGCTGCGCTGGCCGGCCGGTGTCATGGCGGTCATGACGGCCGCATCAGGTCCAAGGGTAGGGCAGGGCAGGGCGTGGACCGGCTGGAGGCTGCGCGCTCGGAAGCGGGACGCGCAGCCCGACGCACAGTGGGCCAGAACACTAGACGCGTTTTGAGCTCCAGAGCCACTGAATGGGACTCGGTCCGAGTCCCATTTGACCTCCTTCGCCAGTCGTCTAGCCCACTGTGCCCCGCCCCACCTGCGGAGCCAAGGCCAACCCTTTAATGAGAGCGTTTGTTAGACTGTTTGACTTGCAGTCGACAATCCGCGCAGTGTGGCGCAGCCTCCAGCCCACGGCAGCGGCTCAGGCCGGTGCCAAGCTCGCGCCTCGCGCCGCGGCCCGGCGCTCTGTCTCTCTCGCACTCATGGCGCGTTCCGTCAGAGTGCGAGAGAGACAGAACGTCGAGAGGTGGAGGCCTGACCCCGCACGTCGCGCGGCGCCGCTGCCGACGCGCGGCGCTACCGGAATTGAGCCGGCCTGCTGCAATCACGGGTATTGACAGCTGCTGGCCGATTCCGCGCAGAGTCCTACCGTCGCTTCGTCTCTCTCTCTCTCTCTCTCTCTCTCTCTCTCTCTCTCTCTCTCTCTCTCTCTCTCTCTCTCTCTCTCTCTCTCTCTCTGTCTCTCTCTCTCTCTCTCTCTCTCTCTCTCTCTCTCTCTCTCTCTCTCTCTCTCTCTCTCTCTCTCTCTCTCTCTCTCTCTCTGCGCTCACACAGTGCGGTGTAACTCCGGGGTCGTTATCGCGTAGAACCGAAAACGCTGAGGCAAGCGTCCAGCTGGGCCCTGGCGTCTTGATCGTTTCAATTACCGGAATCAGTGGGTTGTTATTGAATCGCCGCCAAGGCACAGTGGGCCAGACGACCGGTGGGGGCGGCCAAAATTCTAGACGCGTTTTGAGGTCCAGAGTCGCTCGATGAGACTCGAACCGAACGAGTGACCCCAATGGATTCCTCGTTTGGAGACCAATCCATTGGTGGCGTCACACGTTCGGTTCGAGACTCATTCAGCGACTCTAGAGCTCGAAACGCGTCTAGAGTTCTGGCCGCCTGAGTCGGTCCTCTGGCCCACTGTGCCTGGGTCACTGGGTGCGGTATCGGTTGCGTCTCGGGTTGCCCAACGAGCTCGATGGAGATGGTGCGGTCATTACTGCCAAATTAGCGCGGCGCGGCCGGCCGCCTCATTAATCAGGGAAGCGATTAGCACTGTCACCTGGCAGTCTGTGCAACGCTGGGCAAGGACAAGAGCGTCATCACCGCCTGCTAAAACCCCGGTAAACACACGGCGAATTGATTATATCATTTGCAAAAACAACAAAAACAAAACGAAAAATAAAAAATTCCAATGCTCATGCATTGCGTGGTGTTCCGCTAATTTAAAAAATAGTTGCGAAAGTAGTTTTTTATTGCCAACCAGGCATGGGCAGGAAAGTAAATTAAAGTACCGCGGTACCAGGTGGTATAGGTGGTATAGGCGTCGGTTCCCGGTACCGGGGTCGACGGATCGAGTCCCACTTTTTCTCAACATTTTTCGAATGACCCGCTCACTGCGGCTCCATCCCTGCCGCGTCTAGAGCCCGGCTGACGCCGCATCTACCATGAGCCGTGGTGGCTGAGATCGCTAAGGCGTCGGACTTGAACAGTAAGGTCCGGGGATCGAATCCCAACATTTTAATACATTTTACGACTGCCTCCCTCATCCCAATACGACTCAAACCCGTCGTCCGACACTCGGCAGACGTGCAGTTGTGATAGCGTAGTGGTCTGGATCATTTGTCGTCCACTATGCTTGGGTGTCTAAAAAGCAGTCCGCTTCGGCGGATTGGCCTCGGCACTGGTTCGATCCCCGGTCGTTCCAGCCACTCGCAATTGGTCGCGAGTGGGTCCATTCTGATTCGTCGGTTTGGAGTTGATAAGTCCTTTGAAGCTGGCCCTTCACACTGCATGTTCGGTAGAGAGCGCCGGACAGCGGGGGTACCACTGTGGGTGCCACTGACCACCCCGCGAAAACCAAAGGCTCTCAACCCCCGCCCTTCACCCGGCCCACATCAGATGAGAACCCCTGGGGTCGCCGCCTGGAATGCACCGGTTCCCCCGATCCACCGAAGTTGCAGGCGGTCCTCCCTACTGTGTGGGGAGGTGGGAGAAGGGCCCCCATTTTTTCTTCTTTTTTTTTCCTCCAAGTTCTTTTGTTGGATGCGCCGCTGGTTTGACAAACTCATAAAACTGGAAAGGGATGGTTTTTACAACGCGGGTGATCTTTGTTTGAGAAGTATGAGCACTGAAAGTCGCAAGTCGCGAGGTGGAGAGCAGAAATCATGGTGGTAACTGAATCAGGTTTGACCGGAAGTCTTCGGTATTGGTCGGTTTGAATTGAGCGCATGCGCAGGAAGAACATTTTGAATTTCCCGCCATTCTGCTTTGTTTCTACTGGTCAGTTTGAATTTTGACGGGTGGATCGTATTCGTTTCTATGGAAATGATTTATTCATGTTTTTCGTATTAGACCGTAACGTAGACAAGTTTTCGTTAATTTAATGACTCAAAAGTTTGAATTTTCTACTGAGGCACATTTTGTCTTTGAAACGTTTCTCGATAAAACCAACGGTTAAGGGTGTTTGATTGTTGAAGTTTTATGTTTTAACAAATAACGCAAAATTTCCACGATAAATTTTTAAAAACTTCCCGCTACCCTTATTTTTTTATCGTAACGAATAATTTGGCGGTACTCATTTTCCAAAACCGAATAGGATATAAAAAAAGAAGAAGCGGAGCCGTCAAAAACAATAGGGGTCCTCCTTCGTCGGAACCCCTAAAAAAAACCGCCGCTGGTGAGTTTTGAACCCGCGCCCCGTCACACGAGGCCCGAATAGGGACGACGACGCGTCCGCACCGCATTTCGGAGAGAATGCCGCGTGCGCAAGACGAGATATCGACTATCGATGTATCGATTACGGATGGGGAGTGTTTTGAGACAAGGCCGTGACAGGACGAGTCGACACACAAGGCGGTGATGACGACGCCGGGCGGCCACCTTCGCCTGCCGCGGTCGCAGGATGATGGATAATATCTCGATGGACCCCCCCTCCCCTTTACCGCCACGCCGCGCCAAGCACGCCCCACTTTGTCACGAAGTGCCACTTGCGTCGCTTTACCCCGGCCGGCCGCAACTACAAGGAATCACTGCGTCCTTGCGAAACTACCAACCCCGCGGGAAAAAGAAAAAAAACAACAAGAACAACAACAAAAAAGGGTTGAACGGCGCAAACTTGGGTAAAGAGTTCTTGTCGAGATCGTTGTGGCCAAACATCAACCATTAGTCGGGATCAATACGTTACACACAGTGGGCCAGAAGACCGGCAGAGACGGTCAATATCCCGGACGGGCTTTGAGCTCCGGAGTCGCTAAATGGGACTCGAACCGAACGTGTGACCCCACCAATGGATTGCTCTCCGAACGAGGAATCCAATGGTGAAGTCACACGCTCGCTTCGAGTCCCGTTGAACCACTCTGGAGCTCAAAACGCGTCTCGAATTTTTGCCGGCCGCACGGTCTTCTGGCCCAATGTCGGGATGCGCTAATGACCAGGGCGGCCTCATCTGTGCGTTCTGCGCTGTGACCGCGGCGACCCGCGGGGAATCTTCGGCCGGCGTGGTGAGGCCGGTAGTACTGGCCGGCCGCCGTATCGGTTTCACTTTTCGCAGCCTTGGCGCGACGCGACGCGCTTCAGCTGCCCGGCTGCCCGCTCGCGGAACACGAGGAAGATTGATCGGCGCGCTCTCTTTCTCCGGGGTTCTTTGTCTCGCACTCGTTGCTCTAGGACGCCATGCCGCCGCGGAATCGGCGACGGTCTGTCTCTGGCGTCGGCGGCGAGAAGAGTTCGCACGCGAAACCGATTTGATTGAAAGTGAAATTCCACGTTGAATTGCATAAGTGTTAAATGTGAAAAGAATATAAAACTCATGAACTCATGAATTTTTAATTTCTCCCACGGCTCTTGTTCTGGTTGCGAACATCTCGAAATTCGGTCCACTGGCAAGTTAGTTTCTCGGCTGCGCATTTTCAGAACCTTCGTCGGGGACAGCTGCGGTGGCGAGGCCGGGAGGCTGGATAAATGTTTTTCCAGACCAAATGCTCAAGCCGCTCAGGCGGCGGGGACCTCCTCGAAGTGCCACCAGGACTGTCTGGAAAGAGAGAGAGAGAGAGAGAGAGAGAGAGAGAGAGAGAGAGAGAGAGAGAGAGAGAGAGAGAGAGAGACAGACAGAGAGAGACAGAGAGAGAATTTGTCAGCGTGCTTTCTCGGACAACACGCAGCCACCGCATGGCTCCAGCGCGGCCCTGCTTGTCCAGCAAAAGAAATATCAGCATGCGTGGCTCCCACTGTGCGGGGCGGGGGCGGCGATCCCGAAGCCAAACATTGCCATATTCCCGAAGCAACACGACGGCGTCCGAAGTGGACCGAAGCCTCCGAGGGCACTACTTGGGCGCCACCCATCAGCCACCCACGCCGTCGCGGTTCATTTATTTATCTTTCCCGGCCGGGCACAGTGGGCTAGAAGACCGGTGGAGGCGGTCACCATCCCGGCTCCAGAGTCGCTGAATGGGACTCAAACCGAACGTGTGACCCCACCAATTGATTTTTCGTTCGGAGAGTAATCAATGAGGGTCACACGTTCAAATCGAGTTCAAATCAGGAACTCAGGAGCTCAAAGCGCGCTTAGAGGTTTAGCCGCCTGCGGCGGTCTTCTGGCCCACTGTGCCGGGTTCGCTCTTTTCATTTGCGCCTGGCGAGTCACCTTGTCCTTCGCCGCACCGCCTTGGCTGCGCCTTGGCTGCCCTTTGGCTTGAAAGGCGCGCGGAAATGGAGCAGCGCCTTGCGATTACACGCAGCGCAGCCGCGTACTTTTGTCTCGCTGTCGGCGATTCCGAATGGAGAAAAAATGAAAAGCGCCGCGATTAATGATCACCGTTGAATTGGGTCAGCAATGCCGAGGAGCGGGCCGTCCTTCATCATTCGCCTCTAGGAATGAATTGATTAATTATTTTATTTTGTTACCGTACCGAGGCACCTGCAATGCACAGTAGGCGCGGTGAAAATCCCGGACGCGCTTTGAGCTCCAGAGTCGCTAAATGAAACTTGAACCGAACTTGTGACCCCACCAATGGATTGCTCGTTCGGAGAGCAATCCATTGGTGGGGTCACAAGTTCGGTTCGAGTCATTTTTAGCGACCATGGTGCTCAAAACGCGTGCATAGTTGTGGCCGCCTGGCCACTGTACAGTGGGAGCGAAGCGCCTGGAGGGTAGGCAGCATGACACACGGATACGGAGCGCGCTGCCTACCCTCGCAGGCGTTTTCCGGCGGTACTCGTATGTTTACCTTCCTGTCACCGTCCCGGTCTACTTGTCTTTCCGACTGTCTACTCGTCCATGTCGGCCTGCCGTGCCTGTCAGCGTCCATACTCAACGGAGCAGCGCGCCTGAATAGGCTCAGCAATAACGTGTCGGGAGCGCCTGGCGGGTATGCAGCAGTGACACACAGGCATCACTGCCCATTTGAGCACAAATTTTTAGACCAGCACCAACAAGTTGTGCTCTAAGAAAGCACACTTATTCGTGGTGTTACTAAATTAATGCTGGTCCCAAAATTTAATAGAGGTAAACGACGCAGTCGGTTTATACTTCTCTGTCTGTCTGTCTGTCTGTCTGTCTGTCTGTCTGTCCGTCGGTGCACCTGTCAGTCCGTCCGCTCGCCCTGTCGGCACCCATACCCACCCAGGCGACGTGACCGAGTGACCCTGCGAGGTGGCCGTGCCGCGGCCGTGCCGCGGTCCGCACTCTGTACTGTACTGCACGGACACTGTCTCGCTCCAGTTGCTGGAGGAACCGCCTGGACGGGAATGCAACAGTCCGGCCGGCCTGGAGCTGATTCTGACCACCTCCACCGGTCTTCTGGCCCACTGTGCCCCGTGCCTGTGGTGGCCGGTGTATCTCATCGCAACACACCTCCTACCGGTTCCATCCCAGGAATGCCATCCCCGCCGGCCCGGCCAGCCACATTCCCGGTACAAGTGTGGAGATAGCGACCAACAAGTGTTAATGCACGGAACTTTGTGCAAGCAGAGGAGTCGGGTCGAGGCAGGCGAATGACGTATGGGCGTCCGCGGCGCTGCAGCGCTGCACTCTGGGCTAGAAGACAAGCGGCGAATTCCTCTTGAAAGGGGGAGCGGCATTGTGTTTTCGTGTAAATCCATAATTCTTCCCAGTGTTCGCATCATTAAATTTCCTCACATCATTTTATCATTTTCTCCAACGACGCGTCGTCTTCGCCACAAGTGCACTCTACGTACATACGCACCTGGATTTGAACGGGTCTTGCAAAATGATGGATCGGGGTCACACATCTGATGTTTGAGAGAGAGAGAGAGAGAGAGAGAGAGAGAGAGAGAGAGAGAGAGAGAGAGAGAGAGAGAGAGAGAGAGAGAGAGAGAGAGAGAGACCGCCCTACTCTCGAAGTGCCGCGTACCCCCGCTGCACTGGTTTCATCACGCGACACCGGACTCTACATGCTAGACGCTGTTCGCGACCAGCTCGCGGGGCAACTCCGCGGAGCAGCTCGTGAGAGCCCTGCGCGTGTTCAGAGCCTCTCTCTCTCTCTCTGTCTCTCTCTCTCAGGTGCAAAGCTGCCAGCGGCGTATCACCAACATTGTGAGAATCTAACCCGTCGGCCACGATCAGCCACTCTAAAGGCATCGCGCCGTGCGCGATTTATATCGAACGATGTATCGATAGCGAGTATGAGAAGAAGAAGAGTACTGGCGCGGAGGTGCTGGTGCTGGCCGCCGGAACATATTTCCACGCGCGCGACTGTACCGCTGATCGAGATCTCGAACTAGCAGGCGTGTCATATCGATACGATGCAAACGGGACGCACGCGGAATTCAGCAAAGAGTTCGTGGAAGAAATAGAAGAAAACACAGACACAAAAATCGCGGAAAAAATAGAGGACTGCGGAAAAGTTTTGAGGGCGAGGAGGCATCAGCAAATGACTGCGTCCTGGGTGGTGGCTCCGAGGGCGCGGGTCGCGGAGAGACCCCGCCAGTCTTCTGGCCCACTGTGCGGCGGTCGTTGTGTTTTATCGTATCGAGCGGCATCGCAGCGAGTCGCACGTGCATCTGATGAGCCAAACACGGGCGCGATTAGTTTTCGCTCTATGCGCCGCATTGCAAACAAAAGTCTGTTCCGGATCACAATTTTCCGTTGCGGTATAGTCAGGCGCGGCTAAGGAGTGTACCTGAAACCCACCTGTTTGCTGTGCACCTTGCTGCAGGTCCATTGAGCCCGATGAGGCTATCTAATTAACGCAGGCGCCCTCCTGGAAACTAACCGGGCAGTTCGGCCCCCTGTGCGGCCTGTCGCTCAATGGCTCCAATTTATGACAAACTCATCTCGGGCGGCCTTGGGAGACACCAGGTGATAATGACTGCAGGCCGCGCTAATATCTCATCAAGATATCGGCCGCCGTTCAAAACTGTATCGGGCTGCCCATCGGCCTGGCCGGAGCCCTGGCCCGGCCCCGCGCCTTACTGGAACCTGTGACGAAATATCAATTCCAGGCCGCCGTGCGGACGGCGCGACGTGCGCGTCAAGTGTGTGTGCCGGTCCAAGGAAAGCGAAAAAACAACAACTAAAGCTGTGACTACGCGGTTCGGGCGTGCTGGCCGAAACCGAAAGGACCAATGAGTGGGCACCAGACTGGCCAACGGGGACGCGAGCAGCAGCGCGCTCGTGCCGAGAATCAGTCACCTGTCGGCCGACCGCGACCGCAGGGGAGTGCGCTGCCACTGCCTGGGCGTGGCGGGGCGGGGCGGGGCGGGGCGGGGCGGGGCGGGGCGGGGCGGGCAGCTCTCCGCGCCAAATCATTAGACCCGACTTGGCTGGCCACGGTATTTGTCACTTAGCGCGGGCTGCGTTGTCCCCCCCCCCTCCTTCCCTCCACCGCGCCGCTCGCGCTGCGTCCCGCTCACGCCGTCTCTCTCGCGCTCCCGCTCTTGATTAACACATTTCATTTTGATTGTGGCCGGACCCTGGCCCACATGCGCCGGGCTGCGCCGGGCCGGCTGGCCAGGCCGAGGTCTCCCACCGCGCCGCCACGCAGCCAGGGCGCTAGGCTGCGCAGGGCCGCAGGGCGCCTATTGCAGCGGCCTGCCTCGCACAGTGGGCCAGAAGACCGGCGCAGGCGGCCAAAATTCGCGTTTTGAGCTCCAGAGTCGCTAAATGGGACTCGAATCGAACGTGTGACCCCACTAATGGATTCCTCGGAGAGCAATCCATTGGTGGGGTCATACGTTCGGTTCGAGTCCCATTTAGCGACTCTGGAGCTCAAAACGCGGCTAGCGTTCTGGCCGCCTGCGCCGGTCTTCTGGCCCACTGTGCGGAGCCACCTGCAGCTATTATCGCGCATTATGACACGCGCGCTGTCCCCGAGGCAGTGGCACGGCGGCGCCTTGTGAGGGCAGGCCAGGCCAGGCCCCGGCAGGCCGGGCCGGCGGCACAAATTGTAGCGATCGGTTGGCTACACTGCGAGCAGGTACGGTGCCGCGCGAGCCAAGTGCACCATCGCGGTAATGTTGGTGCCCCTGCTGGCAAGCGTCGGGCCTCAGCCACTGACTGTGTAAGCGACCCGATCTGTTGATTACCCAGGGCGCCCTAACTCCACTATGCGTCGCCAATTTAGATCAGAACAGCGGACTCAGATGAGCCTCGTAGAAATCGAACATGCCTCATAGAAGGTCCTTTGACGAGGCCTGTTTTGAAAAGCTTCACGTAGAAACCAAAAGGACCTCGTAGAAATCAAACAGGCCTCCTTAAAGGTCGAAACACAGGTCGAAGAAAACTTAGGCCAGACAAAGAAAAATCGGTTCCATAGAATCTCAGGTCGGACCCTTCTGAAGCAGTGGGCAAGGCCAGTATCACGCTGATCGGTGGTTTGTTAAAATAATTTTTGTGCATGCCGTTGAGTGTGTGTTCTTAGGCTCCATTGTTGCTCGGGTCTACCAGGTCGTCCCGCGCGGAGGCCAGGTCCGGGGACCAGCGAGGCCGTCGGGGTCAGGCGGCCGGGCCGTCGCACGGGCTGTCTGACGTCTGCGCGATCGAATTTTATGCGGCTAATGCGTCTTTAATCTTCTTATACGGCCCAAAGGCCTATTCACCTACTCGCCGCACCGCGCCGCACGGGCCGGGCCGCGTCCGGGGCGGCAGGGCGGAGGATGGAACGGGTTTCCCGGACGCAGCCGACGCAGCCTTGGCCAACGGTATAGAAATGTCAGTGCAACAACGCCGATGCTAAACCACCCGGACTCGAAAAGCAAAAATTATTGTTCAATTTTATCAGTTTATAGTGTATGATTTTCGGTGGCGGAGACTAGAAGTTTAAATTTTAAGTGGGGGGCAAGTAAGTCGGCAAATCAACTGGCCTTAAGGGTACTTCATGCACATAAAGGTTTGTATTTTTATTGCCTATAACTATTGACAAAATTATGCATCCATAAGTAAGCTGTGTAAAATTAAATATATAAATAAATAAATGAACAATATTTTCACATTGTGTTTAAGTATTTGTAAAATTTTACCTAATTTATTTGCAAATTTGTTCATAACTTACATATGCACAAAAAAGCCATAGTGAAGTACTACAAAAATTCCATAAGCATTAAGTGTGTGACTAAAAAAATTTTGAGTAAAAAAAATCAAGAATAAACATTTTTGGTGAAATAGACGGGTCGGGCACTGGGTGGATGGACAGCGTCGCGTGGCGTCTGGCCCACTGGGCAGGGCGTACTGGCCGCTGGCAGCCGCTGGCAGCCGGAGGCGATTCAATGGGCTGTGAAGAGCCGTTACGTAAAGCGGTACGAGACTGACCCCACCAACATAATGAATGAGATTTGGCGGCCCGGCTAGCCGCACAGTGGGCCAGAAGACCGTTGAGGCGGTCCAAATTCTAGACGCGTTTTGAGCTCCAGAGTCGCTAAATGGGACTCGAACCGAACGCGTGATCCGGATTGGTACCACCTGCAGTGATTGATTCGCACCCATAGAACGACTGCATGAGCCTTTCCGTGCCCACTGCGCCCACACTCGCCGTTACGTTTCCGGAGCACAGTGGAGCACACCACTCCTTCACCGAGCGAGCAAGAAAGACACTTGTCAGTCTTCCGTGTACCATGTCGAAGGCACTGCGGTGGCGCAACCGAGACGAACCGGTCATGCGCTGGCAGGCCTATTAATCAGGGGATCGCTAGACTCATTGTGTCACTGCGTTGATTTGGGTCGTCGAAGAAATCGAACCGCAGCCATTTTTCACGCCGTTTGTTTCCTTCTCGTGACGCGCAGTGGGCCAGAGGACCGGTGCACGCGGCCACAGCTCTCACGCGAGTTGAGCGCCAGAGCGCTTAGTGGGGTTCGAACTGTACGTGTGACCCCACCAATGAATTCCTCGTTCGGAGAGCTATCCATTGGTGGGGTCACACGTTCGATTCAAGTCCTATTTAGCGACTCTGGAGGTCAAAACGCGCCTAGCATTGGCCGGCTCCACCGGTCTTCGGGCCCACTGTGCGACGGCAGCAGCATAAGACGCAATCATCATCGCGCTCGGCGAAAGGCGCGACAGTTATTACACTCTTTTACAGGGTCTTTAAAAGCACTGAGGATGAAATGCTATCGCAAAGCGACCTTTTGCCATGCGCGGCCGGCCAGCCGGATGCAAATAAATAAAAACCTCAGGCGGAGAAAAAAAAAAGTCCCCCATTCTCCTGTACGTACATCTTACTCATTCGCGGCCGGTTGCTTTGCCCGGCTTTGCCCTCTTTTTGTGTTCCGTTTTCGCGATATCTCGACTCGGGTCTACAACAAGTTCCCAAAGAGGAATGCGGCGAGCGTGCGACACGAGCGTGGCGGCGGGGCAGCAGCGCGGCGACGCTACATATTTTCATCACGGAGCACAAAGACGAATAAAGAACGAGCAAACGGCACCCTTCACCCCAGTCCCAGTCGGTGTAGAGTTGCCAACTTAACTCAAGATAACGAACAAACCCCGAAAAGAGGATGCGCGGCGTCGTAATTTGGGTTGGCAACCCCGCAGGCATATTTGTCGTCCGAGCTACGTGTGTGTCCCAGAGAGAGAGAGAGAGAGAGAGAGAGAGAGAGAGAGAGAGAGAGAGAGAGAGAGAGAGAGAGAGAGAGAGAGAGAGAGAGAGAGCGAGCGCACAGCAGCACAGCACAGTACAATCGATCGTAAAGTGGTCCGTTCGAGAGTCTCGACAAATCGCCAGTGCCGTGCATACACGCCGCCGCGGCAGCGCGTCCCAAATTTGAATATTCGCGCCCCGCTCGCGCACAGCACAGTGTGCCCCGCAGCGGCCATGGGAATGAATCGTTTTCGAACGATATTCTACGCAAATCCGCTTGGCGAGCCGAGGGGGCACAATGTGCACGAGGCGCGCCACAGAGCTCCATGCAAATGCACGCTGTGTGGTCGGTAGGGAAGGACACTTTTGAGGCGAGGCTGAATCGAAATATTTCCAACGAAGAGATCGACTGCGCAACGCCGTCAAGTGGGCCAGACGACCAGTGGAGGTGGGTCAATAGCCCGGACGGGTTTTGAGCTCCAGAGTCGCTAAATAGGACTCGAACCGAACGTGTGACTCCACCAATGGGTTGCTCTCCGAACGAGGAATCCATTGGTAGGGTCACATGCTCGCTTCGAGTCCCATTTCGCGACTCTGGAACTCAAAACGCGTCTTTTTCGGCCTTCTGCGCCGGTCTTCTGGCCCACTGTGCGCCGTCCATCGCGCGGCCACTCGCGGAGGCCACTTGCCAGCTCGGCGACACTCCGGCGGGCCGCCACCTTGTATGCAAACGACGCGTACTCAGTACCGCGTTAGCAGCAATGGGGCGTTTGCAGGAAATGGATTTTACGGTGGCGTGTGCTGGCAGTGGAGTCCTCATGCCACAGTGTGGCGCCACACACAGCCGCGGGCCCGGGGCCATGAGGCGAGCCATGAGAGCCCTGAGGTACGGCCAGCCCTCACGCAGGGGCCCCGCAGGGGTAGGCCGCCCGCCCGTGTGTACGTATACCGACTGATAAGTTTTTCATCCAACTAAGCAAACGAAAGATCCCAGATTACGGGTCCCGGTCACCGCCGCCGCCTTTTTCGTTGTTTCGCGGTTCGTTCTCCGCCCGCATTTCCATAAGGCGGCCTCATGCAGGTGGACACGGGCCAGAGGGAAGTCCGGGTACACTGCGAAGGTTAGAAAGTTTATTTCGAGGTGAGAGGTCCTCGGGCGGAGACAGCCCTGTTGTGTTGAGTGGGCCAGCAGACCAGCGCAGGCGAGTCGCTAAATGGGACCCGTCCCGTGTGACCCCACCAATGAATTGCTCTCCGAACTAGGAATTCATTGGTGGGGTCACACTTTCGGTTCGAGTCCCATTTAGCGACTCTGGGGCTCAAGAACGCGTCCAGAGTTTTGGCCGCCTGTGCTGCTCTTCTGGCCCACCATGCACTGCGGGCACACTGTTGCGCCGCCTGCGTTGCTCGGTTGGCAGCCTTGGCGGCAGGGACACTCCGTCAGCCTGATTAGCGAGTAAAGTCCATTTGCAGTCTCAAGCTGACAACAGAAAAAGCCTGTTACATTTGTATACGCACTCCGCGCCTATGCAAATCAGCCTGTCCACTTGGCGATCTTGACGCGCGCCCTGCAATGTTGGCAGCAACGCCACTAAAAGGCGTGCGACGACAGTGTCGCGCGAGCGTGTGTATCGAGATATCGAAGCGCCGATCTCGTATTACGAACTCAGTAGCGTGGTTAACCGCAAAACGAAGAGGCGGCAGTAAATTAGAGCGTTTAGAGCGTCTTGCGTTTCGCCGTGGGTGCGAAAACGAACAGCGATAAGCAAATCGCAATCGGCGCACAGTGGGACAGAAGACCGGCGCAAGCGGCCAAAACGCAAGACCCGTTTGGAGCTCCAGAGTCGCTGAATAAGACTGAGGCCGTAGGTGTGACTGCACAAATTGATTCCTCGTTCGGGGAGCAATCCATTGGTGAGGTCACACGTTTGATTCGAGTCTCATTTAGCTACCCTGCCAAGGCGGCCCCCGCGTCCACGTCCAGCCAGCCAGCAGGCCGGTGACATCTCTCTGGTGCCGCGGACGCGACGCCCTGACCGACCGGAGGCAATAAATTGCGTGGCTCCCGGCTTTGGCGTTTGCGCGCCGCACGTGGGCCGCGCGGCGTCGGTCTATCGGTGCGATGCGAAACACAGAAACAGCGCGCCGCCGACCCTAATGACCGCACGACGACCTCGCAGTGTCCGGGGCTCTCTCTCTCTCTCTCTCTCTCTCTCTCTCTCTCTCTCTCTCTCTCTCTCTCTCTCTCTCTCTCTCTCTCTCTCTCTCTCTCTCTCTCTCCTCCCTCTCCGACACTTCGCACGGCATGCAGGGCGTGCACCGGTGGCGTGAGTGATCCCGGATTGCCGTCGGCCACTTTCGATAGCGGGGCGCGAGGGGTGCCCGCTGTCACACCACCACACACCTAGCGGCCCCTGGCGGCGGAACTGTCTCTGCTCTGCTTTCCGTTCCTCTGAGTTCCGCCAGTTCCTCCCCCGCAGGCCGTTTCCGAGAAAGTCGCGGAGGGAACCCGAAGCACAGTGGGCTGGAGGACAGACTCAGCAGTCGGACGGGGCCGCTAGGCACCCTGGCGTTTGAGTCTCCCACATGTCTGCTCAGGCACGCCAACCAGCACACTCAAATAAATATTTTGTTTTTTTTTTAAAAAAAAGGGGGTTGGGGAGCAATTACTAGATTTTCCAGGGAGCGCTCACTTTATTTTTTCACAGTTTTCACCAAACAGCGGCGGCTTTCTTGTCGAGCAGAATCCAAACGCCGCAGCCATATGCGTGTGTCCGCGTCCTCGCGCGCCATACTGCAGCAGATAGCCTCTAGATTCGTCAGCAACAACAGCAAAAACAACAACACGAGCCAGAACAACAACAGCGCGGTCGCAGCGCGCGGCGGCCAACTTGGCCCGAGGGTGGCAGGCAGCACACTGGCATGATGCAATAGAGATGTTATTTCTATTATCATTTACCGTTATTATTATTGTAATGTGCGCGCAAGGCTGCCAGGGCGCCGGCAGGACCACACACGCGGGTAATGTCAGCTAAATGTCAGGTGTCGGTCGGGCTGAAAAAGTTATTCAGAGGAACACTACGTACTTTGAATGTGGGTTTGCCATACTGTTTTATTAATTTTTTCCCCTCTCGCACAGTGGGCGAGAAGACCGGCGGGCGCTGCGGCCAGAACTCCAGACGTGTTTTTAGCTCGAGAGTCTCTAAATGGGACTCGAACCGAACGTGTGACACCACCAGTGGATTTTTATTGTTCGAAGAGCAATCCATTGGTGGGGTCACACGTTCGGTTCGAGTCCCATTAGCGACTCCGGCCCACTGACTGTGCACCACAACGGGACAAGATATTCGGTCGCTCCGCGCGATTTTTCATATCGTAATAATGTCACTCGGCGGAAGTCGTCATTTTTACCCTGAGCCGCCAGCAAAGCCTTTGATGTGTCTAATGACGCTCGTTGTAATCGGTCGGCGATAAACATTTTCTGTTTGCGAATTAATACTTCCAACTGCAGCCGAGCAATTATAACCCGCGGCATGGCATTATGTCTACCAAGGCCGTTTAAACGGCTGCAGCGCAGCGCCCCGGGCCAGGCATGCGTCTTTTTTCGCGGGCGTCGTTGCAGCGGCGCAGCGGCGCAGCGGGGCCCCGCGGACGTCCTCTAGGTCTGGCCACCGCGCCCCGCCCACCCCGCCCACAATGGGCCAGATGACCAGCGCAGGCGGCTGAAACTCTAGACGCGTTTTGAGCTCCAGAGTCGCTAAATGGGACTCGGACCGAACCTGTGACCCTACCGATGGATTGCTCTCCGAACGAGGAATCCGCCGGTCTTCGTTAGTCACTACATTGAAATCCTTTTCTATGCTGACAAATGCCTCAGTCACGTGGTGTTATATCGCGATGCTGCCCTACATCTAGCGCCGCAGCGCGCCTTCGGTGCGACGGCACGTCAGACTGTTATCGTTTTCAGTGTCGGGCAGAGCCAAGCAGTCGATGTTGTTGGCGCAACCGGCGTCACCGCTCTGCGAATTCTCCGATCTGTTGGATATGCCAACCTAACCTGTACAACTGGAGTGGAGTGTGACCTTGGCAGGGTTATCCATGCGTTACACCGTTCCAACCTTACTTTTGTCGTCGCCTAGCCGTGCGCCTGGTAATCCACAGAGGGCCAGTGGACCGGCGCAGAGCTTTGAGCAGGTCATTGGCTGTGGTGCGAGTGAGATGTTGTTGACGCTCCGTTTTATGGCGCTGCATTCTGGCGGCCTGCCGGCTGTTAGATTGTTGCGTCCATTCAGAGAGGCGCCCAATCAGCGGCTTTGCTGTTAAGCTTACTTTGGGGGGGATTCAATCGCAACAAACTTCTCACATCAAGGGAACCTCATTCGGAGAGGTCGTAATTTTTGACAGCTTTTTCTCTTACCTGCGTGCGGGCGGGCGAATATCCAAGCCAGCTGTTTTCCTCTGAAAGGCCTTAATCGCGTGGTCAAAACACCGTGGACGAAATATGTCTCACTCACTGCCTTGCCGCGCATCAACACGAGGCAATCCTGCATAATGGCGTGTTGTACCAAAACCCCACAAAAATTAATATCCGCAGCATTTTTTCGGAGAAGAGCGAAAAAAAAAGGTTGCTTTTTAATGAAGACGCGCGCGCGCGAACACGCGTGCGGTCGCAACTTCCGTCCTTGTCGCACTCGCGGCGCTCGGCCCACTGTGCGAGAGAGACGGAGAGCTAATTATCTATCAATTTATGCGCGCGGAAGTGATACCCCATTATGATGCAAATGGCGGGGCGAGCGGACCGACCAGGCGTCGCGCCTGGCGCCGCCGCGCCAAACAATTCCACCAAGCGGTATGAGAAATAGCGTGTCGACAATAGCACTCAACACAGTGGGACAGAAGACCGAGTCGCTACATGGGACTCGAACCGAACGTGTGACCCCACCGATGGATTGCTCTCCGAACGAGGAATCCATTGGTGGGGTCACACGCTCGCTTCGAGTCCCGTTTAGCGACACTGGAGCTCAGAACGCGTCTGGAGTTTTGGGCCGCCTGCGTTGGTCTTCCGGCCCACTGTGCTGGCGACTTGCACTGTTTCCTCGCGCGTGCTCTCGGCGGCACGACCCAGCTGCATCCGGGGCCGCGGGGCAGCGAGTGCGAGAGAGAGGGCAGCTTCCGGACGCGGAGGTTGGCGCGCCCGATCGAGGGCACGCTTTGTGCTCTCCGTGCTTCGCACCTCCTCCAGGGTCTTTGCCGTTTGCTTTTATCTCTATTTTTCCATCGCCTCCTCCGCGTGACTTTTGCTAACATACTCTAACGCGACGTGCCGGAAAAGATTCGTTGGTGGGGCATCTGCCGCAATTCACCACCCTCACTGCTCTGCTTTTGAAACTGTATCTAATTGGTATCAAACGTTAGTGCACTATTATTTAAGGAGAAAAACTTTCTGAAAATGGGCGTGCGCGCTGCACACAGACAGGCGCCTGCGGCACTAACAAACAGCAACAACAACAACAAAAACAGCAGCAACACCCGCGGCTTAGCTCCGGCTCACCCGAGATCGGCCCTCGCAAATAAAAGCAGAGGTGGCCGGCCTTGCCGTGCACATACCGGAGCCCGACCGGCCGACGCTCGGCACGACACGTCGTGACCAATCGCTCACTGGCAGAGCTGCCAAACAAAGAGAAAGAGTTTCATTTCACTTTCTCCCACACACTACAACTACCACCGCCGTGCCACCCGGAGAAACGTCCACGACGAACGACGCGACGCTGCCCTCCGTCCTCGCTGCTGTCGTTGCACAGTGGGCCAGAAGACCGGTGGAGTCGGTCACACTGCCATGGGCATGACAAGCACCCCGCGAGGCTTGCGTGCTTTCCGATTGACAAAACGAGAAGCTGGGACTGCATTCTGCGTTCGGCGGCGCTGTGTTCGCTCGGCCGTTCCGCCCGGGGGTCGTGTGCTCCTGGCGCTGCCACAGTGGGCCAGAAGAACGGCGCAGGGGGGCAAACCTTTAGACACGTTTTGAGCTCCAGAGTCGCTAAATAGGACTCGAACCGAACGTGTGACCCCACCAATGGATTCCTCGTTCGGAGAGGAATCCATTGGAGGGGTCACTCGTTCGGTTTGAGTTCCGTTTAGCAACCCTGGAGCTCAAAACGCGTCTTTAGTTTCGGCCTGCGCCGGTCCTCCGGCCCACTGTGGACTGGACGCCGGTTGGTTCCGTGCAGGCTGCATTCTATTTGCATCCAGAAAACGCGCGTGCTGCTGCTGCCCGCTTTGCATGTAGTGGAACGCAAAAAGAAATTACTAGCCGTCGCCTGCTCGCCTTTGGGTACCAGAGCAGAGCAGACGTTTCTCGATTTTGAGGCTCGCAGTCCGCACGCGAGCCGCGAGCGCTGATGCTGCTTCGACAGGCAACACTGCTGCCGCTCCACAGCGTGGGGCAGTGGCACCTGCCCCTCCCTTTCAAAATAAATGGACGACCATCAAATATGGAATTTGGCTCGGCCCGTCGGTCGGGTCGCTTAGGATAGAGTCTTGCCACGGGCCACAGTGGCCCACTGGGACAGAGACAGCGCTAATAGAATTCTCATGCCCACACGTGCCTCTCTCTCTCTCTCTCTCTCTCTCTCTCTCTCTCTCTCTCTCTCTCTCTCTCTCTCTCTCTCTCTCTCTCTCCTGGAAACACCTCGTCGGATATCGGCCGCCGCCGTTCTAGTGGGACATTGTCATTGTGGAGATTTATAAGAGGGCATAAATCAATTAGTGTCGTTTCGATCTGAATAGTAGTGTGGGACGCTCTGCTTTTGGTGTGGGCCGCCGCCGTGCCGCTGCCGCAATCCGGGTTGGCTTCTCGGCGGCCGCGGCATTGGACCGCCGATCGGGATTAAAACGATCCTTCAATCGGCGGCAGAGCGTTGCACGGAAACACTGATATTCATATTCAACGAATGTGACGTCACATTCATGTTGACTAACAGTGCGGTGTTCCGACAGTGTATACAGCCGTGCCAGCGGGGCGAGTAATTGACAGTCCGAAATATTCTCACACCCCTGGACAGGCCCACAGGGCGAGGCGATGCCGGGGCGATGCTTTCGCCACCTCGGCTAACCAGCGTGATATGCAGCTGGGCCTGCTCGGGTTGCAACGAGCCGGCCGCACAGTGGGCCAGAAGACCAGCGCAGGCGGCAACAACTCTAGACATGTTTTGAGCTCCAGAGCCGCTAAATGGGACTCGAACCGAACGTTTGACCCCACCAATGGATTGCTCTCCGAACGAGGAATCCATTGGTGGGGGTCACAGTTTGATTCGAGTCCTGTTAAGCGATTCTGACGCTTAAAACGCGTCAAGAGTGGCCGCCCGCGCTGGTCTTCTGGCCTACTGTATGGCGCCCCAGGCAGGCAGGCAAAAATGCGTTATTTACGGCTCCTTTTTGAGAGGCAAAGTGCATAAAAGTGCAACATTGCAGCAGCCCGGCCGGAGCGAGATAGCCACCCGTATACAGAGCCTGCAAATCAAATTTCCCGCCTCATTGCGCGAAAAGGATAGGCCGGGGGTGAGAACCTGAAGGCCGGGTCGGCGGCGCGGCCCCCTCGCCCAAATTATTGACAGGCTTCTCCTCCCCGCTTCTCGTCGGCCGCGACGGCGACGGCGCTGTAAAACGGAAAAATACAATCGGTGCTTTGTTTGCTCAGCGTAATACTTTATAGTTGCGCACAACACCCACTCATCGCTGGCTGCTGGCGTAACCCGAGCAACGCCCCGAGAGACGGGGAGGACGTAAATTGTGCCTGACAAAGGTTGCACATTGAGTGATGTTGCACGCCGCGGCTGCCTTATCACCGGGTAACCGCACGTCACCTGATGATTGGCTCTGCGGACTCCTCATCGGTGTGTGTGTGTGTGTGTGTGTGTGTGTGTGTGTGTGTGTGTGTGTGTGTGTGTGTGTGTGTGTGTGTGAGGGAGAGAGCGAGCGAGCTGCAAATTGTCCTCCTGAAGAGGATATGAGCATCATGCCAGAGTCCTAGCCCAGCCCTGCTGCCAACAAGGCTTCTCCCTCCATGCCTCTGCGAATGGGTCATCGGGAGCGACAAAGAGACAAGACTATTTTCCAATCGACTCTCGGTGCTCGTCCGGTCGACGAAGATGTCCTCTCTCCTCTCTCTCTCTCTCTCTCCCTCTCTCTCTCTCCCTCTCCGCCAGCTGGCAGCCAGTCAAATGGACTGCGTAAACATCCAGGGACTCAGTAATAAGACCAGGACTACGTACTCCGCCTTGGCACTGCTTGCCAAATTGATCGCACGAGCTGCTCTGCTTTGGACAGACCGCTGCTGCTGCCTTTGCCGCAGAGGGCGCCTGCACTCCGAATGCAGGCACAATGGCGGTTCGAACACAGGTATTGAGCGAGCGCACTTGAACCCTTCATAAGTTATGATCAGCTGGTGAGTCTGAGCAAAGACAAAGGAAGCGTCTTACTCGGCGGAGCCTAATGCCTCGTGTCGGGAGCGCTCATTCGTCCGAACGCCGACGGGCAGGTCGACGCGCGCGCGCGCGTGTGTGTGTGTGTGTGTGTGTGTGCGAGCGTGTGTGCGCACGCGTGTGTGGGTATGAGTATTGTTTAGAGGAAGTGCCTCGGCGCTAACGAGCTTCCAAAGTGGTTCTCACGCCGGCATGCCCGGCCAGAGTACTGATTCCGCGAGAGTCGTTTTCGTCGCTCTGTCTCTCTCGCACCTATAGAGAACGCCCCATGAGTGCGAGAGAGACAGAGCGATGGAAAGGACTCTCGCGGAATCAGTCTGCAGGGGCGCCCAGGGCGGCAGGGGGCCAGCACTGCACTGGCCCGCCGGCCGGTTATTGAATACGAGCAGAGGAGGCGACGGCGGCGCGAAAATATGAAAATTCAGTTTTATGTCCACTCGTGCTAATTAGTGTTGTTGTCGGCCGCACCCCTTCCCTTCCCTCGCCTTGTTTGCCTACGCGGGATACATCGCTCGTTGTTCTCCAAGGAACGGCGGCTTGATTAATTTGATTAATTATTTTTTTCAATTACCGTAAGCAGTTTATTTTTTCGTGTTTTTTTTTCTTTTTTTTTATTACACTGCACGGTTGGTATAGCTAACTGAGGAGTCGCGCCAAATTCCCCGTCCGCCTCCCGATTGACATTCGTAATTATGTCAAAATATCATCGAAAATCTGTAAATGTTCTCTGAAAAGCCATCGTATATTTTTGTGAGATGACACAAAGACCACTCAAAAACAAAAGAAAGTGTACAAAAAGCCTCAAATATTTTTTTTTCGAGGGTATGTTTTGGGAACCGGGGGAATCGGTCGGTAACCGTGTGTCCACGAAAGGAACGAGTGGGCAACCCAACCCCTCGAAGGCGTCGACGGGGTGGCGTCTTGGGGGGCGTGGCTGTCACACTGTGCCCTCTGGCCGCGGCCGCGTCCGCAACACCCTGCACGCACCGCGCACGCCACCCCGGCGGCCCACGCCCGCGGCCCACTGCGGGCCCACACCACCCTGGCCGCGTTATCTGCGCCAAACACTTTCACGCACTTTTCATAATTAATCTTAATCTGGGTCCCTTTTATTTCTCGCCGGGGTCGTAGAGATATCGCGCCGCCAACTGTTCCTGCGCAGCACAGTGGGCCGCGTGGCCAGGGGGCGTTCCTCTCGACTTATCCGACACGTCCCGTAAAAACCAATACGCCACCTGCTGTACGGCGTGCACTGAAAAACCAAACGTGGTCTAGACCACGCCACTGATGCGGTCAAATGAGCGTCATTTTGCCCGCATCAGTTGGTGTGGAGGGCTCAACAATTTCCGGGGCGCAGAAGGGACTTTTATAAGAGTGGTTTGAACAAGGGTGTTAACGATGCAGGTGTACCAGGCATACCAACTACTAACCTCATTTTCAATCGTTACTTTTTTTTTGTCGTGACGCGTGCCGGATGTCA